>JAODTK010005618.1:0-156794 GCA_026419785.1 Sclerodactyla briareus | reverse complement strand
CCCGACGAAATTTCCGCGCGTGACGATCATGCAAACCGCACACGGCGTTACATTCGTCGCGAGTATTGCGGGAAATTAATGCCTCTTCGAATATACCACTCGTGTGACACATTTTCAATAGAATTGAACAACTTCGTGCTGTGCGTTCGTAGTTACATTCGCAACCAAATAACTTCACAGACACTGCGCGATGGCGTACAGCCCCCCTCATCAACATTTTCTAAAATAAAATGGGGGTCTAAAGCAATGAAGGCACAGCGTCGCCAGCGAGTGGCGGGGAAAGAAAAAAAGAAAAAGGAAGGAGAAAGGAAAGAGAAAGATAAAAGAAAAAAAAATGAGAAGAGAAAGAGGAAACTGAGAAGAGAGAATAAGAGCAAGAGCCCCATGGTGCGTAGCTCAAACTTGCACAATTGGACTGAATATTTCATTGCAAAAGACCATTTAGGTGTGTGTTGTCTTGTAGGGAGCCCTTGAAACTCTGGCCTACATTTCACTGTTTCACCTGCTATTTCATATTAGGTAGGCCTACTCAATGCAAAAGAACTATAATTAAATTTCCAGAAATACTATTTTCCGCTCTTTGTAGAGAGATTGACAACATTCCAACATGTTTATTCAGATCACTGTCCTAATTATATGTTCGGGGATATTGTGGTTTTGGGGTGTGTCGCGCCACCGCTGCCGCCACCGCCGTTGTTTTAGACCATAATCTCAGGTGCTGCAGGATGTGGTCTAGAATCAATTATAAAAGTGCTCACTGTAACAAACATGTTTCTCACAAAATACAAAAATGGAAAGGAGGAACAATTATTTTTTCAACTCTCCGATTGAATAAGTCGTAACCCGCCTCTACCTATCGCGCTGTCGGCGAATTTGCTTTTTTCGATCTCCCTCCTATAAACTCCCTTGTTTTGTTCAGCTGTCCATAGGCCTAGATGACATTTTCCGTGCCAATTTATGGGTAGGGCTAACTTTATATTTATTATGAATATATTCTCATATATGAAATGTTGGAACGATTACGGAAGATGCGATGAGTTTCGAACCTAGATGTGACAGTTGGGCAAGTAATTAAAACAAAATGGATGTAAAAACCATTAATTCAGAGGCCAACGGAGTAATTCAGCTGTCCAATTCTGTGCCCAGGAAATGATTCCGGGGACCTGTGGTGTTTCGCAGAACCGCAACGTTCATTGTGCGCCAACTCCCGTGATTGCCGTTATCGTACGTGCCACCCTCCCCCTTCCCGGGTTGGAAAATCGTGTATAAACCAGGAGGCGCGTACCGAGAGATTGTTCTCGAGGGGGGGGGGGGGGTGTGATCGGAACCCAAGGGGTGTGCGCCCCTCATAAATGGCCACAACCCCCCTAGTGGCAATAAGTACAATTTATGGGTCCTTAGGCACACACGCTGCGGCAATATTTGCTAAAAGCAGCCGAAAACCTCTACTGAACTGCAGGAAAAAGAAAAAACAAAAATGGGGTTAGAGAAATGGATCGATCAATTGGTCCTGGGGGGGGTCTGATCCCTTATGGCCACCTACGCCAATAGGATAGATATTAATATAGAACTTCGTCCTATTATGAATAACAACCTTTTTCCATTATGAATACCGAACCTCTTTTCAATTATGAATATCGAACTTTGTTCTATTTGAATATCGAATTTTTTCCAATATGGCTCACCGAACCTTTTGTTCTATTATGAATATGAACCTGTTTGTCCATATGGATATCGAACCTTTTTGCTATTATGAATGATGATCGACAACCTTCGTCGTTACTGGATATCGAACCTTTTTTCTATTATGACTATCGAACCTTTTTTCTATATGAATATCGAACCTTATTATGACCCCATTTATATGATATCGAACCTTATTTCCTATTATGAAGTACGAACCCGTTGTTTTCGAAAATTTGCACGTTCTGAATTACGAACCTTATGAATTAATGACCCTTATGGATATCGAACCTATGGATATCGACCTTATGGAATCGAACCTTTGGATATCGAGCAGGTACCCCCTCTCCCTGGGTACCTAGATATACTCTAAGCTTGTTCGCGGTGTGGTGGCATGCCATTAAGCGTCTGTAGTGGTACTATTGTTCTAAACAGAAATTCGCTAGCACTTTTGAGAGGTGTACTCCAGACATGTTTAGCAAATAATCATAAACTAAACTTGTCACCTATTAAACAAGTCAGAAGTCTCGTCTATAATTTGGACTTTGATTTTAACTGAAGTGTTCAATTCCCAAACATGGTCCTCAGAGGGTGGTTTATGAATCAGTTATTGAACCCAGGGGCAGCGCCTGGGTTTTACGATAGGGGGAAAGATTTGGCATGGATTGTCTTTGACCTGGCGGGGGGTTTTAAGGGGAGGGGGTGTCCCCCTCCCTTTTGCGATTTTTTTAGTATTATTATGCTTAGATGCAAAAATGGTGCTGCAACAGTTGATAACTTTGTAAGTGTATCTACGTAAACGAGTTGTGACAAAAATCCATAAATTCCGGACAAAATTAAACTGCATGACAATTTTTCCTGGCAGGTCATATTTTCTTCGATACACCTGACAAAAAATAAACCCGATGGAAACTGTACTAGTCTGTACAGGTTTTACTTTTTTAGAAAAAAATGCAGGATTGTATGCTAATGATGGGGGTAAATAAATTAAAAAGCACAATGACCAGTTGTCGAATTTTCTCTGTTGTAATGTCCAATGAATCACTAAGGAAAAGCATTAGAAGCAGTCCCAATCAAATATCAAATATATCAAAACTGCCAAAAAAAAAAAAAAAAAAAAATGATAATTTTTACTCCTTCAGCCGTAACTTAAAAATGCGTGCGAAGTTTGCAAGGTTTAACATTTAGTCTTTGCACCTAATATAACCAAACGGTGGCTCATTAATGACCACAGGTTCTCAAAACAGGAATACCCGCTACATTTGAGAACGATAATACAGAAGCACAGTTGAGGTTCGGATTTACGGTCCCGTGAGAACGAATGGAAAACAACATAAGTGGATAAGTATTTTGACACTTCACCTCACCCCCGACGAAAACGTGTGAATTAAAACATCCTTCTGTCGATTCCTATTTTTCCGGCCCAAACACATAGGGGGGCAGCCGCCCTCCATGCCCCCCCCACCCCTCTGTGGCGCCGCCCCTGAGGAACCGCAATAGTACGGTTATTTCGATCGGAATATGGCGTGATTAGATTCATAGGACTACTGTGAACATGTGAACATGTGAATGAATATGTGTACAACCAGTCCCGATAGGGGTCACTCTGATGTATAACATTGTATATAACAAGCATTGTACTCACAAACTCCCCCCCCCCCCAAAAAAACAAACAAAAAAACAAAAAACAAAAAAAAACCGGTATTTGGCAGGTCGGTTTTCATACTAAGTGTTGCGTCATCACCGGTTTACGGGACAGATGCGACTTTCGGAACGTTGGCTTGCCAGAAAAACCAGATTAGGGCATTTAGTTCACCATTAGTCCTAAAACTATTTACACCTTGATTAGACTACAGAACATTTCTGACGAGTTGGCGGCCATTGTCCCATGTCAGTGGTTCCCAGATGTTTGGAGGTGATCCGGTTAGCATTGTCCAGCTGTTCATATGTCTACAATCAAAAACATTTCGACACCTTAAAATTGAAAAAGTAGGAGTTGTTAGGATGGACGATCGAAACCCTGAGATGCGATAACTGTTTGGTCCTTTGTTAGAGGTTCTCGTTCATATTCCTGCGGTGAATCGTTAGATTGTTACGAACTTTGTCGTTCAGGATTCAGATCAATCAATAGTCTTGTGCGAGACGCTCCGATTCGTGTTCTTTTCTCTGCTGCTCTTTCTATTTCGTTCAATACTCGCTTTTGAACTGCTCTTCACGCCTGGAGGAATACATCCTGTTAATCTGTTTCCAATCAAACGTCTTTTAGCCCTCTTTCTAATCTATGGCCAGGATACGAATATGCATGATCCCTTCCGTAATGATCCGAGGGCCAATCAAGTGAACTTGCTTGACTAACCCACAGCGGTCAATTACTCAACACATTTTTATTACATTTGGTACAATTTTAAACCGTGCAGTTAACCTGTGTGAGCTGGGAAAAAAATGATTGTTGCATTCACATGCTGGCCAATGGGAAGTATTTCGTACAACATTCATACATTGGCTACGGGACCAAAATTTAACGGCTCCGAGTTTGCGGTTTAGCAGTGTCTTACTTATTGGTGATGTCAACAGTTTTTCCTCTTGTTTTAAGTCCACTAAGGGAGGAGATTTTTCCGGTTCTCTTCCCATTTCTTTCTTGGAGTGGTTTTAGTGCCTTGAGGGTGGTTGGGTGTCAGCATGGCTAGAACTTAGCAATGAAACTTGCCTCCAAAGATACAGTGGAAAGGGTTTGCTGCAAGCCTGCCGCAGGGTCGTACGGGCTCGAACCATGAAAGGTTATCGCCCAGGGAGGTTGCCTCATCAAAGGGCGAATATCGCAAGCTGGTCCACTATGCAGGTCGCGCCTGGAGCCGCTCCTAGTGCACAGTTTTGGAGGTCCTGTTGCATTTAGAATTTGTGTCCCGTTGCCTGTTGGCCTCACATCAATTCCTCTAATGTTTGCCTGAGCCATTTCATTTGGGGAATAGTACCTATTCGAACTGAAGAAAAATGTTCAGTCCAAGCAAGATTCCTCTGCATTTGACTACGCGGCACCTGCTTTTTCTCCTTTCCCTATCTCCTTCTGTTAATTACGTGGATTTTCTTCAACACAAACCAAGTCCACCAGTATCTTCTGAAGAACCCAGCCCATGCCCTCTTCGTACACTGATTCAAAGAACAGCCCTCAGTTCACTCAAGCTCGGATCAAAACTCTCCAAATCTCAAAATGTCCTCTCTGGATTATGAGTGCTCAAGCGCTTTCTTCAGTTATGGGGGTGTGTGTGCTTTCGGCGCGGAGATTTGCAGGCTTATCGTCTTCAAGACTTCGAAATCTGTAACCTCCGACGTCCAACTCCTCTGGCCAGGGGCGTCGTAGAAGAGTTTGGGAAAGTGGGGGGACACAGCAAATGCAAATGACCATCTAAGCCGAGCGTCACCATCAGTTGGCGCGGAGCGTACAAAAAAAATCATATTATCATACCCCCTCCAGATCGACGAAACGACCCTTGCCAAGCTCGATAGCACCCATCTCACATGTGTGATTTGAGTAAAAGACAGACAAAAAGTTGTCCATTGTGCTGCTCATATGATTTACCGAGTATCACACATGGTAATTTTTCTTTATTACCTTTTTCTACTCTGGGCTTTGTTTGCTTGGGATCCAAGGGGCTACCGAACGGTCTCTGGTGGTATCGCGAAGAAAAGCCATAGCGTACGGGACGCACATCAAATGTTGGGAGCAGAAGATTTGTACTCGAATTTTGACAATCCTGACATTTGGAACAACCGGCGTGGCGAGCACGCAAAAAATGGATGTGTTCCGGGCAATTTATCGGAAAAAATTTCTGGCAAAAACTATTCAGGCATTTTTTTTTCTCTTTGCCCTTTTTCCTCCCAATTTTCCACTAATTTTCGCCCTTCGCCCGAAAATTTGTCATCTCAGAGAATGGGGGGGGGAGTCGCAGGCGCGTATCCGGGGGGGCTTTGGGGGCGCGCGGCTCCCGGGTAAGAGAGAAGGAAGAAAAGAAAGGGGGAAAGAAGAAAAAAAAGGAGGAGGAGAAAAGAACAAGAAGGGGAGAGAGACAGAAAGGGAGAAGGAGAAAGGAGAAGGAAAAGTGGAAGGGGAGGGGAAGAGGATAGAGAAAGGGAAGGGGTGGTAAAAAAATAATACGAGAGAACCCAAAACTTATGAAACGTGACGTAGGCTATTGGTGAGTCATATAAACCGTGCGAAGATGTTCCCACAATTTTAGCACTAGCCCCCCCCCCCCCCCCCCCCCCTCGATCCTCTCGCTAGTCTAATCAGTGTTACAACAGCATCAGCTTTTTCCGTTCCCGATACAAAACATCGGACCCGGGCCGGAGCCCCCCCCCCCCCCGCCACCCACTACAGGCTATCAACGTCATGGGGTTACCAATGCTTCCGTGGGATCGCCACATAGCCGCTATAAGGCAAGAGTTGAACTTAATTTCGACAGAAATTTTATGTTGACACCTTTGTAGAAGATTGACCAAAATCTGGCTAGGGCACACCTTTGTCACAGGCATCCGAGATAGTGCATATAGTCAAGTTGGGATCGAGTCGTCGCAACTCGGCGAAGAACTGGAGCAGTTAGAGCGGGGTGAAGCAGAAGTGAAATTTTTACACAAAAACTGTTCCCAAAAAAATGGGGTTTCTTCTTCTTCTTTCTTCTTCTGCGTCAACTTCAATGAAATTTAGGCAACATTTTGGAGATTTGCGTAATTATATTCGGATATTCTGACAAGCTACCATTTCAATGTCCTAGCTCCCCTACAAAATAAGGCTGGAAAGTTCCTGGACGATGGGAAGTGCCTTTTCTAACATCTGGGACGCCTCATATCCCGAAATTTTCTGTGTAAACTACTCACCAACCCATGCGGTCTCTCCCCTCAGATATGAATCACCTACCAATGGAGCACCTAGCCCAGTAGCGTCTCCAAAGGGCGGTGGGGGGGGGCACGAGCCCCTTCGAAACCATGTGCCCCTCCCCCCGTGTTCCCCCCAATGATTGATATAGACAGCTAATTTGTTGTTTTTCATGAAAAGATAGGCGTAGCAATTGTGCAATCTGCCTCATGCACTATAAGTGTACTACGTTCGTTTTCACGCGTTGGGACTACGTGGTGGAATTCGTCCCTTTGCTCTCACCCTCCCTACATCTCTTCTCTTGCAAGCTCTATATGGGACATTTCTTCCTCCTCGGCCCCTAGCTTCTACATAATCTGTGAGGTGAAAAATATACAGCAACATCTCATTAAGAACTTGACAACTAACTACATCAACCTCTCTGGATTATATTCTCTTTGGCCTCTTGTCCTTTTCTTCCTCGTTTCTTCCTTCTCACCTGCAGTAATTTAGGCTCTCCATGACTGCTTGAATTTTTCAGCGCGTTTTCTCTAGGAACTACCACGCGTACTACTCGGAAGTTGCCGGCTCTCTATGGCATAACCCCCCCGTTTATGGCATGATTTGGGACAGTAGAGGCTAGACCTTGGCTTAAATGTCCTAAATTTCTGCTGGGATATGATTTTTCTCAGATGTGCTCGAAATTCGATTAAAAATTGCGCGCTAATTCGCGCGCACTAGTGGATAGTGCATGGCTCAGCAATTGTTGAACATTCGGTTTCTGGCTGAAAAGTTAAGTCGGGGAACGATAGGACCGAGGTCTGGCCATAATGTCAAAATTTTCCTACGATTACAAAATTGTGATCACAAAAGAATCATAAAATGCCCGGGAAAGCCTTCCCGGCCATCTGGGGCTTCACAATCAGAAAATTTCGCGTGTGCCCTCTCGCCACACAGGGTGGCGCTCCTCCGCTCAGATAGTATTCTTATCCTGGTTCCCCCTCCCAAACCGAAGAGTCTGGTGTAACGCCACTTCTCTAGCCCCTCCCCCCCCCCCTCCAGGGGGCGCCTACCACTTAAAAATTCCCTAGCTGCGCCACGAGTCGAGTGCGGAAAGTATTCGACTACTTCCTGCATCTGAGTGATCTATTGCTCTGAAACTTCCCCACGATTCGTGCAAGCACTGATTTGGGCTTCCGTTTAGATAGCCGGTTAATCATCTCCCATATTCCATAACGGGTGTGGTTACATCTACCGGTAATTCACAGAATTGTCACTTTTGCTGATCAGATATTTATGGGTGAAAATGAAGGGGGTTGGGTTCATCCTAGCTCCACCTGTTCACGTAAATGGTAAACTTGAAGTAGGTTATTGGTATTTTGTTTGAATCCAAATCCACTTTACGTATTGTTTCATACGAACATAGAGAGGCCGTAGAATGCTGTTGTTATATTTATCTGCCTATAATCTGCAGGAGGTGGAAAACTCTTCAACTTCCTTTCTTACTGAAATTTGCACATCCAGATTTTTGCAATTAGGCCTGGCGAGTGCCAGTTCCCGGCGATCTTGGAGGTATAAAAAGCCCAAGTTTCTGGGTGCGCTACGCCCCAACCAATATAGGCACTCCGCTCAGATGTAAATTGCAGTCGACAAAGCCCCCACCCCCCACTTTTCGAAATGGATTGACCGCCCCCTGCCTTTGCATCAGAGAACCTGTAGGACGAAACGACAGAGAGAGGGGGTGAAATAACCACAGTATTCGGAACTTTTGTGCACAAGAACGCCACAGCAGCTGCCAAGTATAACCCCTCATATATCAAACATGAGATGGGGTCGTTTGCGAAAAGGCTACTGCCCTGCTGGAAATCACGCATGATGTTCCAGGCGATGGTTCGTTTCACATGCATTTGTAGTGCAGTTCCCAGCTCAGATGCAGCCACCAAAGCCCGATGCAGTTTTCCTCATTCCCTTTTTGATTGTGCACACAGTGATCTCAGCCCGATATGAATGTGTACGTTTTATTGAAGAGAAGAATGCATGTCAAACAACTTACACATCAGTTTATTCTACATGAACCAATTGTCCACGTCTTTTTCTCCAGACTCGTTCTTAAAGATTAACCGAGGTACCCTATACGGCAACTGTAGTAATCATATATGACCATGACTGAGAGTTTGCCTAGTATCGGGCATATACTGTATGGGCTGACGGGCAGAGGGAAATCAAATAATGCTGTCACTCGTATGGCGTTGGTTTATATATGTTTGAATATGTATGTGGAGAAGGAAAACCCAACCCTCACATTTAAATATATATTTCAGTATGAGTGCAAAGTTCATTTTTGTTCTCAGTGTTTTTCCACTACGGAAAGGCCACTTTGTTTTTAGCGATAGTGTGAGTAATTAAAACGGCCCCTCTCATGCTCCCGATGGGCATTTCCGCGATCTGGGAGAATGCTAAAACCTCAAAATTTTCGGGTACGATACGCTCCAACCGATGGTGGCGCTACGCTTAGACAGTGCACCCGGCGCCCCCGGGTTTTGAAAATCCTGCATACGCGCCTGCAGTCTGCCCCCAAGCTTCTGAAATTGTGCGAGTGGACTAAATGATTCGAAGCATTACCATCGCATATTTAGCCTACAGCGCCTGGAAAAAAACCCATTCGCGCGAAACACTTGTAAATTATGCATTTCTGGCTATTCGATTTTTAAAATTCGAGAACTCGGTATGAATCATGTAATCCTTCCATTTTGCGGCCACTAATCGGGTCCAGATCTTCCACCTGGGGTCTGCATCTGCATTTGTGACTTAAGACAAATTTTCCAACGTTGATTATGTTTGGTTAGACAAAAATTGCATCAGTTTGAGTGATACAATCGTGGCATGTTGCCTATTAATTTTATTACGGTCCGGAAAAAATGGGAGGGGCGGGGAGACAAAACGATATGAATCCCACCCACTTTTGAAAGTGGGGGGGGGCATTTCCCCCCCCCCGTCCCCAACTGTTGACGCCCATCCTCTGGCTCAATTTCATCCGAGGCAGTAAATTAAATATGTCTGTGCTCTCTACATTTTCCCAAACTCCTCCGCTCGGGTTGCCTCTCTTCGAAAATTTTTCTCTTTGTCTTGAATGTTCCTTTCTTCTCTCCTAACTGCTGAGATCTGCTTCCTCAGGAACTTCAATGCCACAATCCTGACTGGATCTCTCACTCACCCCTTCTTCTCTAATGCTGCTGGCAGAACAAGCAAAAGCCTTTCCTCATCATCTCCAACCTTAAACAACTCATCTGTTCACTACCCCCCTGGTGCCCGACCGATGGAGAATGTGCACATACGTTGGATCTGTTTCTGACGTCCACCCTCCAATCTACCAGACACCTCTCGTCCTTATAACCCTAGGTCGTCAGACCCGGCCTGACCTCTCTGACTCATGCTAGTCCCCAACCTGCTTCCCGCCTCCATCTCACAAGCGTGCTTCTTTTATGACAATACTGCTGAATTCTCTCCGAGACTTCTATGCCCCTGTTCCCTGCAAACTGCTGAATACAATCTCAGATGTATCTTGTGTGGAATAGATTATTTTTGTCCCATCATACTCTCAACGCAGGGACCTTCCCAATATGCCTCCAAAGTAGTTCACAGCCGAATGTCAAGCAAGCAGTTCAACGAGAACCAATAGTTCAAGGCTTGGTCGGTCTTTCTAACCCCTGATCCAGCATCTTTGGTTCGGCTCGGAACCACTGCTCCCGGGTCATTGACAAGTCTAAACATCCTTCGTAGACAAGGTACATGATCACATCTGCAATTCCAATCCAACTCTTTTTGGTCTTGCAGGTCGTCACCACCTCTAACTTCTGTCTGTCAATTCTCTTCTTTTCCTACTGGGCAGAATTCGGACGGGTCTCTATCAGCTGACGCCACATTCCACGGCTGACACTTTGCTGATATGTTTTGCTTCCAATTCTACTCTTGTTGATGGCGGTCAAATCCCAACAGGCATCCCCTCGTGGTGACCTTTTCTATGCTCCCATCAAATTCTCAGTCGTAGAGTACGGAAATTCTTCGAAGTCTGAATCTTAGGAGGCCAGTTGGTCCTGACATGATTCCTTGCTATCTTTCTTAAGCACTGTGCTCCCGAACTTGCTCCCGTCCTTAACAAGCTTTCAAAACTGTCCTACTCTTCTGTATCTTCCCTTCTCCTGGAAGCTAGCCCATTTGTCCCTGTCCCCCAGAAAGGGGACAAGGATATTCCTTTCTACCTACCCCGACGCAAGTAGCACTCACTTCTCAGCCTGTCCTAAGGTAATTGGACTCTATCACATCACACCGAAAAAACTTTTGTCCTTCCTGGAACAATATGTTCCTTTCTTTCTCCGACCATCAGTATGGTTTTCGCAAAGCGAGTCCCTGATGACCCGCTAGCATATGCTATTCATATCTAGTCAACTTTCTTGGACATATCTGGTGAGAGTCGGTTAACCGCTTTTGGACATTTCCAAAGCGTTTGATCGTGTCTAGCATTGTGGACATTGCTAAACTTCCTCAATTTGGTCCCCACCCTTCTCTGATCAACTGGATCTCTTCCTTTTCTCTCTGATCGTTCTTTGCTGATCAGTGTCGAATGGATTTACATCCTCAGTTCATCCAGCATCAAGCAGGAGTGTCCTGAGGACTCTGTCATCTCTCCAACCTTGTTTCTTCTCTTCATCAATGACCTTCTCGATGCCATCTCCTGCCCAGTCTTTTGCTGATGACACTAGCTGTCAACTGGTTTCAACCACCCTCCTCATTGCCTCACAAGCGCAGGCAAGCTGCTGACCTTCTTAACCAAACCTTCTATCGTAAACCCATGGGGTTGTCATCTCTGTTCGAGTTCAATTCCAAGAAGACTAAACAGCTCATTATCTCTAGAAAGCGTGACAAAACTGTTCCCAGCCTTCTCTTTTGAAGGTTCCGACCTGGGAGTCTCAATTCATAGTTCGTCTTGGCATGCGTCTGACTTCAGATCTTAGATGGAAATCCCATATCGCAGAATTGCCAAGCGGGCCTCCCAGAAACTTGGTTTCCTTTTCCGCTCTCGAAAGTACATTGAGCCTGTTTCATCTGTTTTGCGATCTGTCATCACAGATTCGAACCCCAGCTGGAGTGCTCTCCCCCGTTTTGGGATGACCCCTCCGACAGTCATTGAAATTCTCGATGAGATACAGTCCAAGCTATCAGACTTATTGGGGAGGATTCTTTTACTTCTTCTCTGCAAATTCTTGCGCACCGTAGATGGGTCGCAGCTCTCTCCCTTTTTCTATCGCTCCATCTTTGGGCACGCTCCTCCGGGCTGAGCTCTTATGCCCCCACCCTTCATACCGGGTAACTAGGCTTACAGTATCATGCACCCATATATTGTTTGCATCATGCAGCCCTCTTGTTTCTTTCGCATTCCCCCCCTTCTCCCTCATTCGTTGTCAGAACCTCTCGCCTTTGGAATGCTTTGCCATCTGTCTGCTTTCTCTCTTCCCACAATCTTCAGCTTTTCAAGTCTAGAATTAACAAGCTATCTCTCACTACTCTTTCATAGCTCTTTTCAGTCCTTTCTCAAGCAGAGGCCGTCGCGTCAAGGTCTTGAGCCTTTGCCCGTCTGCGCCCATAAAAAAACAAAAAACGAAAACAATACTGAATATTCATAGGAGCGTCTACACCGGCGGTGAATTGGAGATTCTCCATATCATGACATGTCTGTTAAATCCTTTGAAAGTATGAAATCCGTTTATTGCTGAGCATTCACCACCGACCGGAATGTCCATTAATAGATTAGGGCGCATCGCGTTGAGAACAGTAACCAAAGACAATCTTCTGATAAATTCGATGAAATACTTACTCTTGTAAACTAACAGCCTCAATCCGGATAGAAAAAGAACGGCTTGATCAGATGACAGAGAAATATTCTCAATTGAGCTCAACTGCTCAGAACATTTCCAGAGCACAGTTAACAACGTTATCTCTCGATCGCACTGTCAGGACATATACCCGACCTGTGAACACTCCACTCGAGGAAGTTAAAGGGAGTAGTAATGTTTAGGTTGACCTTGTCTACCTACGAGAACAACTGTTCAATTTGCAGAGAATAGGCTCATGCAGGCTTTCTTGCATTTGTTATACTATAAGCTAACGACTAATCTGCTATGTACCACATACGGAAAATTTAATGTCTCTGACATGATGACGAAGAAACGCTCAGATCATAGTAAACATTCATCATGCTGTTCTTGATGAATGATCCTCACCACTTTTGAGTAGGGTCGAACAGATCGCGTGTGGCACCACTCCCACTCCGGTGTCAGCGGTAGCTAAACAGGTCCTGTGTGTTATGCTTGACTGAATCCAGGGTGTATGGAGAGAGCCCACTGGAAACCCCTTTCCCCCATCGAGCCAGGAAGGAGGAGACTATCGTACACATGTGATAGCGTCATCTCTGTTGAAGTTACCTGTGCGTCCGGCGTCGCCATCTGGCTCTCTGATCCGTCTCCTCACTCTAGTGACCGAGATCCACTAGCCAGAACTTCCTTCCTCCATTCAGGCAGGATGGTTGTTTGGTCAACCATGTGGTCCGTGATGACAGACTCGCGTGATATTCCAGTTGACAAGGACCGGGTTGCTCTGTCATCATCAACCTCGCTACTGCATTTATCAACTCTTTCCTTGCTTGTCCAGTCTCGTGACCCACTTTCTTCCTGTTTCTTCCATGAAAACTTGGCACAGTGTGCAAAAAGGACTCCATGCATTTTCATCTCGGTTAAGTTTGTCTTTGGGACGCACTCTTCTCGGATCTTGTTTTAGGGTGCAATAGTCCGTGCGATGTTATAGGCGTGGAAAACCCCACATACTGATCGTCACGAGTCCCTATCATCCGGATATCGATTAGCTCAGGCGGTAGAGCTCGGGACTAGCGATCGAAAGGTTATGAGTTCAAGCCCATAGCCCGATCAGCTTTTCCGGATTGCCCTTGGGCAAGCACTTTGTCTCCATTGCCCCACCCCAACCCATGCCGTAATTGGGACTCCTGTGAGAATTTGCGTATCAACCTCTCGCCTATAAAATGGCGCCCAACTTACTCTCTGAATTGTCCGGAGGGCGTACCGGTTCCTAATAGGATCAGGTAATATCTGTAAAGCGCTTTGGTTACGACAGCAGTCCGGTGATATAGCCGAATAAATACTAGATATAATTTCTATGATTGGAGTCTGCTTTTCTACCTTTCCCTGTGTGATCCTTTCGTTCCCCCATCTGTTTTCTCTGTATTTGCCCGAGCACCTTACCTATAGACCAGGTTGTGTTAGGCAACACATCCGACAATTAAAGCTTCCGTATTTTTGTTTCTTCCTTCTGCTTTGTTGTCCTCTGTCTCTGAGACCTGTTGTAATACAACTGTCAGAAGAATTCCGGCCTCACCAAATTTGTCGGAACAGGGTATTGGATTTCGCTCATGTATTGGTTTTTAATCTTTTTTTTCTGTATACTTCTAGTCCCCGTGTACTCAGCGTTATGCTTGCTTTTAGCCCTCTAGCAGTTTCCAACGGTCATCCACTGTCCTCCTTCGGAGTGAGCTTGATGCTGTTGGTTGGGTTTACAGTGTTAGGTGTCATTAAATGCATGGATCTTCCTCTTTCCGAACTATACATGTGCATGCTGGTAAACCGCCGACTGTATATCCCCCCTCAGAAACAGCCTTCGTGACCCGTTCAGACTTTCAGAGGAAGCAATGAATTAGTCCAGTTACCTCCAATGACTTTGAAATGCCCTACCTGTTGTTCAGGGCCAACTGTATTCACATTTGCCAAGTTTTGTTTAAATACACAAAGGTATAAAAACAATCGCATGACATAATGCAATTTCGACCTCTCGTGACCTGAAATTACCAACATGTTGTCTGTACTAACACAGTCCATCCACCGTTTCGTTCAAGATCTGACGAAGTAACGAACAATTGGCGAAGAAAAAACGCAGATTTGAACTCTGGTGACCTTTGAAAATCAACGTCATTTTTCGGGACCAACCTTTTGTCCCCATTCACTCATATTTTCGACCTGCGAACTAGAGGGCAGCAGACCAGCAGTGACGCCCACTTTCGAATTCACCGTGTTTTACTAGGCGAACATGTTACCCAAGTTTCCCAGATTCAAGCGGATTAAGCGTTAAAAGTTATTTGCGCTACCGGCTAGAGTTTCCAGCGACGGCGGTGGCCGGCAAGATGGCGGCTGCACCTCCAAAACCATGATATCACACTTCCAGTGTCGCGGCGACATTATTATAGGCATGTTGTAGTCGAGGCCTCTGCATCGAGCAAGCCGACTCCGAGTCCGCACCCTCCGAGTTCGTTTCACAACCTTCCGAAGCCAATAATATTACAGCATGACATTTTAAATACCATTTGATTATATACATAAATAATTTTGTTTTGTCTTCCCCATGCTACGACTAGTCATTATGATTTAATTATGAGACAAGAAGGTTTGAAGTCCCGAAAATGAGGATTGAACAAACACCAGTTGATATGCAACAAAGTTTTATTATTCTTGAAAAAGTCATTACTCATAATGAACAAAATTTAAGCATGTAAAATTGTTTAATGCTTGTGAGATTTGCTGAAGGTTATACTTCTCAATCAAATTACCATCACCCGCCTCAAATATACTGTTGTATAGTTGGACCACTTTTAGGGCATGATTCCAACCTACCCAATTTGTGACTATTCATAAGTGCACAGGTACTGGCCTTAGAAGCTAAGGAATGCGCACTGCAATTTGAAAACAAGAAAATCAAGTATTCCAGCACCTGTGGAGAAAGGCCCGGTATGGGTGTAATCACCCCCCCCCCCCCAATGGCTAAACGCTCTTTCCACTGACGCACTACTGGCTGGGACGGATACCCCCATCCTTAGCCAGGGCATATAGAGCATAATATGTGATTTCTGGCCGCAGTCCGCCGCACCATCTGGCTTCCAGAAGGTTGTGGAATTTATTTAGCAGATGACCCTGTCCCATACCAAATCAATTTGTTACGACACATTTTTTTTTTTATTAATCTATAACCGTAACGTTTTAAAATCCATCTTGGCTAGGCAGTAAGCAAAACATTCACTCAATCAATCCAAAAACATACAGTGACTCAAACTAACGAAAACCAAACCAAAACCTGACCACAAAACAATAGGGATCATGTACTCATTATGGGGAACCCAATACCAATTAGTGTAACGTTGAATCCATCAAGGTGTATGGGGTCGATTTATCGTACTAACAAGTCAGGCTCACACACACAATACTACCTACATCACACACGCACACAACAACACACACATCCACACACCACACGCACACACACACTGCCATGACTGCATAGATTCCTTTGACTAAAGTCAATCATAATGAAGAATAAAACCTAACTGTTATGATTTTGTTATGTAAAGACTAACAGACTGCAAGTGTCAGTTATAATCGCTAATGGGACAGATAACTAAATAGTGTTCAAATAATCTTTTTAATACAAATTGCAATTCAAGCACCACAGACGCAGTAACTTTCAGGCATGGGACTGTGCAAAGTCCCCCCCGCCGAAATAGAAATTGATATTAAATAATAAAATACTTTCACGATCTGCAGCACAGACCACATTCTTTGTATTTTAATGGTCCATGCTTGTGCAACGTTTAGCATAGGATTAGGATTTCACTCGCAACTCATACTACGACAGAATGGGAGGGGCGATCAGCGAGTTTTGAGTGTTCACATGTAGCCACTCTAGTATAGGCACTCTAGCACTGCATGGGGACTTGCATTGGCGCACGGCGGCCGAGTGCTTCGGCCGGTATTTTTATTGGCAGGTCTTCTTTTGGGTGATACCGAGTATGTTACGTTAGTTCAAGTTTGGTAGCGGTAATTTCAAAATTCAAAACAATCCAGAAACAATCACTTTTTGGGGCATAAAATTTGTGACATTATTTTTTTTTCCAATTTTAATAGCAAAAAATAATCGAAACCCGAGGCTGGGAAGCTCCGGGCAGGCCGAAGGCCGCAGCCTCCGAGGCCCCCCAAAACTGGGCCTCGAGTCCTCCAACCACTGATTATGAGGGCAAGGATGCCATTCACATATCTTTTCCAGAGGAGTGGTGAGAAAATGAGCTGGGCTGTGTGACCAAAGCAGTACTTCAGGGGTCAGCTGTGAGGGAACACTTGACTCCCATTCGCAGTACCGAATTTCTGCTGGTAAAATTCTCTATTTCAAAAACTTGAGGGTATTCGTGGTTACAAATTGAAGAAAACAAGGCATCCCAAAAAAGGGCCGCATGGATTGCGGCGATCAGTGGTTATATTATTCACTACACTTACCACCAACTATACACAAACTAACTAGTTCATGCAGACCATCGTCATGTCCAAAACGGAAAAATCACATATTGTCAACCATATAACACATAAAAAAATCTGAAACAAACTGACCAATATAAAATTTGATTCTTATTACAAAAATCCCTAACGGTTTTTTTCTTTCGTTATTGCCCCCACTCTTCTCTCCATAAATCCCCGAATTTGAAATATAAAGTTTTATAAGTCAGTCAACTCAATGCTTGGCCCAAAATCCAACCTGAAATGTTGCTAAATCCTTAGCAGTCCGGGCTTCTTCCCTTTTAATTTAAAATCATTGCTTCATTATTCATGCATTGTATTTTTCCAAAGCAAGCCAGGACATGCCACCCCCCCCCCCCCCTGCAACGCAGCAAAAACCCCTCCCCCGCCTTCCCCCACCACACCAACAAAACTTGTTCCCCACGCAGCAGTCAACGATATCCCAAAATATATCTTTAGGAAAACCTCAACATTTTTCCCCATTCCCCAGGCAAGAAGGAAATGGAAAAAATGTTCCAGTATTTTTGAATGTCTAATCAACCTAATCAAATGGATTGGGAGGTAGAGAGGGTTGCTTGTGGGTAGAATAACAGCCACAAATTGTCCACATAGCATGGGTTCTCGTTCTCTCCGTGCTTTTTTCTACAGAAGTTATATATATGGGAATTCATGCAAATTTAAATGAAATCAAACACATCAGATTCGGGGCAACCGGAGGGAAAATGTTATGGACCATCCCTAATGATTTTGGCGAAATTCTTACCAAGTTTTGGAATTTTTGGAGATTGAAATTATGCAAATTAGGCACATCAATGAGCTTATAACAGCATAACCATTGTCCCAGAGCTATGGTTTACTCTTCCTCAGGGCGTTTATCTAACAGAAGCTTTTAGATGATACATTCAAATTCTGAACATCAAACACATCATATCCAGAAAATGTTAACGACCATACCTACTGAGTTTGAAATTGGAAAATATTATTCAACCTAGGCACATACAATGACCTCTACATACCCCCAGCGTATCCCTTCAAAAAGTTATCTGATCAAAGGTGGAGATCAACATCTATCCAAGTTTGTGGAAGGTCAACGAACTTTCAAAAGTTGCCTAAAATATGCAAATAAGACCAATTAATGGCCTTCAGTGACCCGACTTCACTTTTCACAATTTCGTCGGGAACCATGGTAGACCACATCCATAGGTTTCGAGAAAATCCGACAAACTTCCTACCTGCCAAAACACATCAACTGTAGCTCATACGTTTCTTGCGTAATCTTGCTAACGAGCTTGACATGAACTACATAAAAATGCTATTTACTCAACTTAATAAGTTTGCTGCCCAAAATCTAATCATATCGTGTACACCCAACCCCGGTGCTACACTCACAATTTTGTCATAATCGGCCTACTCGGTTTGAGAGGAAATCCGCTAACGAGAAGCCGTGACGTACACACACACCCACACACACACACACACACACACACACGCACACACACACACCACCACCCACCCGCCCTAGTACCACTAAGTCTCTTCTCCTTGACACTTTCATTCAGGCGAGACAAAAATTACCAATTCCAAGACGTGAAATTATGTCCGTAGTTCGCAATCCGATTCTCCTGTTAAGGTTTGCTACTCGCAACCTCCAGGGCGGCAGGGCCCTTTCGATAGGGAGTTCCTTAAACGGAAGGTTTAATGAATTACACGAAAGTCTCACCGCTACCAAACATCGCTCAATTCTTCTTGGCTTTAACAGACATGGCAGGGGCCTTCTTTGTGTTGATGTTCAATTTTGTTTTTGGGACGCACCACTCCTCTGAAGAATCACATGTGTACGATAGTCTCTTCCTCTCTGGCTCAAAAATGGGGGAGGGGGGGGGGCCCTCCAATAAACCAGAAGGCTCTCTTCACACACCATGAAGCAGTTAAGCATATCACACCAGACCTGGTTGAGCTTACTGCCCATTCATTCAGGTGTGACGATAAGTGCCAAGGGTGGATCACGAAACTGTTAACACGAACATGCCCCCCTCATGGTGAGGGAACTATCGTAATGAACTTCTAATATGTAGTATTCTTTCAGCTCTATGTGTAGTAGGGAAACCCTCCAATGTGGAGTATCGACACGGAGTTAACACGAAGCTGGTCAGTCAGTTTCGCACAAACATACAATTCAACATTAATGACTGTGATAATACTGCAGTTGTCTTTTGTGTTGGCTATACAGTGTTAACTCGGAATATTCATATATTCGGATATGTTAAATATGAATACAAGGTCTTAACTACATGAATAGTATAAACTTAGTCGAAACGTAGTGCAATCGTTCGCTCTCTTGGTTCGTCGTGAACAGCATTTTTCACCTGTGGTAGGTAACCGTCGGAATGCGTCAGTTGGCTATGAGTGTAACAGACCCGGGACTTTTTCCGTTTGGGATTTCCCCTAAGTCGTTGTGTCTGCGGTGTGCAACCACTTACAAATGCAGGTTATGATCCCCTCAAACATTTAACACTACATGAGACGGCCCGGGGTCACAGTTTCCCTGGAAATAGTATCTCATGAAACTTCTGGCGGGGAGGGCAGGGGAGGGTACGGGGTTCCAGGCAGCACTTCCAATTCATCACTTACATTCGGGGTCAATTTTTATGACACCAAACAACGAACGTGGGATACGACTAACATTTTACGGCATAAACCTGAGAATATGAGGAATCATTTATCATGAAATGCAAGACGGAAGTTTAGCAGACATTGGATAAACACTATTTTGAACGTCTTGATGCCGTTTATAGGCTAACTCCTGTAGGATGGGCTCAACGGATTTACAGGGCGCAATTGACTCAATTTGTTTTTGGGACGCACCACTCCTCTGAAGAATCACATGTGTACGATAGTCTCTTCCTCTTTGGCTCAAAAGGGGGGGGGGGGTCTCTCCAATGAACCGGGCAAGGTTCCCTATCTATCTATATATCTATCTATCTATCTACTATCTATCTATCTATCTATCTATCTATCTGTCTGTCTGTCTGTCTGTCTGTCTGTCTGTCTGTCTATCTATCTATCTATCTAGCAATCTGTCTGCTCACAATTGACTCAATTTGTTTTTGGGACGCACCACTCCTCTGAAGAATCACATGTGTACGATAGTCTCTTCCTCTCTGGCTCAAAAAAAAGGGGGGGGTCCCTCCAATGCAAAAAAAGAAAACCGGCAGGTTCTTCTATGGTATCTATCTATCTGTCTGTTCACAATTGACTCAATTGTTTTTGGGACGCACCACTCCTCTGAAGAATCACATGTTTACGATAGTCTCTTCCTCTCTGGCTCAAGGGAGGGGGGGGCCTCCTAACAGAAGGCTCTCTTCACACACCATGAAAGCAGTCAAGCATATCACACCACACCATACAGGATGGATCATGGTGAATGTTGTTATCATTCAGTGAAGAGCATTTGGGGTGTTCAGGAATGTTGGGTCCAAGGCCCGGTGTCTGGCCCCAGGGCCCATCATGTGCAATCATGACTAATACTCCCCCCTAAACTACAATCGTTGGCGTACAGTGATGCGTACAGAGTTGTCCCGTCATATGATGTCCGTACGCCGTCCCCCTCTGGTGGCCGGAATTTGTTGGTTCGTCTCCTTAGGCTCCGTCCTAAGGCCCATATTTTGAAAATTCTCCCGAAGGTATTGGTAATGATTTGATTCGAATTCTGGTCCCGGGAAGCCAATTAGGCTCTTCGAGAAACCCTGACCGTATTGACCGTGGATGCGCACTGGCGAAACTACTCGTCCTTCTTTTCCCGACGAGTACTCATAATGATATGGAGGCAAAGGTGTAACCAATCCAACCTGCTCCGGGACTGCCATTTTACGTCCCCACCGAAAGGACAATCAGATAACACAGAGGAGCGGAGGTTCAACGAGGCTCACAGTCGAGACTTATTGCAAATTCCCGTAACCTCCACAGTAATCCCGAATGTCCATGCATGAACATCGCCCATCGCAATTGCTTTGCTAAGTGTCACTGATACCACTCAACCCTTCTTCTGTCCTCGGACTGGATCTTTTCCACAAGCCAATTGATTTCTTCAAAGTTACCTGGATGGTGAATAGAAAGCCATCAGGGGTGTTCATGAAGTTACTATAGACCGCGTCCCAGGACCATGAAAAGAAAAATAATGCAAAATGTATCTCCTTCTACAAATTTTGTTGCACAACAATGTGTTGATAGTAGGCTATCTTAATGCTTGAATGACAGTGAATCCTAGGGCCCATCATGTGGAATCATGCCAATCGCTTCTCCAACAAATTTTAGCTCACAGTGCTGGTGTTACCTTTGGGGGTTCAGGAATTTTTGGTTCCACAAAGTAGTTGAAGCCTAGGGTATAAGGTATAGAGGGTCATCGGGGGGTGATGGGAATTTTGGGACCAAGGCCCGGTGTGGCCTACATGATATAACCCTGAAATGTATCTCTTCTACAAATTCTGTGCACAGTGTTGATGATGGGTCAAAATAATGCTTGGGGTGTTCAGAGATTTTAGGCCCAAGGCTCGGTGTGGGCCTTGAGGCCCATTATGTGAAAAAACTCCAAAATGTCTGCATCTACAAATTTTGTTGCACAGTGTTAATAGTGAGTCATAATGATGCTTGGATAACCATCCCACTGCATATATTGAATATTGGAGCCAAGGCTCGGCAGGGCCCAGTGTGGGCATGGCCCAGTGTGGGCCCTTGGGGGCCATCATGTGGCCCATTATATGAAATAACACACAGGTGACTTATCTCTCCAAATTTTGTTGCACGAGTGGGTCCTAATATGCTCCAGATGGTGCTTCCTATTTTCCTCATCACACCCCCCTCCATCCCCCATTCCCAGGCTATTGCAGGGGAGTTGTGCATTGAAAAATTTTTCACATTTGTACCGCGTACACAGCGATTGGGTCAAATGTTTCTCCCACGAGATGCAACAGATAATTAATTCCAGGTATATTTCAGTTTCAGAAGCTGACACGAAGATTGATGGTATAACACTCCTAATTTGAGAAGTGGTTTTAGTTATTGCCCCAACCACATCTCCCTCATGAATATGTTATCCCATTCAATAATTTATAGGCTCTGTCCACATTATTACCTGGCTGACTACCAATAAAGGAATTAAAAAATGTGAGACCTGTCAGAGAGTGACAAAACAAACTGGTTGTTAATTAACTTTTTATTGTATCTAAAAACAGAACAAATGTACAGAATTGCATAACAGGGGCACAACCACTGGCTGAAAGTTGGAGGAGAGGTGGGGGTGGGGGGTGGGTGGGAAGGGTTTCAAGGCAGTTCAAGAAACGTTTTGTTTTAAAAAATATATACGGGACTTTCCAAAAAAGTGGGGTCACCCCCCCCTCCACCCCACAGTGGCTGCACTCTTGAATACACCCATCAAGAAAAATTATGAAATCATATATATCTAACTGCTCAGAGACGTTATAAACGTATAATCAAGGTGTCAGAAAAATATTCCTGAGACTGTACACTACATATCAACACTCATAACATACCATAACATACAAAAAGAAATGAATTTGCAAACAAATTATATGAATACGTCGGGACCCACCCACTGTAGGGTGCAGAACAATGACTATCAACAACATTTTGTTTCCATTAATATGCAATAAGTCAATCAATCTGTTATAACCCAATAGGCTATAGACTTCGGCAGAATTTCAAACTTTATTATTCACCCATGTTACTAAACACACTGCAATACACATTCTAGAAGCTACGGCTGTGCTTCCTGTACTTCTTAGGCAAATTATTCCTAATAAATTCTCGCTTCTGGTATCATTTGAATTAGAAGGGATGCAAGGACCCAAATCAGAGGTACTCTTTTATCTTAAAATTCACCTGGAATAAACTCGATCAATATATTCCTCAAGTTTGTGGTGTGGCATTATGGACAAATAATTGACAACTGAGAATCAAAATTTTTGGAATTTGCCAAGCAAGCCCTGCAGACGATATGTCAGTATTCGAGAATTATTAGAATTGGCTCTCCTAGGTCCATATCATCTGCTAAACAGTTTTCTTTCAATGCACCCCTATCCTCCACTCACAAGGTATTACATACTGAATTGAGAGGATGGTACAATGTAACTGTATTATATATATATAATATATATATATATATATATATTATATATATATATATATATTATATATATATAATATATATATATATAGGAGAAAAATCTGCTAAGATAATATTTTTCTATCTATGATCAAGGTGTAAGAATAATATACAAGGCTTCATTTTTCAAGGTTTTTCTACCCATGAAACTATACTGAATATGTGCCTAAGGGACTCTCCTGTAATTAAAGAATAAACTGCTTAGTGAGAATTTCCCCGGGGAAACTGAGGGAATAAATAGTTGAGACTCATATTTCAGCTGAGTTGAGGCAACATTCTCAGCACCCTGGGGGAATAGGCTATGAATATTCATAAAACTGTCACACAACACCACTACATACATATATCATATGTACGGTAATAGTTTGGGGGGTAAGCTTAGAAAAAATACATCTTGAAATGTATCTTCAATCTCTTAATAGCTATGGAATTGTTCTGTTTTATCGCTATTAGACTCGAAATCACTACAAGGACCAATCAGCTGGAATGGATTGCACCAGTGAAAAGTTGTAAAATTATGGAATTAAACCATGCTCAATAGAATGCAGCATATTGCTGCCCATCAGCAAATTTTTGTAATTTCACTGTATTTATCTTTAACATGGTATTAACTGTCGGCATAAGGGAACTTTTATAGTGTCGAATATCACAAGTTGTATATGAAATAATGATCACTATAAACTAACCTTTACCTGGCAGAACAGCCAAACAACGAGGCCCGAACAGGCTTCTGTTTGGCTTTTTCCCTTGTTCTCCAACTCTCCTCCATTTCTAGTGACCAGATCAGCTGACCATCTGAGATCACACATATATCATGACCATACTCTTGAACCGCTATAGTTGAGAGGTATGCCCCACCCCCCCCCCAACTTATACCCCCCACCCCCCAACATCTACACCCTTCTAGGTAATGCAAGCATACAAAGTGCCAGTACACTGATTAGAAGGTTATGACCTCCAACTTTTATAAGGGCCCTTACTGTTATAATGTACTTTGCCCATGCAACATGTTGTTCTTCGCTGCTTCAGACGCCCTCCTCCCTACTTCCAAACTTGGCTAGCATACAAATCATCTCCCCCCCCCATTCCCTCCCCCTCCTTCCCCCTTCCCCCCCCCCCCCCGCCCCCTGAACGCATAATACCAATATACTGACTTCAGGAGGGATAAACACTGAAGCCGAGACAAACCTATCAGTTGCAGCCAAACTGTACAGCATTCAGACAGTTGCAGCCTGCAAACAAATGGTCCAATTGAGGCAACCCATTATTGCCACAGTCAGCTGGATACCAAATATTTCGATGGGGTAGAGTGCAAGAGTGCAAGTTCAAAGGTGGATTGTTAAGCTTGACTGAGATAAAACATTCCCAATTCCATGTTGTTGTATCACATTTTATTTTCACATCAATCAGCGTACCCATGCAGTCATGTGCCACCCAGCAAGACCACCTGCCTAGCTAACTTGGTCTTGTATCCAGTCTGAGTTCTTGAATACTGCCCTCGCTCTGTTGGTCACAGATCCAGGTTGAGCACTCTGGTCGGTGGTATCTCCAGTTCCTGGTTCACCTTGGAGTTGACGTACTGGTGTAGTAACATCCTCAGCTCGGCATTCTGCTGTCTCAAGCTGTCCGTCTCTGTGATCAGCTTACTCCTCTCAGTCAGGGTATCGCTGTGAGCGATGCAGAGAAAAAAAATCATCATGCTAGTAAGATATATCCTAGCCCCAGCATCCAACGTGGAGGCTGGAATTCCATAGATGCATATGCGTGTCTGGGCTGGATGTGAAAATCATATATATACTTACGAAAACAAACGTTTTCTTCGAAGAAAAAAATGTAGTTTATGCACAAAGACAAAAAACAGCAGCCTATGCATATTGTGGTTGCTTGGGTTTTTAAAAGAATTCATTTGTGGGGATACGGCGATACGCCTGTATATGCATTGGTAATGTGCTTTATTTTAACCTTTCAGTGGTTGGTTTCCTCCCTTAATTAGAATTTGTTTTG
This sequence comes from Sclerodactyla briareus, assembly GCA_026419785.1. Taxonomy (NCBI): domain Eukaryota; kingdom Metazoa; phylum Echinodermata; class Holothuroidea; order Dendrochirotida; family Sclerodactylidae; genus Sclerodactyla; species Sclerodactyla briareus. The sequence continues at coordinate 131,680 of JAODTK010005618.1, read as the reverse complement.
CCTCTCTGTTAAAGTTGGAACCAATATGCCATCTTAGCAACCAAATAAGACATATTCAGACACTGCCCCCCTCTCAGTTCACGTAGATTGGTGATTTTTCACATGCGTACCGGACCCGCCTGACGCATCTATGGAATCCCAATCCTATCACACCTATACTGGATTGACGCTGCTATTTAATAATGGAGACAACAATCTTGCCAACATGTCAAGTTTTGTAAACTTAAGCTCTGTCTACGTACGACGAATGTACAACCAACTTTTGGCAGCAGTCGCCCTACCTGAAGCCTAGGAGCCGAAATGTCTCTCTAAACTATAACCCGACTGAAGGTGATTGCAACTCCTTGAATTGACACAACATACACAAACTGTCATTTTTCACATCTAAGTTGCTTTACCAAGGATTTGTCCCCACAGCTTTCCGCAATTGAACGTTAGAGTAACACAATCTGTTTGTTGCTGATATGATGTTGCACATACAAATGCAATTGCTTGTTCTTCAGTGTAGTTTGCACAGAGACAATTTTTTTCTTCCAATGTTACAAGCATTAGGCTGCCATTGCTTCTCCAGTTATTATAGAAGCTTCATGGTTATACAGTATGGAGCAACCTTCCCAGATACTACACGACCAGCCACGCTCTACGACAGTCCTGGGGAGGTTGCTGCCATTCCAGCAGAGATTCTCGCTCAGGTTCCTCATTAATCTCCCAATTTCTGTTCGGGTGGATAAGGGAGCAACTGGGATGAAGTTGTCTTGCTCAAGGACACAGCAGAATAGCTGATTGAGTTGTGGGATTGAAATATTTGATATAAATTTGGGAGCTTTTTTAATTGAGCTAATCCAATTTATGACATGCACTCGACTTTACTGTATATTTCTGACCGATTTTGGCTGCAAAGTAAGCAAATGTAGCACCAGTTTGCATCTAGGCACACAAAGTTATTGATAGATTTTCCTCTTTGATATCATAATGTGCTTTCAAACTGGCCATGTCCATGAGTCCATCCTATATTAGGTGTATATCTGGTAACCTCAAAGGAGAATTCTGTGGGTTGACCATGAAGATCGAGTGCCTATATTAATACCCAGTCAATATATATCTTCGCATCTTCACATTGCTGTGGACCCCTGTTTTCACTTTCACCCACCTTTGTGTGACTGTAAGATGTGATTCACACAACAAACAAACGTGGTGTAAATTTAAATTTGGTCTAAGCTTTGAGGTGGTATGTCTTGACCATCCACTATATCTTAGTGTAATCGTCCTCACTGGGTATTTAATGTGGAGCCTGGCTTGAAGTGTGGTCCTTTCAATCCGGACAGTCGCAGTACTGTATCAAAGTGCTCTTCATACTTTGTAAATTCCCAACATGTTGAGGGAGATTGCATCTTTTCCAGTTTTAACAGTATTCTTGGTGAATCCAAAGAGGGTAGGTTAATGCACATAATATTCAATTGGTAATTTAGGTACATGTTTAATGAATACGCTTGTGACATGCCTCACTCCTAGGACTTTGGGGTACGTATTTTGATTTAGTTCATTGTTTGCACGTTTTGCGACCCTGTTTATAACCTGGTATTACTCGACACAAATTGCTATGGTCTCTGTACACTTAGAAGGACCAGAAGCCTTGTTCGTCACTAGAGTACAATTTAGTGACAAGATATTTTCTATTTGTTCTCATAGTTTTCACAGGCTGTTGCGGTCGAGAGCAAGTTTGTGACTTGAATGAATGGTCAACTGCAGCCCCGTCGAGATCTTCGTCTTCATTCAATCTGCGTCCTAGCCGCCTACACACATTCACTATTTTAGACATAGGCGAATCACAAATCAGTCAGGAATGGTAAAACCTGAGAACAGTTTTGTGATAAGACCCACGCCATACGTGATCTGATACTTAACAAATAAATTAAATTCCCTATATTAACCGAGCCTGGCGATGTCTAGGGAAACCGGAGGTTAGACAGACGATGCAGTCCATGATCCTAAATGTAGGAGTAATGATAGGATAATGTGTCATATACCTGGTAACACACCGGAGGTGCCCTGTTCATGGTAAAATAAGTCCAATCATCACCACCTGTGAATGCCCGCACCAACCCCACACTCTGTGGAAGAGGTCATTAAATACACACAACAACATTGTTAAGATAGGAAAATAAGGTATTAACAAATCAAGTCAGAAAGATAGATTACACAAATACCAGTATCACAATATTACAGAGGAACACAAGGCAACCGCCACAAAGGCGAAATTGCTTCGTGACATCACTGGGGGTGAACCGCACGATCCCTATAATAGTTAAGTCAATGTGAACATGTACTTTTGATAATCAGGGGATCCAAAATAGAAGCCTAACAAAATTGGTTCACATATTACTCAAATACTAAATGTAATCTCACTCCTTCAATATCTTTTTCTCATCTTGTTTTGTCAGCATGGGGCCGCAAGAATGCAGCAATTTTAAAGTGTAGGGTTTTATGGGCAGCCTTTGCTCCCTTCCCTTTGTTAGTCATCGATTCCTCAAATTCTCCCAGAAGTAAATTGGAATATCCAACATGGCAACATGCTAGAACCCTCCAAATTTGAGCTGTGGGGTTTTGATACATCCTTTTTCATTCCACCTGTGCTGGTTTGAAGCAAATCTGTTACATGACGCTTGACCTCTAATTTCAACAGGTTATGCTGTGATTTGGGTAGACTGTATTGGGCTCTACCTATAATTTGTCTATGAATGAACGAACTTGATGCGAATGAATAGTCATCAACATCTAGTCAGTCATAGCATGTTTCTATCACATTTAAAACCAGTTCCATTGCTGTGCTTGCCTCAGGCTACATGCGAAATTTTAGAGGCATTTTTTGCTGCTGTGCCAGGCAGGAACAGTCAAGAGCTTTGCAAAGAGCTGGAAGAACACTGAGAAATGAGAAATGCGCAATATTATTGCAACCCCAGTCAGCCCGCTCACTATTCAATGTTGTTTCGTTCACATGGCCTACTACAACAAACGAATGGGTGATGGGGTGCATCCCAGTTATTTATCTGTATTCTAGGGCCATAAGTCCACGGGCATGACTGGACAGATTGTTTGTCTCGGCAAAAAAGTTAGGATGTGGCTTAATAGAGAGTACCACCGAGCCGGGGATGGCTTCTTGGGGCCTGGAAAGGACAACATGATAGAATTGGTTAAAGTATTCCTTCTGTCACTGCCTATATGTGATATGGGGGGGGGGAACAAGGCAGAGGGAGGGCAGAGCTGGACATGAATGTGAATGAATCAGGTTTATCTACTAACCTGTATTTTTTCCAGACCTTGAAGGAGAGCAATCCCAGACTTTTCTTTGTCCTCAATAGTATCTTAGGGTAGGACATCCGTATTTTCATGTCACCACTAGAACCGAATCATGTTGAGATCAATTATTGAAAGACAGGAAAGTTGAGAAGAATTTAGTCCTCACAACAACCTGGAAACATATGGAATACGCCATCAGCCTGCGTCTTGACAAAAAATTGTCTTACAGTGTCAGAAATAACCCTACATTGATGTTACATTGTGACAATGCACCAAGATATTTTCTATTTTGCTCCAGGGCCTTCAAAAGTAGCCGGTCGCGCCGGCGGTAAATCGCCGCCTAGATAAGCATTGGCCGCCGCCTACTTTTTACAATGGCAAAAATAATTTACTAAAATTTCCCCGTTTATGTGAAATTACAAATCGCATATGAGTGTCAAAAACTGTGGTCATCAAAGAGCATGAGGCTTTGTTTCTGACGTAAATAAGTCTTTCACACTAAAATGAGCCACGAATGTCGCTATTCGTAGAGAAATCCACAGCTGTAAGATCTTAGATTACCGGTATTGGGTACCAAAACACCGTTACTAAATAAAATTATGTTTTCTCTCGCTCTCCGATCCAAGGCGCTGCCGCGTACATCGCACTCAATCCGCAACCTGGTTGAAAATAGTGTCAAACGATTATCGGTATCGGAATTGGCCCGTTTATGGCATAATCGGAATCGGAATCGTAATGGCTCATCTAGTTTCCGATCACGAGATACCGATTACCCATAGCATATGGCACAAAATTTCACAACATTTTCTGCTCGAATAGGAAACTCTCGGAAACGTAAACACCTCAAAATATCACCCGTTTTTGAAGCAAAAATTCTTGCGATTTCCAAATGCGCGGGGCATCCCCTCCCCCCTTCTGAACTGCCCCCTGCCCGACAATAAAATCACAAAACGTCGTTCCATTCAGCCGTAACCATAACTAGGTCATATGCTGTGCATCGCGCTATATACAGCTGCACTATGACATAGACACACTCAAACTCCTGATGGCAGATGGCTACCACATAACCTTGCCCTCGATTTGGCATGGATATCTAAGCAAGACAAGCCTGGAATTTTGATTGTGAAATGTGCTGAATCCTTGCGAAAATAATAATTATAATCGTTGTACCCAGTGAGAAGTTGGTGAATCAAACCATTCTTTCATTGCATTGAGTAACGTAGTCTACGCGAGTCACAGGCCACATGCAACATTTTTTAGTGAATCGCGACCGCACCGCTCGATAGTTTCGGTCTCAACCACAGGCAATTGCGAAAACCCCCATAGACGTTATGGTGTGCGGAGAGACTATCGAACGTTGATACTACCACACTACAATTATGTACACCAACACCTGTGTTTGTGTACAAGTGTATGCCGGAAGTATTTACAGGCTTCTTGTGTAGCTGCCCGCTTATATCGCTTAATAATATCACAAGAGTACGGAGCCTGTTCCGATCCATTTCAAAGCTGGGCGTCTATTATTTTGTTTCCTTCCTTCACCGGGAGCCCAACATATGCATGCATAAAGATGGAATCTGCTAAGTATTACTTGAAACTAAAGTGAATTATGACTACACCCCCTGTAAGGTCTTTTGATGGGATTTAACTCATGGAAGTTGCCTTACGTATTGCAATGTCATGTGAACGTGTGATGTGCTGACTTGATAATAATCGTATCGTAATTGGACCGATAATGGGAAAAAATAATCGTAATATCGGTAACATCCGATTTGGCATAATCGTTGAACACTAGTTGAAATGACAGAACACTGCCCCACATGTGTTGTGAGCTGTGTACTTGTGCATTATTTCAGAATATATATGAGCTGCCGCGGCAATCGCGCTTTTAGGTAACGTATATAAACTGCAATGCAAAGCTATATGTTTTCTTTGCTTCCTCGCCCAACATGCTGTTGCACTATTTCAAGACATAGCCCTGTTTTGAACAGCGTGGTCATCACCTACTTACGTTCACTAGCATTCGACAATGCATTCCCACTGATAATGTACAGTGCGTACACAGCAACTACCAAGTGGGCCACTCCTATTGACTTGGTCCAGGCCGATACAGCAACCCTCTAATCGCACACAATTAACACTATGGGATTTTCTCCTCTACTGAACCTCTGTGATTAAGCACTGGAATTATTAGCGATAGTCGATCCACCTCGATCCACATACTGCAATGTATTTTCGCGTGGGCCTATACAATTCTATGAATGAATTATTGTGATTAATTGGGCAATTGGTGTGGAAAAAAATAATTATACTAAAGGTATCGCACAGATCTGTGAGATTTTTAGGGCTGATTTTAACTGTACCTGCCTCAGTTTTCCATCTAAAAAATTTAATCACAGTTACATTAGGGCCCTACTGACAATTGCACTACTAGCGACCTGTTTGTGCGGCCGGCTGGGCGTACATATTTACGTATGGAAGAATGTATACATGTAATTTTGCCTGCGTAACAGCATGTGCTGTTTGCCATACGTACGGTGTCATAAATTCCTTTCAACTAATTCGATACAAAACGGCAATCCACCATTCATTCAAAAATATATTTTTGGGGGCAATCTTTTTGACTTGAAAAGAGGATTATAAAGAAGGGCATTGTGAAAATAAATCCCATACCGTGAGCTTGCAAGTATGCAAGTGTAATATAACGATCCCTAGCATTATTTTAGCAAGCGCGAATAACCGGTACTGGCACCTATAACCGGTGCCAGAGCATCAGTAATACCGGTTCCCAAAAATATAGGTACCCCGCACCCCCACCACCACCAACACCACCGCCCCCAAGCGCAACCCTAACAAGGATGAAAGGGTGAAAGGGTTCAGAAACCCATCAATGTTTTGATGATGGAGATAAAGAGAATAAAGCAAAGTTACTTCAAATGACTACGTGTTCTGTTCTTCATTAGTTGTTATTTGACAATACAAAAAAAAAAACAACACATAACATGAAAAAAAAAATCCACCAATTTACACCCCCAAAATTGTTTAGTCCATGTCGTTGTTCAAATTCATCAAATATTGCAACCATTTTGCGTCTAGACAACCCCTCATGAGCAAAAATTTTCCAGAGGGGAGGGGGACACCCCCTATCCACAGGATGGCGATCACTACTTCCATACATGTAAACCCCTTCATCTTCTTCACATGTACCCCCCCCTGCTAGCTTGGGGATAAAATAAGCCCTGGACTTCCAAAAACAAACATCGCTGACACTTTTGGCCAGTTGCTCCCAGTGTAAATGTTGTTTAAGTACCACGCAGGCTTTGGAACACAATGTTTATATCTTGGAATGTAAAACTCCATCTATAGGCCTAACCCCATTTCAAACGACGTCCCTATGTTGAGTTATTGGCAGTTCATAGCAGTCATTTTGGTACACACAGACAGCATACAGGTTTTTACAATTCCTCCCTCAATTGCTACACAAGTGGCCTGGCATCTATTTCAAACGCTGCTACGAGTTCCTGTTTTACAGACACTGCCAGATCAAAAAACAAGACCATAAACAAGCACACATCAGGACTAACATATAGATTCCTCAACACAGCACTAAAGAAGTTTGATTTCTGGCAATCACAGTTCCGTCATAGATGTGAGCTGGTGTTCCTGAGAGCAAGGATATTGACACCTCTCCCTAATGGCAATTACTCGGAGAGAAAGGCAGGTATCTCTGATGATCCTAGATCTACGATCACCGGAGCGAGTTTGTCTACTCTACTCTACTCTCAATCCTCCATCCAATGTTGATATATTGAAGAGCACATTGGAGGCATTTCAAACGGAAAGCCAGAAAAAGGCTCAGTGATTCACTTGACTGACCTGACTTGATCAAGCTAAGAAGCTTGTCAACTTCACATGCTTACAGATTTACAATAGGGATCTTGTAGTACACATTATGGGGGAACCTCACATAACATGTAAGAACTTCATCCATCCAGGTGGATTTTATTCAATTTCACCCAAGACTGACCCCAGTCCTCCACCATGAATAATAGGGTTTCTGTACACCCCTAAGGAAGCTGCTACCGAATGTCAACCTGATTGACCAGGGCCTTCTGAACTTATGTGGTTAACAAGGTTTTTTCAGGCTTGACCTCTCTTGACCTCAGATGACTTGCCATCTGACTCCGAAAGAATAGGGATCATGTACTCATTACGGGAAACCCATTATACCAAGTATGACTTCATTCATCCAAGTGGGGTCGAGTTTTTTTGTGTTAATAAGGCCAGGCGTCACATACACACACATATGTCACACACACCGTCATGACTGCATCAGATTGACATGGTATAGTTACCAAAACATGTACAATTGGCCATTTGTTCTGTCCATTTACCAGTCTTTATTTGGAGGCAGAGGGGGAGGGAGTCTGCATGGTTGGTTGGGCCCAATAGGCTGTGTAAGATTCACCAACCTGTCATTCTCTCTCCTCTCCAGAAATTAACCTTGAAGGTCTGGTACTTTATTTATCCTGCAAGAGAAAAGTACAAGAAAATAATTTTTCTAATTTGAACAGCATCATCCCTGTCTTAACTCACAGTGTCAGAAGGGTATAGAGGCACCCATTTGAATGGTATTTATGCTATTACTCCCACACCCCTCCCCCCCCCCCTCCCCGGGCTACTTCCACCCAAGTAATGTTTGTTCAGGGCAGGTCCTGCGATATTTTCTTCCCTCTCTCTAACATTCAACCAACCCTTTAATACTTAGCCACAGCTCTTCCTTGGCACCTAACAATTGCGTGTAGTGGCACGTAGGCATGTATGCTCAATGTAAACCGTTGTCCTGCATAGCAGTCGTTGGTACACAAAAACTATAGACAGCCTATAGTTTCTACCAATTCCTTCCTAAATGCTACACCAGTGTCTGGCACTAATTTTTCAACCTGCTGCATGTCCACCTGCTGACTATTTTATTTTTCACTTCAAAAATTGTATGTCCCAATTTTAGTAATCCTGGGGTACTTTGGATTCCCGGCATTTGCATGTTATATTTTTACTCAACATAATGGTCAAATAAATCTATCTCTGCTCATCTTGAACAGCAAAATCAAACTGCAACGAAACTACCTCACAACAACCAATGCAACCAATGGCGTACACTAAGTACAGTCCACACCGTGAGGCTTCAAACGATTTCATTTGAACTAGCACAGCTATTTTCCCGATTGGATGGGACCGACCCCGCTCGCGGCCTCCCTGCAAGAGCTACACTGGCTTCCAATCGAGAAAAGGATCACCATAACGTTGTTCTCAACGTATTTAAATGTTTCCATACTCAAAAGCTCCTGCGTATTTGGGGGCTGCCCTCGTCACCTTGCAGAGAAGTAATGACCCTCATGACTACAACAGGCAACCGACTTCGCTGGACCTCTAAAGGCTGGCGACTACTCTTTCATGTGTGCTTCTCGTCTCTGAACTCGCTTCCTTTAGATGCCAGAAGCAGTCGATCCCCTGTTCAGAGGGCGCTCAAGACTAATGTGTTGTCTTTCCTTTTTTCCTCCTCTTCTTTCCATGTTGTATTAAGGCGCTATGTCTTCGTTTAGACGCCCATATAAGTGCTGTGAAAGAAAGATGGTGAGGTTTTGAATTTGAGATTCCTCCTTCATGAAATCCAGGGACGAGGTTGGTGGGGTTAATACTTGATTTTTGCTTTGCGCTTTCGAGAATGGCAGAAAAGAGATTTCACATGGGAATATGACAGTCTTATTCTTTTAAGCAATTGTGAACAATTTTTCAACTTCTACTATATCCATCTATAGTGTGTTTGTTCCTTGTATCGGACATTAGGATCCCCTGGGTCCACTGTGACATCACAAGAGGAATGGCCCAGCCGATTGTGAATTGCTGGCGCATTTGATCAGCTGAAAGCGAAGTCCAAAGTAATTGCTTATTCACAAGTAATTAAAAAGAAAGACCAGGAATTCAAGCCAATCACATGACCATGACGTGGAGGAACTCGATGACCGCAAAAATGGTATTGCGTTAAACAAAGTTATGATAAAAAGCAGTGGGTCGAGTGCACTTAAGACCTTAGTTGACAGAGTTGTTTCCTCAGCAAACTTCTCGCGCTTTGTATACGTCAGTGGGATGGATGAGCTTGGCTTCCAGGGACTGATATCGTTGATTCACCTTTCTCTCTTCGAGGACCCCAGTCCCCAGATCAATTCTATCAAGATGATAGGAGAAAAGTTTAAAATGGAACATGGGGCATTTACCTAGAGTGGCAAGAAAACTATCAGCTATCTTGTGACACTTATCAGTTTGTCCAACCATACCATGTGGCAAATTCTTTCGAGGGTTGCCTCATTCGGCCATTCCAATCCACGATAACTAGATTTTCGATTCTCCCGAACCAGTAGGAACTTAAGCACATGTCACCAATGCCGTTATGGAGGCGTATCATGCGAATTAGTTTAGGGAATATCTTCTTAAAAATAAGCAACGGCAATATGCGATTGGGATGCCTTGTCTTTTGCTAGACTTATAGTGTTCTCTTCTGAAGCGTGTTCACACTTGTGCGATACGATACCGTACGATAATTTATACGATGAGTGGTTCACCATTGTGACGATAAACTGTGTACGATAATTTTCGGACGTCTCGGCCCCTGACATAACGGAGAAAGTGAGGGATTTTAGTTGAGGAAAACACAAGTTTTCCCCTTTTGTCGCTTCAGGCGGTGTGAATTGCCCCTGGAGGGTCGACAGAATTCGACGCTGTTGTCTTCTCCAGTACTTGTAGGAGGAGCGAAATAGTGTTATATCCACCCATATGTCACAATCAACCATGAGAGCGCATGGCCTGCAAGGCACTTAGCTGCATTCACCGCCGCTTCCAATCATGCAACCTCCCTTGAGCAAGATGACCAGGCTGAGCATGTCCCATCCACCCTCTCCGAGAGTCGGGGGTTACCCGTTGCAGTTGCGCCAAACAATCAGATATTGGCTGATTAGGCAGACAGCCCTGACCAAAGGGGTCTCGTGAAGACGCGGTGGATGGGAATCGTCACTGGGAGGCGCAACCAGCTGACCTCACCATCCCCGCAATACCCTTTCGTTGAACCTAGTCTTGATTAGATCAGATATCCAAGAAGATATACAAAACGAAAGCGAGGGTTGCCAAGAAGCATTCAGTCACTGAGTAAATTCAAGTCCAATGAGCGAAAATGGAGCTGGTACCCTGCTCAGACAAGCATGTAAAAATATGCCACAGCTCCACCTGTGTACACTACTATTTTCCTCACTAAACTTACAACAAATTTTATTGGACTTGCATTATAGATCGATCATATCCCCCCCCCCGAGCTTATTTCCGTGCTTCTTCGTTTCTTTTCCCGCCTGTTTCTTTACATGAAGGTTGGGGGAAGTTCCCGTCAAGCATTCAGGCTGTGGATCAACCTCCCTCTGGAAAACTCCCTCCTACCCTGCCCTCTCAAACAGCCACAACACCCTCCCCCGGCCAACTCACTAACCCCCCAACCACATATTTCAGCCTTTGCATGTAACATGATAATTGGTGGACGCCGACGCAACAAGGACCATCCCCATTACCTCACATGGTCACATATTGTAATGGTATAACTAAAAATAATGGTTTCGTAAGGCCATGCATGGCGGCAAATGGCCGAGAAGCTCAATCAGAGGCCGATGGACTTCCCGGAACGGTCACGACCAATACATTAATCAAACCACTGATTTATCACTTTAAAACCCACTTTTCACGCCCAAAAACCCCCCAATAGCCTGTGTGCGTTCCATACTTTTGCAGAATTGCACAAGTTTATCACTTCATTGCAATTGATCGCATCTGAGAAATTTATCATCGATAAAAAGTTCAAATATTTTTCAACTGTTGTCCCGATAAAATTATAGATCGTACCGCACAGGTGTAAACACTCCTATGAAAAAACACTTTTTACTCGACGTCCGATAAATTTATCGTATCGTATGTATCGCACAAGTGTGAAAACCGTGAAACACGCTCGCTGTCATAAAATATGTGAGTTTCACACTCCAGGCCGGACACGCATAAGCATCGATGGAATTCCAGCCTAACTCAGCAATACCATTTTCACTCTCGATGTTCATCAACGACAAATTCATGTCATGTGTTGGATTTGATTCTATGCATATTCAGTGTGGTGACTGACAACCTTTAAAAACATCCTCTGGACAGCACAGGATTTGGATTACTGGATTAAAATTTGGTACTGTATGTAACTTCTTCGGGCACAGCGCATGAGCACCACAGACAACTGGTACTTGCATTATGGGCTACTGATGACTACGGCTTAAGGACTAAGTCTGCCCGCACAGATTCAGGGACCTATAGACCATGGGACTGCAGTTAGCAAAATGTGGTAACAATGAAGTGAGAAGAACGAGGTGACCAGTTAGTTCAAGATTATGCTGAGCTCAAAAACATTAACCCTTTATGTACCAGTTGTTGTGTGCAGTTGTATACTAGGGTGTATTGGATTTGTAAACTTCATTTTTGCTTCAATTTAGGGGCATTTGGTCAAGATAAACCCCATATCTATGAAAGAATACAAGAGACTAACCCAAAATCTAACAAAATGGCTACCGGATTGTAAAGATGTTGACTATCCCAATGAATATGCAAATATAAATCATGGCATTTAACCAAATTTACAAGTTGGTGCAATTTTTCTAAGAATAATCGGTTTACACGGGATAGCCATCACAAATCATTCTTGAAATAGTGTTTCAATGTATTATGTGCGAACATTAATGGCATAATTACCTGCAGCGTGAAATGTACGCTAGCCTACACCTACAGTAACGCAAGTAAACGAAGCTAGGCCGAAATCAGGCTGTAAGCCTGGTGTAGCACGGTTCTTCCAACCCCTTGAGCCAACCTTTTTTTCAGTACAGTTGCTGGAATCACTGCTATTCGAGGAGAGATATGGGCCCTGCGCCCCTCTCCTCCTGTTACACAATCTTCAGTAGCAGACAGCGCTCCTTCGTTTGACAGTTCGCGATGCCACATGGATAGTGTGGGGACCGATGCGCGAAAATGTGACACTTTTTTATCAGCGAGTTCAGCGAGTTTCAGCAATAATCCAGAACTGGTGGCGCTATATCACTATACAGCCCTATAAACTCGTAAGTATGTGCACTGCAAAATGGAGGGTCAAACGGGCACCGTTGGAGTTAGGCCGGAATGTATGACGAAGAAAGAGGACCCCCCTAAAATTGCTGTTTTTGAGGCCAAAAAAGGTTGTATTTTGGGGCTCTTTTGATCGGTAACACAATAAGGATATAGGCTGGAGGTGCTCCCTGGAATCCGTGCTCCTGGAATGGCTTAATTATTTGGTTATAAGGTTTGAAAAGGTTAGGCCGCACTTGGTTGTTTTTCCTTTTCATGCTTTTTTTCATTTCGAAAGTAGGTCTCCAGGGGTCAATTCGACCTAAATTTTGGAATGTGAACAAACATTTCGATGATTTTTTTTTTAAAATTTGCTCACTTAGACCCCCTTTTGTTTTATGCTTATTCGGACGATCATCGTTCCTCTTCCAAATTAAGGGTTTTTAAGGTTATGGAGGTTGGGAAGTTCTTTATATTATTTGGGAAGTTGAGGAGTCAAATGTGTGGTGTACACCGCACCATTGTACATAGAGGGTTAATGCTGGCAGCAGGGCCTGAGACCGCAATTATGGCTGCAACGAAGTGATGATCTCTTGATCCAATTCATTTCTAAGTCGGTAGGTCATCTGTCTCTCACTCTCCGGTTCTTATGAGACCACCTGGACGGTCCTGGGTTTACCCCGGCTTCGCTGGATACCAGGGTTCCTTTTTCTTGGGCATGAGGATACAGGTGGAGTCGGGAGAGCAGCTGCAGTAAGATTAGGCAGAGGCCCAAACCCTAGGGTAACGCCTGGGGAGGCTGCCTTGTCATTTGGCGTAAAATCCAGAGCACCTCCTGTCGTGTTTTGGGGTGCCATTCGCGGTCCCTGCTTCCAAAATAGTCATTGTCAGTGCTTGTGATGCCGGGGGTTTTTCCACTTGCCCTGCCTTTGTCCTCCTTCTTACTTCATTACCATGGTTATTTCAGTTCCAATTCGACACTACATGCAGCCCCTCATGCTGAATTGGTTCTTTTTTTCTTCTTCTTTTGCGAATATACGTGGTTCTCCCCGCAACCTCAATCTGTCCACCAACTTCCTGATTGCCAGCATCTATCTACTCTTTTTTTTAAACGGAAACACAGATTTAAAATCTCCTCTTGATTTAACACATTCTACAGTGTCCCAACTCATCCTTCATAATTGCTCTCATTTCAAGGCTGGAGTGGCGTATTTGGTCCACTCAGATCCCTGTCAGCCGCCTTTCTGAATTTGATCTATGTTGTGATGACTTTAACTTCTTCTGGCTCAAAGTCTTCTTCTCGCGCTGAATAAGGTGTTAGGTTGGTTGTGTTACCTTCGCCCAATCATAATCACGAGGCTCTATTATCGCATCTCCTGGTGTTGGAATACATTCAACGATATAACGACTGTGAAAATGCTATACTGGGTGATTTCGATGTGCATAATGCAGATGGCTCATACACTGTAACGGCTCTGATAGAAGCTGGTGTTGAAGCGAGTCTTTCGATATTACAAAGGTTCACCCAGACTCATCAAGTTCTCCCACCCGATCCATATCCGGCGCGGGACTTGCTTAACGTGTTGGATCTTTTCCCTCACTACTCAAGCCCCTTATTTACAGTCCCGCACTGTCTCTGCCCCTATTGGCTCCCTATGAATTTGCTCATGACCCTGTCGATCAATCTAAATTCTATAGCGCTCCCCACCAAGGCAGGAAGAAGAAACTCCAAAGCTGACTGGTTGGTTCCGGGGAATTTTTTTCAGTATTCCTTGGGATGAAATACTTTCTCCGATGACCCTCTACTTGTTCTGCTATTTCGGAAATTATTCTTTGCCTTTGGGAATGACAACTTTTATCCCTACACCTTTTAAGATCGGGGTCTTTCATCAACCTTCATGGTTGTTCGACCCAATGTGTACCACTGCCGTCCAGGAGAAGAGTCGACTTTTTCGTGCTTGGTTATCTTCTCCTTCACCTGATTCTCGTCGAGCTATTTAAAATCCTGCTCGTAATTTGTGCTCTGAGACTATCGACGAGGCAAAAAACTCTTTCATTTCACGTATGCTAATAACCTTTCATCCTGCCCTTCTGGTAGTCGTTCATTTCGGTCGCTGGCCAAATCTGCTAGTTAAACCTGATGGCTCTTTGGCCAGTGATAAAGCTGATACTTTTGCCGGCTATTCTCTCTAATTTCCATTCCACTATTAACACGATGCTCATCCTCCTCCATCTTTTGCCAGCTTTAGTGAAACGAATCTCGGACGTTGTTTTTTACCACTCACACGGTCCGTCAAACACTCAATCGTTTAGACATTAATAAGGCATCTGATCCCGATGGCTTCCTCCTATAGTCCCTCCTGAAGTGTGCCCCCGAACTTGCGCCTATCCTTAGCAAGCTTTACCGTCTTTGTTTATTCCTATGGGAGGCTAACCCTTCTGTGTGGAAACAAGCTCATGTTGCCAGTTCCCCTAGAAGAGTTACAAATCCAAACCCTCCATTACGGGCCGATTGCTATCACCTCACCTCGGTTCTCCCCAACTTATGGAACTATAGTTAACAAGCACGTTTTGAACTTTGAGTTTCACTCTCTCATCAGTGACCACCAATATGGTCTCCGGCATGTACAATACTACTGGGGAACCTACTATCTTCAGTGGTCACCACTCATGGGCACCAGCCATTGACAGTTTTTTCGGTGAAAGTAGGGCTATTGCGCTTGATATCTCTGAGGCCTTTCGATCGACCGTGTTTGGCACGCTGGACTCCTTGTCAAACTACTTCATTTGGTTTCCGCCCCCTTCTAACTTCTTGGACTGCCAGTTTTCTTAACCTGCGTCTCATCTCTGTTCGGGTTGATGCTGCTCTCTCCGAGACCTTCCTTATCAATACTGGTGTTCCTGAAGGTTGTGTTTTCTCTCCTACCACCTTCTCATTTTGCAATGATCTCTTAGCTCTACCTCTATAGTATTCACTCGTCACTTTGCCTGAGGATTCTAAAACCCTTCACCACTCTCTGTGCTTTCCTCGCCCGAAGCGTAACGCTTTGTACATAAAACCGTTCCCTAGTTGCCAGCCAGCTGAAAAATGATCTTCATTCTATTTTGAACTCTGCTAATCTGGTTACCTTCAACCATCTAAAACTCAGAACTTGCTGATTCTGGTTGCCGTGTTTCTGATTCCAACCAGCTATTCTCATGGCTGACCAGATCCTCCCTCATTCTACTTCTCTTATATCCTTGGTAATGGATATCAAGCAACAACCTTCCGGGAACTCTCATATCAAGTCTATCGCTAAAAACCTAAATGCTCTGAAAGTTGGGCTTCTTTATTTCTCGCAAGAAATACTTCACTCACAAATCTACTTCTGCCCTTTACAAGCCCAATTCGCTCCCTAATGGAATTGGTTGCCAAATATTTGGGGTGGGTTTTCGCCTCCTCTCTCATTGTCCTTGTCGTATCCATAGAAAGGCCCATTCGTCTCATCAACGATAATCATCTTACCTCCTCACTACAGTCTCTATCCCATTGGCAGATCTGTACCATCTCTCTGCCTTCTTTATTACCGTTTCTTTTATGGTCAATGTGCTTCTGAGCTTGGGGATCTGTTCCCTCCTTTACCGAGGGATCTCGCATACTTGCTCTTCTTCTTCCAGCCACCTGTTTCGGTTGCATCTTCCACGTCATCTCGCCCGAAACCTGCTCGCTCCTTTTTTCTCGCACTTGCGCGTGCCTGGCATAGCTTCCTTTCTTCCTCGGGCTGTATTTCCCCTCCTGATTTTGACCTTCAGGGGTTCAAGAGTAGAAATCAACAGCTTGATCTCTCTCTTTCTTTTAGTCTTCGTGCTTGGTGGGGTGGCCTTATTTTCTTTAGGCAATTATGATTTCGCCCTTCTCAGGCCTGTTTTCCTGTCTGACTAGTGCCCAGACTCTAGACAACACACTTCCTCCTACCGATCAATACAAAGATTTGCTTAATCAAATATTAATCATTTTCAAAATGATTGTGAAGTAATTGTGAGAGCACAGCCCTATGGCAACAACTCTCTTAACTTTTTTCCATTCAATTCTAATTCTATCTAACCCATAAAATACCCACCCCCCCCACCCACTTGCGCTCATTACAGGGCACCTAAATAGTGGAACTTCCCCTATTGTAGTTAAATCGCGGTTAGTTGTGACGGATTTGTGTTGACAGATATCAAGGGCAG
Organism: Sclerodactyla briareus; assembly: GCA_026419785.1. Lineage (NCBI taxonomy): Eukaryota > Metazoa > Echinodermata > Holothuroidea > Dendrochirotida > Sclerodactylidae > Sclerodactyla > Sclerodactyla briareus. The sequence goes on along the minus strand of JAODTK010005618.1, from coordinate 115,003 downwards.
ATAGATGTCCTCCCTCCTCCCCTATGAAGGCGGAGACACGAACAAACGACCTGATAATACAACATCAAACTATAGATGGCATCAAGTTATGTCGCAGCTGAACTTAGCCTCTCACCTGTGACTAGCATCACTGGTGTCTGTCTCCATCACACCCATCCTGTAGAAGAACGCTGCCAGCTTGTGGATGTCATCTTCTGTGTCGACGCCCAGAGCCTGCAGATAGAGTGAGAGGGTTACAGATCAACCTCCGAATCAATATACTGCAAGGGTCTGCCACAAAATGGGATGTGAGTATACCCTCTCAAGCTTATCCCCTCTAAGAAGTTTTCCAGATGGGGTTCCTAGGAGGAAACTGCTTCTGGTCCACGCCCCTAAACTGAACCTTCAGGTAGGAGGGGTTGGGGGGGGGAGGGGGGAGGGGTGTGGCGTGGGAGGTATGGTGAGAAAAAACGGGCCAAAGCCAGTTCAGGGTCCTCCTAATGCAGCCCATTACCTGTGATATGTCAACAGGACAGGAGTCAGAGCGTTGGTGTACTCACAGCAAGCGGCTCTATAGCGCTCAAAACTGCTTGGTGCAAGGGACCAACCATGCACCGCTACTCGACTGTATTGTCATATCCAACACTGGGCCAACATAGCATAACACACAATTTCTCCATCTCAAGCCAAAGATTGGAGTAGTTTATTTAGGAGCACTGGGGATGTAATCCTTGATGGATTCCGGTGAGGGTCCTGAATACCATAATCCCAGTTCAGCATCCTGCATGAGCTTTGAGTCGGGACTCAGAGTTCGAGATCCTTCGGACAGGATCCCGAACTTGGAGCAATTGCCTTGAAACCTGACTCCCGATACTGAAGGATGATACACAGGGCAGGTCATGACACTTATTCCCATGGACACTTCCATATCAGAATGAGGTTCCAGAAGCTCATTAGGCCGATAACAGTTCATCACCAATCAGTTTATAGCACTGCCAATGATAGCAGGAATGAATATTTCCCATTATTAACCCCAACACATCCACCCTCCTGTCCCGTATTCTTCTTTTAATTCCTATTCTCCACTATATATATATTACCCTAGTCCAATCATTATGGTTTCCCATTTTCCCAGTCCCCCTTCAATACTTGGAGTACAGGAACCCGCCTCGTTTCTATATTATCCATTTTACCTTTTCTGTGCCTTGCTCTCACCATCAATTCGGTGAGAGAGAAGCGGCGAGAGCTTTACATCTTTACTTTTTGTCTTTTTCTTCTTGAGTTCCTATTATTTGGTTCCGACGTCAAAAATCCTACCACATTTTCACCGAGTGCCACCACTACAAGTAGCAGTCCACTGTATTATATCAACAACTAATTTTTTTTTTTTTTTTTTTGAACACCTGCCAGCCATGATTGAATTGCCTCCTGCAAAAGAACCCAACCCACCAATCCACACTGCAGACCACACAACAACAAAAAGAAATCTTTTTGTACCCCCCTACTTTTTTAATATAAAACATTCACAGTGAATGCGTCCAGTAGGGTATAGGTGGGGGAGGATGCTGGGCTGGGGGGGGGGTTAGCACACAAGAGTACATGTCAAATATGTCAATCAATGGAAATGTATCCTTGGTCTCTCGATAGAAATGTTTGGTTTTAACCGCTGATACCTCATTGGCAAAATCTGGTTATTCCAGGCGAGAAGAGGGGGTGGGGGGGGGGGGGGTCTGGTGAAGTCTTTATCAGTGGTATGATTGGCCCCTCCTCAACGTTGAAAGCAAAATTTGAACAAGACTTCGATACCATAAACAGACTGCTGAATAGTGGAACACTTGAGAAATTGTTGTGGGTGCTGAATGAAAACTAACAGGAAATCAGGTAACCATAAGCAATGTCATTAGCTGCAAAGACTACCATTTTACATGCATATTTCAATGTGAATATTGAGAATCAAACATAGACTCACAGCGAATATAGCATCCAGCTTCATGAGTGACCGTTCGTCCAGCTCTAACGGAGCCAGCAGCTGGTTCAGCTTCGATTCGACAAGAAAACCCTTCAAAGACAACGAAGAAATTCCATGATATATCAATATGATGATATGATTGGGCAAGAGCTATATTCCCACCCTCTATAGAATAACGCTGACTGCTTAGGGGTCCAAAAGGCCAGTTCTTAGTTACTATATAATAGTATGATAGGTATATGATGTCCAAAGTCTATCAGGTACCGACACGCACTGCCCAAAAAGCATGAAGAACCATCTCAGAGAATCTCCCCAACTACTCATCCTACTAACACAAAGGGGAGAGTACCATTCCCCTACCCCCCACCCCCACCCCCACCCTCCCCTCCAACACACAAACATTCCCACTCAAGTAGAAGATGAGTGGTAACAGAGCAGTGGAAGTCTAAACAATCGTTATGGGGAAAATCTTGTTTATATCACAAAGGTTCCATGTCTACGAGCGCATTAGTGGCTACCAGCTATAGCCTATTGAAAGACCATGGACGAATAGTTTATCCCCTGGCAGCAGTAACACCTTAAGAGGATTCCCACCTGCATGACTGCAAATGGGGAACAAGGCCAGGTTTTTTTTGTTTCATTTGATATTATTCCTCTGGGTTCAGGAAGCCAAGTCTGGCTCATCGAGAAACCTTGGCCATACTGATTGTGGATGAGCACCGGCAATAAACTCGCTTTTTCTTCTCGCTACTGCTCAGATGATACTGAGGCGTGGGTGAAACCATTCCCAACTGCTCCTGGATCGCCAATGCGTTCCCGAAAGGACATTAGTGAAGTTTCAGGCTCTGACCGTTTTCTCGAAACCTGGAGGAGGCAGACTTATGTCAAGGCGGGTACTGCTACAGCTGACTGACAGACTGTTGCAAATATTCCTAAATAAACTCCATAAACCCATACAGGAATCCACTCGTTACAGCGAACATGAAGTGAGACCCAATCCCCACCACGGCCATCCTCAACTCTGCAAGCACGTCCACCAGCGAAAATGTCAGTTGCTGCATGTATTGTACCCGGAATGTTCGCTTGCAAAGCGTCACTGATAACATTCTGCCATTTTTTCTGCCCAGGTGATGAGGACAGGTGGAGCCACTCATAACCACTCTGCCCAACCATTGTATGTGGGACTCCCTTTACATGTGCTCTCAAATAATCAGTCTGACATTATTGTCAGAATCCTGCAAAATCAGGCCCTATGGAAATGAATTCACTCACAGATTCATCCAGAGCAGCGCCAGCACGCTCTTGACGCCTCGGTGGAGAGCCTGGAGGAACCGTCCTTGCTCGCCGGTTTATTGTCTTCCCCCTGGAGACTGCCCTCTTGACATTAGATCCTTGGCAACCTCATGCGCCGACAGAGACTCAGCCTTTGACTTCTTGGGGGTGAGGGGTCCTACATTCTCAATAAATGACCTAGAAATAAAATAAAACAATTCACAGTCAGAATTATCCACATTACTAAAGGACTACCGTAATATGATGCCGCAAGAACAAAATAATCAAGATGAATAGGAATATGCGGGAGGGAGAACCCACGAGGACCAATGAGCTTTTCCTGTGCGTCCTTGTGCGTCCTCACGCAAGATACTCCATCTCCATTGCTCCGTCCTTGTGTGTCCTTGTGCAAGATACTCCATCTCCATCCTTGTGCTCCTTGTGTGTCCTTGTGCAAGATACTCATCTCCATTGCTCCGTCCTTGTGTGTCCTTGTGCAAGATACTCCATCTCCATTGCTCCGTCCTTGTGTTCCTTGTGCAAGATACTCCATCTCCATTGCTCCGTCCTGTGTGTCCTTGTGCAAGATACTCCATCTTCATTGCTCCATCTAGTGTGTCCTTGTGCAGATACTCCATCTCCATTGCTCCGTCCTGTGTGTCCTTGTGCAAGATACTTCATCTCCATTGCTCCGTCCTTGTGTGTCCTTGTGCAAGATACTCATCTCTATTGCTCCATCCTTGTGCTTCTTGTGTGTCCTTGTGCAAGATACTTCATCTTCATTGCTTCCGTCCTTGTGTGTCCTTGTGCAAGATACTTCATCTTCATTGCTTTGTCCTTGTGTGTCCTTGTGCAAGATACTTCATCTTCATTGCTCCGTCCTTGTGTGTCCTTGTGCAAGATACTCATCTCCATTGCTCCGTACTTGTGCTTCTGTGTGTCCTTGTGCAAGATACTTCATTCATCTTCATTGCTCCGTCCTTGTGCTTCTTGTGTGTCCTTGTGCAAGATACTCATCTCCATTGCTTCGTCCTTGTGCTTCTTGTGTGGACTTGTGCAAGATACTCATCTCCATTGCTCCTTATCCAACCTCTGTTCTTCGCCCACATTCTTGCTTCCGGGTGCCGGTGTGTTGTGCTGGACAGTTTGCAGCATAACTTATCTCACCAACATCAGGGTTTTGGCTTTTTATTGTTGATTGTTCTCAGGGTTTTTACCCCTAGTTAGCATGTTCTGCCCCCCATTGGTTTAGCCATCCCCACCCCCTCCACTCCCCCTTTCTGACCACTCAAGTTATTGAAGTGTAGTAATTCATATCATAAAAATTGCAAGACTGAAGTGAATAATATGGATAAGCATAACTTACATATCTTGTGGTGGTGTCCATTCTCCATGCCCAGCTGATGTTCTGTTATAATCCTGTCTTGTTCCAGGACCTTCTGAGCCAGCTGCTTCACCTCTTCTTCGTTCATGCACCAGACGTCGTAAAACTTCTTGGTGTCGGTGGCCTGGAAATGCCTGATGGCCAATCAAGTGCAGCTATGCGTAGTGGAATTCAATTTGTACACCAGACAGAAGAACTCTTCATATAGTGTAAATAACCAGGAATGCCACACTCCTACTGTATCTGTATCACTCACTATGGGAGCACATGCCTGGCAGGCACCTAACTGCATCTACCTGCTGCTACCAATCCCCCAGCCTTCAGTGTTACTTTGTGCATGTGTATTCTGCAAGATTCAAATCATGCAATAATAAATAATAATGATATCTAGGTGCTTTATATAGCGCTTTTTCGACGTGATCAAAACGCTCCAAGAGATTACCCATGATCATTAGGGACTGTCAACACCTGTACATATTTATTAGTACGCATCTCTTTCTTGTTCATTCCCGACACACCATTTCAATGCGCCACTTCATCGTGTCCCCGGGGGACCTTCCAATGGGGTGCAGCCACATATGAGGCACGCCTACTAATCACAACAAGTCACCTTACAAGGTCCCCATTTCAACACGTGGGTAACGCAAGGACAGTTTGAAGGAGACCAATTGCCTTGTGACAAGGGCACTACGGAAAAAGCCCGCGGCTTTGTGGGATTCAAACTCACGATTTTCTGATCACAAGTTCTGGAGCTTTGCCGACAGAGCTAATCCACCTCCTATATAAATAAGCAGCAGAATCCCATCAGTATCTTTGAAAATGCGACAGTCCATCCCATCTGCGAATATCTTGCAGATGCAATAGTGGAATAGCATAGATGCAAAGAAGACCCCTCTGTTCTGATACTTTGTACCTTGCTCTAAAATTTGAAACCATTCATTCAGTCCTCCTCCATCTCCAATATCTTTGGAACCAGAAGAGCTGCAGGCCAGTGATTCCTTGACTGCCTTGATAGCCAATGACCTTGGATGACATTTGCGCATTATTTGATAAGTACTTATAACGGAGAACTGAACCCACATACTAAGAATGAGCTTGATCCATCCAGGTGGGGTTATGTTTTTTTTTCCACAGGCCAAAATACCTTATATCGAAACTGACCCCCAATCCACACTAAGATCGATAGAGTTCTTATACTCCCCATAAGAAAGCTGCATAGCCAATTCCAGCTTGATAGGACCAGGCATTCTGGGCAAACATGAAACGAGTTCTGTACTTTTCCCTTTCCGGGATAACTCACTACCAATGTTACCTTCATCCATCTAGAGGGGGTCGAGTTATGTGATGAAAAGACAAAATTGGAGAAGATATAAATTTTCCGTAATTCCCTAATTCTCACAAAAATGTTTCCGGCAAACCATAAAACAATAGGGTTTTTGTACTCACCATAAGAAAGCCACACACCAAATGTCAGCTCGATAGGACCAAAGATCTAGACTTATCCTGTTTACAATGACTTCAGGATCTGACCGTTGGAGGACCCCAGATGATCTTCATAGCACAGGTTCACACATACACACCACACATACATACTGACATACTTGCATAGAATCCTCTGGCTTTGTCAAGGAATAGAGAAGAGCATGAATTCCCAAAAGAAAAAAATCCCCTAAAATTCGATCCCCTTCCCTCTCTTGTTATGGTAATCTATTAAATTAATAAAAAATGAATATAAATCACAGATAACATGCGCCGAATGCCTGTTCAAGGGAGCCAAATGGACGGAGCCCCCGGCTCCCAGCTATAATACATATTGATGTTTATGGAAATATGAATTTACAGGAATATTGCCAAATTTGTGATGTTGAACTAAAGTGGATACAAGAACACTAAACAATGTTAGCCGGAATGTTGTTCCTTTGTTTGACAATGCGTCCACAGTGGTGGCTTCACCTTCCAGAAAGTTTGATGGTTTGGGGTGTGGGTTAAGCGATTCATGTGTATTCAGAAGAAACCGGGGATATTATTTGGCCACTGGGTTCTACCAATACTTACTTTGACTTCTTCTGCATCTCCTTGAACTGCTCGGTTATTCTCTTGTAGTCGTCTGCCAGGTTCTGGTTTTCTCCTCCCTGTCTGTCTCTCCTGTTTGCTCAGCTTCACTCGCATGTTATTCATCGCGTCTTGCAATCTGCTGTGAGGAAAGAAACCATAAGCCTACACGGAACTGTAGTCCTTGCTTGCCTTTTTTGAGGTCAGTGGTTGTTTAATTTTGACTTTTTGTGTGTAGTATGTTTCTGCTTCTATTTGGTGCGTGTTAAAACACCTTTCCGGGCCTCACGTCGAGGATGTTTGGTGTACCGTGAGCATCAGGCAGCACAGTAACTGTGGGTGGGCAAGGTTGGCCCTAAACACTAACTTCCAAACTGGGGCTTTCCTTAATGTAATTCATTCCAGTCTTTAAATAGTTTAGAACTGTACTGGAAGACTTGATATTTTATGGGGGATTTGGATGCAGCAGCCCCCCCTACCAAGTCCTCAGTTCATTTGGAAGTTTTGTTGGGGGGGGGGGGGGGGGGGGGTTTTTTCTGCCACCATGCCATTGATAACTAGATAAAAGAGTACAAGCTGGCTTTTTTTCCCCCTTTAGGCAGTGGTTCCCAATTTAAGGACTTAGTAATATCTGACACGCTCGTCTGTCTACGGAAGTCACAAATCACTACATGTGCACTCTTTGTATTCTTTTTCCCATTACATCTATAATCAGAGGTTCTATGAGGATCCCAGATTTGTGAACATACTCTGTGTTGAGCGGCATAAAGAGGTATAGTATAGGCACTCACGCCTTCTGGGGGGGGGGGCGCGGCCAAATGCAGATTACATTCAGGAACCTAAGAGTGTACATGTGCCTATGAGAAAATAATGTCAAGTGTGAGTAGAAAAAGAAAAAGTGTTCATGCAGGAGGACCAAGTGAGTGTTGTGAGACAACACACTCCAAAAGATGATCATAGCAGGAATAGAAAAATTGGGATCTGGCCCCGCTGCGCTTGATCGACATCATTAGCATTTGGATGGAATAAACATTATAACCGGTGCCTTTGCCCAGGACACAAGTTTTCAGATCCTTGGAGAATAAGGTGAAATCGTCAAATGAGCCGCTTGGCCTGCGTCGATCAATAACACCTACCAACCCATAATAGCAATCCTCTCACAGATCTATCAGTTACCATGTACATATGGACCGGATCACATCACCATACCTCATGTAGTGTGGTTTGTATATTGCTACTGCAACACAAACAATGAAATACATGGATAGGGCCTATACTCTTATTCAAAGCCAATGGGTAGGCTAAATATGACTGGACTTTTTAGTACTTTCTATGACTTTAGGTACATCCTATGTATTTTTCTGTAATTTCTATCTGCATTCGGTTCTCTTTTTCTTTTTGTAGCCATTTTCAGTTTTTGCCTTGTGTACAGAACATTCGAAAAAACTTTGGTTTGAGTTTTGCACTTCATAAATACCTGTATATCATTATTATTATTATTACATTATGACAGCGGAAAATACATACTGAATCCAGCTGATTCAAGTGTTCCAATAAAGCACAATCCAGCGATTTCAAAATCTTGCATGTTGACCCACAGGGGACAAATGCAGGATATTCCCCTCTAATACAAATTTAATTGGAAACTGCCAACCATGCCTTTGAGAACTTGATAGAAGGAGTGGAAGGAAGCCGGCTTTTTTTTTTCTCCTTTCAGACAGTGTTCCCGGAGTAAGGACTTATACATCTGTCACCGTGTATTTTTTTCTCAGAAGTCACGTTGTCACCAAATGCAGAGCTTCTTTGGGAATCTTCCAAATTATATCTATGTCAGGATGTGTTTATGAGATCCAACGCTTGTGAAGCATACTTTGGTTGAACAGCACCAAAAGAAAGTATAGGCAAGCTCACGCACTTCTGGGGGACCAAAACGCAGGATTTATTCAGAAACACATGAGTTCAATTGCCTAGAGCAAATACTACGATTTGTGAGTAGAGGAAAAGGGAACAAGACAAGTTTTCATCAGGGGAGGAAAACAGAGATAGTGATGTGAGACAACACACTCCAAAAGATGATCATAGCAGGAATAGAAAAATTGGGATCTGGCCCCGCTGCGCTTGATCGACATCATATAGCAATTTTTATGGAATAAACATTATAACCGGTGCCTTTGCCCAGGACACAAGTTTTCAGTCCTTCCTGGAGAATTAGGTGATCGTCAAATGAGCCGCTTGGCCTGCGTCGATCAATAACACCTACCAACCCATAATAGCAATCCTCTCACAGATCTATCAGTTACCATGTACATATGGACCGGATCACATCACCATACCTCCTTGTTTTTAGCTTGCTACTGCAACACAACAATGAAATACATGGATAGGCATATTTACTCTATTCAAAGGCATTCATTAATAATGACTGGAGGACTGTTAGTACGTTCTATGACTTTAAGGTCAATCCGATGTATTTTTCTGTAATTTCTATCTGCATTCGGTTCTCTTTTTCTTTTTGTAGCCATTTTCAGTTTTGCCCTTGTGTACAGAACATTCGAAAAAACTTTGGTTTGAGTTTTGCACTTCATAAATACCTGTATATCATTATTATTATTATTACATTATGACAGCGGAAAATACATACTGAATCCAGCTGATTCAAGTGTTCCAATAAAGCACAATCAGCTATTTCAAAATTTGCCTTTTGACACCACAGGGACAACTGCAGGGCCCCCTAATATCTAAATACAAAATTCTCTGGAACTGCCACCATGCCTTTGATAACTTGATAGAAGAGGGCAAGCCTGGCTTTTTATTTTCTCTTTCAGACATGTTCGCGTTTAAGGACTTCCATACATCTTCACACTTGTCTTTTTTTTTCTCAGAAGTCACGTGTCACCACACATGCAGCTCTTCTTTGAATTCTTCCAATTATACTACTGTCAGATGTTTATGAGGATCCCAAATTTGTTGAATCATACTCTTGGGTTGAACAGCACAAAAGAAGTATAGGCAAGCTCACGCACTTCGGGGGGGGGGAAAAACCAAAGCGCAGATTTCTATTCAGAAACTCCCATGATGCCAATTGGCCCTAGAGTCCGAATACTATCGATGTGAGTAGAAAAAGACAAGTTTTCATTCAGGAGGACAACGAGATAGTGATGTGAGACAACGCACTCCAAAAGATGATCATAGATGGAATATAAGAATGGGGATCGGCTCCACTAACGCTAAATCAACAACATATCTTTTTTCACCAACCTGACATCTTGACAGGTCAAAAAGAGCAAATTGTCAGTTAGCAATAATAACAGCAAATCTGAAAGCAATATAGGGATGGATATAGTTTGCCAGCCACAGTCATTCATTGGACTGGTTGTTACCATGTTTACCAAGATTTTGTGGGAATGCACTAAACCGGCCTAAAATTAGCAAATTAGACACTTCACTTGTCTTCCAGTGGACTGCACTCACTATGTTCCATGGGAATCCAACAAACTTAGAAAGTTACATAAATTAAAAGCAAGTTTGACAAATTGAATGACCAAAAGAACCATGTCATTTTGTGGTATATATCTTGATCAGACGACCAGGCCATATGACACCAATAAACCTCACTATCATGCCCATCAGCCTAGCTAACTGGGTGTCATCTGGGCAGAAGATTTCTCATAATATCCCTCTAGGAGGATGCCCTGGACCACTCAAGTTGGCAGAAGAAAAAAAATCAAGATTTTTCCCCAGTTTTCATAAAGTTATCATAATCCATGTAAAAGACCAGTGGTCATATCAGGGTTTTCCTGCAGATCTGGGCAATCACTTTCCATCCATGACTTTTCCGTGACCAAATAAAGGATTTCTATGACCTTTTCTATGACATCTTGCACAGAGTTCTCAACTGAACTCCACCAAAAGAGCCAAAGCAACAACAGCAAACGGCTGTGAGAAAGTAACAACCTCACTTGATGAAAATTTCCATTATTTTCCCATGACTCAACAACTTTTACTGATTTCAAAACTATCCAAGGCCTGGATTTTTATTGAATAAATTCCTGACTTTTCCAGGTTTTCCATGACCGAGGGTACCCTTCCATAATGACAGATTTCTTTCAAACTATCACAGCGCTTTTTTTTCCAAACCAAAAATCTCAGATGGGAGGGGGATCACAAGGTTTTCCAGAGGTGACATCAACTGCTGACACAGAGGTTTTGCATTATTAAGAGGTTCCCTCCCCTCTCTTCATGTCACAAGGAATTTTGTAACTGAAGACTGTGCCCAGTTCACACATTCTACCACTGAAATCCAGTCAAATTGTAGAGTCTTCAATATGATCAAGAGAAAATACAAAAAAAAAATCAACTCAACTTTGCATGACCACAGGGTCTTACATTGTGTGTCCTGAATATCGGCTTGGATTCAGAGAGCTGAAAGGCCTTCTCTGTTTGGGTAACTAGCCCAGGATTGAGTGGTTTATTATAGTAGCCTACACTGAGACTGCAGTACTGTTGTTCCACATCCAGTATGTTGAGTATTGTCTCCACAGATTCCATACAATGGTCTTTTTTCTGGGACGTTTCCCCTATTTGCTAAGCAGGGACCCTGTAGTATCATTTGCACAATCCAACATTACTGCTCCATAATACAGGAATGATATACCAGTTGCAAGTCCGTTTCTGAATGTGCCACCTTCAGATACTGAACTTTGTGACATCCTAAAGTATTGTTGCAAAATGGCATATCCATTAATTATTCAGTCATCAGTTGGATGGGGTCTTGTAAATAAGTAAACATAGACACGAGATGGGTTTACAAATAAATTATTGCATTTTATTTTGTACGTTTCCCGGACAGAGGACCCCACCTATACGAGGTACGTCCTGCAAGGGGCAGACCTGGATACCGCAGCAATGACAACTGACACAATTGACATGCCTGACAGCCAACGTTTTTCAAATTGCTGACCCCACATTCTTTCCCTGTTCTTGTCTCTCATGCTGAGCGTCAAGCGAGCATGCAACCGGTCCCTTTTTAAAGTCTAAATCGAATACCCAACCGGGTGGATGCGAACCCGTCTCCCGGGTGGAAGGCGGCGCTTTACCAATTGTGCCAACTGTGGACAATTTCAATGTGATAAATCATTCACATAAGCATTCCTTATTCAATGCCCAAAGTTTTCATGTGGATTTGGCCTCATGACACTGGGGCCATTTCTCCTGAAAATGAGCATGGCTATTAAGCCCTGTCAAGGACGTTACCTAACCGTGTCGTTTCCGTTTCTGCTTGTGACTTTTTTGATGTTATTCTCCTCGTCCTCCTTCTTCAGTACCTGGAGTTTATTACTGCCAGTTTCTCCTTGATTCAGCTGTTACGTTTGCCTTCATCATCTGCTTAACTGCTGCTCCAAAACCTAGAAAGACGATTAAGTCCCCAATCAGCTACCACTGTTAGGTGATATTGATTCAATTAGCTTGAACTCCCTGTCTCTAGTTTAATCTAACCTTGTTGGATTCTCCGAGTGTCCTAATTTTAAGGTGCTGTAATCTGATAATCATGATCGTCCCATCTTGTGCACTCCTCTCATCCTCTAAGCCTTAGGTACCCCCCCTTCCCGTTCCCAACTTATGTCTGCCTCCAGTTTAATCTTGACGTAGTTGTATTCTTTAGTAATCTCCTATTCCAAGGTTCTGTATCCGATGATCATGATCGCCATCGCACAGGACTTCCCCTACCTGACGGTACCCCACCCCCGTCCGCCTGTATGTCTGTCTCCAGGTTAATATTCTTCACATAGTTGTATTCTTTATTATCCCGTATCCCAAGGTTTTGTATCCGATGGTTATGATTGCCCATCCTCATGCCATTCCCCCTCCCTTAACCCTGATGTACCCCCCTTTTCATACCTGTACGTCTGTCTCCAGTTTAATCTTGACCTGGTTGTATTCTCCCCTGTCCTGTACTCGCAGGTGCTGTATGTATGATAATCAAGATCGCCCATCCTCGTGCCACCTTCCCCTTCCTGCCCATCCTTGTGCCCTCCCTCCCCTTTTATACCTGTACGTCTGTCTCCAGTTCAATCTTGACCTGGTTGTATTCTCCCCTGTCCTGTACTCGCAGGTGCTGTATGTATGATAATCAAGATCGCCCATCCTCGTGCCCCCTCCCCCCTCCCTGCCCATCTTTGTGCCCTCCTCTCCCCTTTTATACCTGTACGTCTGTCTCCAGTTTAATCTTGACCTGGTTGTATTCTCCCCTGTCCTGTACTCGCAGGTGCTGTATGTATGATAATCAAGATCGCCCATCCTCGTGCCCCCTCCCCCCTCCCTGCCCATCTTTGTGCCCTCCTCTCCCCTTCTATACCTGTACGTCTGTCTCCAGTTTAATCTTGACCTGGTTGTATTCTTCTTCAGTGTCCTGTATTCTCAGGTGCTGTATTTGCTGTTCGTAGTCCTCTCCCTCTGTCCCGCTGCTTCATGTAGTCAAGCTCCTGGTCACCCCCGTGCGCTGTATCAGCTGCTACCACTTGCGCTATTCGCTCCAGCAGCTCCTGTCTCTCCAGCTCAAGGCTTTCTTCTTTCTGCTGCGAACCAACAAAATAATCATGGACCATGTAGCCTGTAGAGTAGCACTGTCCCAATATTCCAGTTTATTGATTTATTTGAGTGTATATGAGGTAGAGAGCAGGCAGTTAATAAAACAGGTAGATTTAAAACCATAGTTCCAATCAACAGCACTCAATAGCATGGCTTCGGCATTTTCTCAACCGTAAAAGATTCCCCCCACCTGCCCCTTCCCACAACCTTCTGGAAGCTGCCAACACAGACTCCTTCAAGAGGGAACGGAAAAACTATCCAAGGCACACCTCTATGAACTCTCTTTCTGATCTGCATCTTCTTTGTTGAGCGCTTCGAGCTTGCATAAAGTGCATATAACACCTCTTTATTATTATTCTTATTCTTATTAAGCCAGAATGCTATACAGACCGCGTCGATGTCCGATCCGATTATAGGTAGAGCCCTAGTTTGCTGGAGTTTTCCAGGGTGCTACATACACCACTGACTTTATATCATCTCAGCACTTTTCAAGAGGACGGAAAGAATTGTCCTTGGTGTCCCCCATCCGCCATGTTCCACCAAGTTCCTCAGTGAACCCTCATTAGCTTCCTGAACACATAGCCGAACGCTTTGTAGAATGAGAAGTGCAGGTAGAAGTGAGATTTTGAAATGGTGAATAAACGATTTTGAAAATTTGAGCGGGTGATTTTCATAACCTCCTGGATATTAAACAGATCAAGGAAGCCATATCAAGGATGTATACAAATGACAATGTTCTTCCAATTTGATTGATTTAATTAGTAAACATATGACACATTAGTACTTACCAGTATGTGCTGGACCTGCATGAAAGTGTTTAAGTGATCATAATCGATTTTTCTCTACAACAACAGGTTGGGGGCGGAGGCAAAATATGAAAATGAAGCTCCCCCTGAATTCTCCTCAATTCTGCTTCTTTTATAATCCAACAGGAGTCATCAATAGTACGGAGTTAACAGAATTGCCAATAGGGAGAAATTGTCATTTCACCTCTATTTGAGTGATTTCGTCTTTGTAAGCCTTCATAAGATCTTGATCTGCTCTTCCATCCTCTCAATCATCAGATCGATATCCTCAGCCTGTTTCTTCAGGTCTTTGACGTACTGGTACTCTTAGCCTTCAGTTCTGGGTAGAGCAAGAATACAAATGAGAATTGTCTCTGTGGCAATAGGTTAAAAATGATATAGAATAGTTGGAAGAATGGTAGAGTGGTATCAGCGACGCTTGGGAGCAAAAAACATGGGTTTCAAACTGATAGTAGTAACGGACGTTTTTCCTGGGCGGATGTACTTGCAATTGAGATGGGCGAGATGAGGTCTCGGTCTTCTCTTCATTGTTCCGCTTAACACAGTGGACTTTCTGGGTTACTGGTGTGTTACGGGATATTGGCAATGTGTCGCGTTGGTCGACTGGGAGCAGTCACGCTGAACTTGACCTTCCATTCCGAAAATGTGATAATGATGTATTCTTATATAGCGCACATATCCAGGCTACCAGTGATCCAAGGCAGCTTCTACAGCATTACCCCTGCGCATATTGAAACCTGGTACGCACTCCGAAAATCTCGAAGAGTAACTGGCAGCAGCTATATCAGTGCCTGTTGTACTCAGGATCCTCACAGCTTCCCATTCATATACCTGGGTGGAGAGAAGCAGTTTTGAGAATAATACCTTGCTCAAGGGTACTATGTGAACTCAAACATCAGCTTTGGATATTACGAGCTCGAAGGTTTGGCTGCTAGGCCCATACGCCTCAGGTGGTCGGGTCTGGGGTTTCCAACTTTTTTTTATTCCTTACAGTACTTGCAAATATCCAATAATCTCATTTTCTAGAGTGCATTGGGGGGGGTGGGTTGACACTTTTTCTTCCTTGAAGAGGCATTGTCTCACAACACCTGGTGAATAATGGACAGTGCTGTCTGCCCGTGAAATCTTGAACTAATGCACAAGATGTCTGCAGGTTCCTTTGAAACCCACATAGATGAAGCGTATATCATAACCCTAGGTCCCAAATTATTCAGAGTTTCGAACTCATGCCGTCTGTCGTTATTTACATGTCTACAGGCCAATCTCATGTCGCAACCCCCCCAGTGAATAAAGGACGTTTCCGCTTGCATGATATCACAGCAAAATATTGTGGAACAGTTTATCAGAAACTGTTGCATCGTCATATCACCAGTGACATATACGATACCAATACTGAGCTGCTCTTGGGCAGTTTTTTTCGATGTGATGTCATGCAAACGATGATGTCACTTGTTTTGCCAGTTGCTACCAACCAAACCCCTTTAAGGGGTGATATCTGATCATGCCTTCTACTCCGCAGTATTCCATGCTGAATCGTTATCACAGCAGTATGATATATACCATCAACTCCAGCCATGAACTTGTGTACTGTTCTGCTGCTAAGGTTCACATGTACTTCCTGCGGAATGTTTTACACAATGCAATATTCCTCACACTTCCTTTGTTTGGTAAGGTACAGGTAAGGTGAGTTTGTGGCTTAAATTTCCATTCACCTTTGAAATATTTGAGAAAATAGCATCAATGATATTGAAAACTAATGCCACATTCGTAACCCCTCATCTACATGTCCCAGAAGACTTCAGTCAATTTATCAGCACTCATCATTTTCTATCTCGAGAAAATGATGATCAGTCCGCGATTTTTCAAAGAAGCCGGCTAGCCACAGCAAATGTATATGTATCGCCAGAGGGATCTATTTCAAACGAAAATTACAAATTTTGACCTATCGTTCCAATAGATTTTTTCAGCAAAGTGTTGTTTATATCAGTCAACACATAGATTACTACGTATGGGTAGCTTCGTGGCCTGGACAGGATTTCTGAATAAGGCTGAATGGAACTCTAAATGACACATAATTGAAAACAATGAAAAATTCAAATATTTTCAAAGCAAAAAATCCCTGAAGGCCAATCAACTGGACGACATACACTAGGGGACCTTACCATTTGAAAGTCATTGATGAGTTTTGTTCTTCTCGTCAATCATAGCATCGCATAACTGTTTTCTGCTGCATCAGCATGTCGTGTAGTTCCTGGGGGATACTACGACCACAAGACACCCCACCGCTTTGTGATCTCCTCAAAACGCTCCTGGCTGGCTTTGGCTTCTGCATCAAGTTTCTCGATCCTGCATTAAGGAATAGTGCTCGAGCTGAATCCATCAACGTGTCCTCATTGTAGGGATTGATCGAAAGTAGGTATAAAAAGATGGTGAAAGTTAATGGTTCCTCCCAAAGCCCTAAACTCACGAGGATTGAGAAATCCAAGGTTGACTCATCCATCACAGCTCTTTTGCCGTTATGAACGGCATTTTACTGATTTCCCCACCACATTGCCTATGCGGTAAATAGGTCATAAGATGAAATTGAGCAACGTGCGATTACCTGTATGTGTGTGATTATTCGTGGAGCGCAATCGACACCTAATCCGACAAGGTGATTCCTGATTCACATAGAAATGATTGCATTCTTCTTTGTTTAGGTGTTGGGATCACATTGATTAGGGTTTAGCATGGATAGCCAATAAAGGAACATTCTTGTGCAAAACAATGACTGCATCAAACTCAAAGAAGGATAGCGACTGAGACAAAAAGTTGCACTAGTTTATGGCCAGGGTACCTATACATGAGTTACTATGTTTCATATTGCTTTAAAAAGTTTACATAATTAGTTTACATGTACATAATTTGCCCAGAGTACATGAACATTGGTCTTTCACAAAGTACATGACTTGGTCCTTCCATGTTGGACATCATCAACTAGGTTCCAAGAAAGTGGTTGGAGCCATGGGTTCATTGAGCCATACTCCAGATATTGGAGTTACAAATCAGCGTCCTGGGTGTATTAGTTTTATACAGTACCCTGCCTCAATACCAATTGTTATTTTACCAGGAGGTTGATCCCACCCGAACCCCTTGTAACCATCTGAATGCAGCTGCGCCAGTATCCACTCCTTCACAAAATATTGAGGCCGCCTAGCTAGCACCAAGACAAATTCTTTATGTCCACAAGGCACTCATGTCAAATTATAGGATCATGACATTCAGCTACAAAATATATATGTACAATTATGGAGGGGGAAAGGGGGTTATAGGTGGTATTAGGTGAAATTTGTAATTTCGAATACACCAATGAATGAGAAACAAAATCGAAACATGAAAACTCAGGAAGCTACATGCCTGGAATGCATACCAAAGTGATTCCAATAATCCAGCTTCCTCAGGAGTTGCGACCGGAGCTATTAGCTCCCTGAAATGCACCAATAGCCCCTCACCCCAATGGTATTTCATGGACCAGAGGTAGTTTTGGGGGCAATTTCACCTCCCCAGTTTTTCAGGTCGATACACTAGAAGGGGAGGCAGCGTGCACATTTCAAGTGTTTTTTTGCGAGCAGACTCTAAGACTTAGTGATTTGATAATGATTGGTGTGAGCCAGGTTTTATAGGCTCTGGGTTTACTTACTCATGTTGAATCCCTTGGATTCAATGCATGAGATAAGAAAGTAGTCTACACCCCTGGTTCTATCGAAGTAACCCCAGGTCTCATGCTAGAATCAAGAAACCAGGGGCTATTTCCTGTTGAAAAGTAACCCCTAGCCTCTGATCCCTCATTTCGACCCTGCCAAGAGATTGGAACCTCTACACATGGGATTTTTTACTCTTAACAATAATCGTTGAGAGTCCCTCGTCTACACTTGCATCTGATTTCATATCACTCTCCCATTCTCTTTTTATGTCTACATTTATAAAATGCTTGGAGGAAAATTATTAACAGGGAGCAAAAAGTGAAGAATTGCTCATAGGATGAGTTAGTCTTTTTTGTTTTTTTGCAAGGCTCATACATACCTGAGTCGTACGTCTCCTCCTCTTCGGCTCTTCTCTGAGATTCCCGAGAGTTTGCAGCTATCTCCACATTGGTGACCAACTCAAATCCATCAGTGGAGAGCTTACTCAATCTCTGGGATTCAATTAAAAGGAGCATCATATCTATAGAGTATGGTAGAGGCACATGATCTCTCAACCCATCTAGCTAATTCTGTACTGTACGAAATTCCAATACATTAGCCTAAGCCTAAGCTAACAACGTAGAACCCAACCATCAGCGGGACACCGATTTGGGATATGACACTGTAATTAGAAGGGTTAGGCAATCCATCAAGCTACTGTCTGGGTATTTGAGGAGGGACTACATGTTTCTCAGAATGAAACCTCATTACATAATTTCATTCACCATACACTTATGCAATTTTCGATATAAAGGTAAAAGAATTCACAGGGGAAAATCCCGTATCATTTCACAATAGGAGTCTAATCATGTAAGTTCGTTCACACACTGCTTTTAGGCAACATGAAGCAGTAGAAATACAATAGCAAGAGAATGCACCACCATAACAATTACAATAAGCTACAGGATAAGCTAACAGACCCCAACAGCTAGCAGGCAGACCGACCGGAGACCATTGGGGGTAGCCAAAAAGATGAGGTGTTAGGAGTAAGACATGAATTCAGAGATGCTAAGAGACTAGACTGCACTGCATCTGCACGGCACCATCCCAAGATGCCCCCACCTATGAGGTTGGTGCCAGGGGGGGGGGGGGATAAATCAAGTAACTCCGAACAACACCACATAAATTGGTTTCATAAGCATACCAACAGAGGAAACTCACTAAAAATTGATGATACAGGATGTTACCGAAAGAACCTGTGGCTGTGACAATTCTCGCAACAGTCTGGGTAATATTTAACCAACCGATGATAAGCCCTTTCCCCTTTAAGGGGTTCTTCTAAATACCCCAATGAATGCCTCCAACTTTTCTCTAAGGTGTGGAAGCCCAACTCTGAACTTTGACACGATCAGAAACATTTGGCTGACGTTAACAGTGGTTTTAATACTTTTGTTGTTATCTTTTATTATGCTGAGGAGACAGATACCTGCCGGCTATCTCAATCTGCCTTCCTGCTCTTGCTCTGCTCCTCCTTGTCTTCTTTCTTCTTAGCATTCGAGTCTTCTCCCATCGCCTCCCTGAAAAGAGAGAAGCAACAAATTAGGTCATGGAGCATTTCTAACGTTGCCACTGACTACGGTAAATATGACCTAATCTGAAGGAGGAGAGGTATTTTGTGTGTTTCCACAAATAGCTGAAGCTGACCCCTAGATCACCTTCCCCCAAGTATCTCACCTTGTTCATCATGAATTTACTATTTTACTGATCATCCAATCTAACCTGCAGAAGAGGCAGCCTGGATATTCGAACAAATCAACCAAAATTGACCATAGATACTAGATGGCAAGCACGTTCATTCATGAACACCCTCATATGGGTCAGCAGTCAACAATAGACCATTAGACCTACAGTAATTCTGCCAAACTATACTGTAGATAGAAAATAAGCCACATGACTGTTCTAACAAAATGGCCAAAATTGACCCTTAGTCAATCCCAATGTTGTGTAAATCATACTACATATTGACTTTAACTGTATCACTTGGTAATTGTACACATTTTTAAGTTATTTACTCATTACACCCAACATATGCTCTGATGAGGATAGTGAATTCCAAATATTGTATTTTGTCCCATTCATTTAGCCCATGTCTTGTTATGATAAAATTAACGAGTATATACCGAATATTGGCGGAAACCTTAAGGTTCCAAGCTATCATAGCGATTATTAACACCAAGTTGGAATTTTTGTACAAGAACTCCACAGAACCAGACATAATTCTTAGCAGTACAAAAAATAACAAACAACTGATGTGGTGGCAACAACGATCCCCCCCCGGGTGCAGAGATAGTGACAGGTTTTTTGCTCTTACTTGGTCTGGGACTTGTGGAGTAGAATTGCCCTCCACCCAGTGTCAGGGATTCCTCCACATTGAGTGGTCTCAAGTCAGGATTTTATTTAGTGAGCCTTGGGCTATAGGGTATTTACCTATTTATGATCAATATTAGTGACTCCATTCCAGTAATAGTTGTACTAATCAATTTTGAGTCACGTCCCAGCCATCTGAGTCCGATTCCAGACAGGGTTGGATTTAGGGGGAATTGAACCAGGCTCCATTTCATGAACATAAATTAGTGTAACAGCTTTTCTGACATTATGAGTTTTTCACAGCTCACAGGTGCAAACAGCTGCTCCTCATGGGCCGCTCAAACGGGCCTGGGTCCCAGCTAAAATCACCCTGTACCCAAGACCCAAGTCCTCCTGCAAATCGGGTCCAAGTCCTCAACATCGATCCTAGTCCAAGTCAAGTCCGATTTCTCCTGTCAAGAGTCCCGAGTCCCCAAGTCCATAATCAATGGAAATCGGCATTCAGCAGTTTCACAGATCAGCGACGTTGAAAAAAAAGGAGGCTTGTCAATGCGGAAGTAAACGAAGATACTTGATTTAGATTTATTTAGAAGTAATATCAATTTTTGGTAAAAACTGTGATTTTTGACCAAACCCTGTGTCTACGTAGTCGCACTGAGCGCGGAGTACCAGTTGCGCGAATAACCAAGGAATTTTGAACAAACAAACGATAGCCCTAGTTATGAGCAACGGTGAAAACTCATTTCATAGACCGCACTTTGTGTTTAGCCGGCAATGAGCAAGCCAGAAGAATCACAGTATTTCACACATTTGTTGGTGTATCGCTACCAAAAGCCTTCATTTTTTATCATGGTAAGGCTGTGTTTCGGAGATTAAAAACAAGCCTCAGTAGAGTTAGAAAAATCCGATTTCACTTGGACTTTCCTGCATTTTATGTGGAGTATA
Source organism: Sclerodactyla briareus (assembly GCA_026419785.1). NCBI lineage: Eukaryota > Metazoa > Echinodermata > Holothuroidea > Dendrochirotida > Sclerodactylidae > Sclerodactyla > Sclerodactyla briareus. The sequence goes on along the minus strand of JAODTK010005618.1, from coordinate 93,979 downwards.
ATGACAATAACAAAATATCAGGATTTGGTGGAGATACACCCACAAATATGAGTGGATATTTTGGTGATTTTTCTGCTTGCCCATTGACTGCTAATTTCTCTAGAAACTCATTCCCATAGGGGCACTTTGTGTTCCCAGTCAATGGAGCATGCCAGAAAAAACACTAATGTAGGACACTACCTAGGTGCGGTAACAGTCTTGCGTGTAAACAATCATTGATACAAAATCTGAGACTGCGTTGAATTTCAATTCATTTTTATCAAGACATTTTTTTTTAATTTTCAAAGTTGAGTCCTCTTCATCTTCCTCGGTGATACCTCCATTAAACGGAAAATTCAAAAAAAAAACAAAAAACAGCCAAATTATTACTCTCTTGGTGTTACGATGTTGAAGAGAACATAAAGAATCAATTTTAAATATCACTTTTCGGTTGGGAAGATATGCTTCTCAATTTCTATAGTTTGCTGATTTTGGCAAACCTGGCAACCTTTTAATGATGTCATATCTACCATCATACGGAAAAGACATTTTCTTACTTTTCTCTCAAATTGGTAGATATGACGTCATCAAATGTTGCCAATGTTGCGAAATTGCAAAATTAGCAGTATTTATTTGTTAATCTTTTGAAATTATAACTATATAACCGAACATGCTATGACAGGAACAAAGTTTGATTGGCTGATTTTTTAATGCACAATCAGAGACATTTAAATTCTTTTTGGCTGGAATGTCCCTTAAGGCATTCCTCACCACAACGCTTAATTCCGCACTGATCTTCTAGTGGTATCGTGGGCCTTAACACTGGCAACGACTCGCCTTCTCTTCTCAATAGTGGTCAGACCTTACAAGCAGGGGTGAGAAATTCCTGCACCGGACCGCCCGACAGACGTGAGTACATCTTTACTTTGCACCACTTTTCCTCCACCGAGAAAGGGGGGGTTGAATGGGTCTCGTTGTCGACACAGGTTTGAACCAGGGACCAGGCGGGCACTCGACCTTCCTGCACCTTCACCGCTGAGTGAATGATTCCTAAGTGCCGGGTTTTATGGACAATCAAAATTCTACTGTACTGTTGCTTCTGTTAGTGTGTTGTTGATGTTATTATTATTGCCCTAAAAAAAACTAAAATGGCTAGGCCAACGTTAAGACAGTTAGGCAATAGCCTACCCTCGTCCACTAACCGCTCCGCAGCTTCGATTCCTTGGCTATCCTGATCTTCTATCTGCAATCTTTCTTTCGCTGTCATTTAATCAACATTCGGGCCAGCTATTCTTTCTTCCTTTCATTCATGTGACGTGTTCTTCCAATTTTACTAAAGTGTCTGCATAAACGATTGATAAATAACATAAAACTTTCACCCATTCCTGTTTCGACGCCTGTTTTCATTTCTATGAAAATGGTAGAACAGGATTTTGAGAACCATAAAATGTATGTAAAATCGGAAAAAAATCGAATAACTCCACAATACATTTCTTTACAAAATTTAATTTTTGGTAGTGGATATTGACGCAGTTTTCCACAATGTTAGTTGCCTGGGGAGCAATTTTTGATCAACCTCCCCGTTCGTAAATATGGGTCCATGTTTCATAGTCATATGGGGAAAATGTGCATAATGGTGTTGGAGAAGCTCAATACCAACTTCAATGATTTCTTTTCGGATGCTGTGTACTACAACCGCATCGGTTTGGAAAGAGTTAACTCTATATTCAAGCGGCTTTTGTCGGCGATTCCATAGCAACAAAGCGTAGCACGTAAGATTTAGATAATACGGTTGCAGGAATAATAGCCTGAACTTGGAATGGAACACTTGAGACCGCCGCAGACGAAGCCGAGGGGGAGAGGAGGGGGCAGGCCTTTGACTTGTTCACTCGACAACCTCGTATGTAAGCCTCTCCACGCATATTGTGAAAGATGAAGTAATAACAATCATTGATTTGCCAAAACAATATTGGTAATCAAAGAGCGATATCCCCCTCATTTTAGCATGGGGTCAATCCTGAGGGGCGGGGAGTGGGCGACCACGTCCCCCAAATTTCGGATGGGTGGAGGGACACCAATATAAAAAAAATCGAATTGCCCAAGTTTAGGACAAAAAAATTCGCGCGTTCCTCGCGCATTTGCTTGGGTGTGTAATTAGGTTTCGACTTTTGGGAATTTTTACGAAAATGTTCTGAGACCAATGGCTCATTCACTTTGTAAACTTTCTGAAATCAATCCTTCATTAATCTTCGTATTTAGAGAAATTAGGCATAGGCCATCGCAGAGAATCGCAGCCAACTATTACAAGGCCCTGACTGAATCACGTTCACAACATTTCTACATCAGCTGACATTGCAAAGGAGATCCCCACAATAGCCGGCCCATTGACTCAGGCTACACGCTAACTTGACTTCCTTCGATGAGCTTGCTGAGACCAGGAAGAGGTTCACTTCCAAGTCACTGTACCTGACCGCCGCGTTTTAGGAGAATTCGCTAAGGTCGCCTTTTCTACTCCATTTGAACAGCTTTTTACTCACGTTTCCAAACTTGATTAACTAATAACACTTACCGACATCTTCGAATTGAAGAGAAATAGGTTAAACAATTTGCAATGAGCCGAATCAATTAGGGTTTGCCGTCATCTAGCCGTCCGGGCAACGGCAGAGCCTACAGATCAGGGTGTCTACCGCGCGGTTTGACCAAGACCGGCATAGGAATCGGGTGCTTCCCCCAGTGGAACAATGGGGGGCGGAGGTACCATTCAACCTCCCACCCCACACTCCTCGAGTGTGGAAACCCTTTTTTTTTCGTCTCGCCTGAATGAATTCAGGAAAGAGGAAGAGACTTAGTGGTCACTTTGGAGTGTGTGTGTGTATGGTGTGCGTGTGTGTGCGTGGTATGTGTGTGTGTAGGTGAGTGTGTGTGTGTATGTCACACTTTCTCGGTAGCGGATTCTCACAAACCGTGAACCCGATTATGACAAAATTTTGTATGTAGCACCGGGGGCGGGTGGACACGATCTGATTAGATTTGTGGGCAGCGCAAAAGTCATTAATTAAATTGGGTAATTAGCTCATTTATGTAAATTATTGTTAAGATCGTTAGCAAGATTGCACAAGAACCGTATGTGTACAGGAATTGTTGTTGGCATGTAGGACCTGGAGAGGGACAGGAGATGAACTGATTCGAATTTCAGCCCAAAATATGCAAAATAGGTGCCTAATTTGCATTAATTATGTGAATTTTCCGAGTTTTCGGATTTTCAGCGAAACTGGATGTGGGTTTTTTACCATGGTTCCCGAGAAATTTAAAAGTGAGTGCCGGGGTCACTGGAGGTAAATTTAATGTGTCTAATTTGCATAATTATGCCAAGTTTGGTTAAGTTTGTTGGATTCCACAAAACTTGGTAGATGTGATCTTACCTTTGATCCTGATATTTTGGAAGTAAGCGGGGGCAGTAGAGGTCATTGTTGTGCCTAATTTGCAATTTAATTTTTATTCCAATTCCCAACTTGGTTAAGAATTTCGCCAAACTGAGTAGGTATGGTTCGTTCACATTTTGGATCTGATGTGTTTGGTGTTCATGGATTTGATTTGAATTCCATGCATATAATAGCTTCTGGAGAAATGAAGCACTGAGGAACAGAAACCATGAGACTGTGACAATTTTACTGCTGTTATAAGCTGTGAAAGCAAACCCCTCTCTTGCCCAACAATTTGATTAGGTGATTTCTTTCCTCTCTTCTACTTGGGGAACGCGTGCCCAACACCCCCCCCCCCACCCCCCCCACCCCCTGGATATGTGCCGGATTGCAACATTTCACTTCTGGTCCTGTAGCTGTGTTGCCATAACATGTCAATTAGTGTCAAAATAGGCATTTAATGATAGACAATGTGGAGTTTTCCTAAAGATTTTTTTGGGACTTCCTTGACTGCTGATGGGGATGGTTGTTGTGTGTGGTGGAGGGAGGGGTGTTTGCTGCCTGTCAGGGGAAGGGGGGGGTATGGCTTGTCCTGGCTGCTTTGAAATTAAAAGCATGATAATGAGGAAATTTTGATTTTGAAAGGCCAAGGACGCCATCAGCTAAGGGATTTAGAACATTTCAGTTGGATTTTGGGTCAAAGTAGTGAGTTGCTGAGCGATAAACTCTATTCAAATGGTAGTTATGAAGAGAAGAGGTGGGGGTGGGGGGCAATGAAGAAAAAAACAATTAAGGGACTTTTGTATTCAGAGTCAAACTTTTGGTCGTGTATTCGAGGAATTTCAGGTGTCTAAATTTTTATGTCTATATATATTTGAAACTATGTGATGTTCGTTTCGTTTTGACATGAAATGGTCTGCATGAACTAGTTAGTTGTTTGTGTATAATAATAGAAACCAACTGATCGCGCAACCAGGCGATATACTTCTTGGCGATCGCGTTGATTTGTATGTAATGTTCCCACCTTTAACGATAATAAATACTGTTTCGGTCAATTACCAGTGAACCCACCATATTTACAACGACGCGCCGTGAATTGGCTGTCTGTATGTTAGCGCATTCAATTGTGTCTATTGTTTATATTAGATCATTAGCAAGGGCGGGCGATTTGTGTTGACGTTTGGGGGGGGGGGGGGCGGATAGATTTACATCCAAGCGTAGCGCCACCAGGAGTTGGCGCGTATCTCAAGGGAATTTTTCATTTGTCCAGACCCCCTAGATTGCAGGAAACGACACTTCCCGTGCCTTATAAATTGATTGCAGAATACATTTGCAAATATACCATATGCCAGTAAATCACCGGTCCCGCCAGGTTAGACTTACCCCCCGTCGCTTTATTTTTCAGGAGCACAAGCATACTATGTAAGCAGAGCGCCACCATGGTTGGCGCGGAGCAGACAAGAAATTTGTTGTATAGTGCAAGCACCCCAGATGGCCGGAATGACCTCACTCCCGGGACGTTTTGGGCTGTAGTACCAAACTTCAAACCCGGGCATTTCGTGATCACACTTTTGTAATCGTCCATCATCGCTGCCACGGCCCGACTTTAACTTTTTGGTCCGTATTGTTTTAACAATTTGTGCCCTACTGTTCACCAGTGTGCGGGGAAAGCGCGCATTTTTTCCCGGTTTTCCTGTCACATCTGAAAAACAGGCTTTTACCAAAAATCTGGGACATTCAGTTAGCTTTAGGTCTACTGTCTCAACCATGATATACGTCATGCCCGAAGGCAGGAACTTCCCAATACCTGGAGAAACATTCGTTGAAACCCCAAGCAGTCTGATAGCCTAGGCAACTGCAAATATATAGAAAAATAACAGATCCCACCAGGTGGCCGACCTACCTCAGTCGCCCGGTCGTCCGCCTCAACCCCCTCCCCCTCAAGATAGCATTTGTATTTATAGTTAAATGTATTGTTTATTCTCAACAACTGGTCCCCTAACAGCAATCCGACAACGTCCGTGAAGGAACAATTAAAAAACTAGTAAAGCCAGTCTTATGCAAACGAGATCGGAAGAGAAGAACCTTTTTCATTGATAATTGAGAAAACCCCAGAGTAAATTCGGGCATATTTTGTTGAGGAACTCCTTTGGCTGCCCCTGGCACATCATATGTCTGAACACTCCGGTACATAAAATACCCGCGCGCATAGCGCGCAAAAATGTCAACAAGGGAGCAGCAGCTTCACTCAACTTGACCATTTTGGTCATTATGCATCGTTTAAACACGGTTGCTGCTGAATATATCGGAAACAGTGTCAGCGAAATAGCTGTCGGGCCAAATTTGGTGGAGGGGGGGACGCCATGCATTGCGTCCCCCTCAACCAAATATTGGGGGGGGGACGCCGTCCCCCCCCCCCCGTCCCCCGCCCCCAATGATCGCCGCCCTTGGTGATTAGGGTAGGAATTAGATTCACTTACGACCAATGCCAGAATGCGGAAATAGCTTGTGTAAAAAATTGCAAATTGACCCTCAAGCAATTTTTTACAAGTAGGCTAGTGCAATTTAAACTAATTCTGAATGTGACTAAAATATACAAAGCGATCCTGGTCAGTGAGCTGAAGGCGTGGACATACGAGGAGGAAGCTCCCGCCTCCCATCTTAGCACTCGGACAAAAGAAGTTGTTACCATGGTCCAAAATGAGCCAGCCGAAATGGATATATCAAATTTAGAGAGAATATATCTAGCAAAATTGATCAAAATTTCAACCGACAATGCGAAATTCAGGAAAAGATGGACGAAGGTTTTTTTTTCTAAATTAAATGTAACGAAATTGTGCAAAAGTTTTAGCGCGCTTCGCACGTAATATCCTTAGGTGTATTTTACGTACTTGTTCCCGTCATCTGTGAACCCGATGAAATTTGAGAACTTTATAATTTTCGGGCGATCTTTTTTAAGATTTACGTCGGAAGGAACGTGAACGTGGCAAAAAAAAAACTATGATCTATGACCTGGGTCATCTAGTATGGACTGACCGGAAGATCTTGACGGTCCCTGAAACGTGAGATTTCGACCGCTTACAACTATTAGGACTCACTGCCCATGTGCTCGGCACATTTTGGCAGAACAAAATTACAAGATTCAGAGCAACAAATTGGCCATGCTGAGCACATGTGAAAATGCCGACCGGGGTGGGGGGAGGGGGGGAGGGGGAAGACTGCCGTATCATTTTTCTGAGATGAGAAATTCGTGGCAAAAAAGAAAAATATTCGGGCAGCAAAAGGCAAAAGTGAAAAAAAAAAAATGGTCGAAATCTCCGATCCGAATCTTCTGATCTTTCGGACTAGGCCACCTGACCCACCTAGAAAGTTTCGGCCAATTTGCGGCCCCTTAATACGAATCGTCCGTATGCCTATGTTGGCGGTCCGCTGTTAGGGCAAAATCTCACCAACTCCCCGAATGAAGACCTACTTGACTGCCCATGGAACTCAGTACAAATTTTGCAGAGAAAAAAGCAAGAGATCCTGAGTAGTGACAAGTCTAAAGATCGTGGAAATGTAAATTATTTCTGGAACAATGATGTCATAATGCTCAGACTGCATTCTAAGGCCACCTGAAATGCAAACATTTAAAGTGGAAGGAGGGGATTCAGCAGTTCTCTGAAAGGGGAGATTTGACTTCCTAACTTACTGCCCTTGATTCGATTGCAGGAAAGGCAACAAGATTCAGAGCAAGCAAGTCGCTCTATGAGTGAGTGTTTTGGAGGTGGAGGGCTATCTTGCACAACTTGCCTCTGTTGGCCACCTGAAATGCAAACATTTTGCCAAGGTGGAGGAGGGAACCCCTCCCCTATAGCTTTCTTCTCCCCAGTTCCGTCATCAAACTACAGACCCCCACTCAAATTACGTTCCTACGCCCTAGGTTCTATCTACCCACCCCCCTCTCACACAAATTCCATTCTGATCCTCCATAAATTCCGCTCCAGCCATATATAGGCGGAATCCTCTATAGTATCGGAAGTAACCGTAACTTACACGCTTTGCTCATTTTGAAGTCCCGTTTTCTGTTGACGGCGCGGACGCCCATGATTGTATGGAGACTTTATAAATCGTGTGACGATTTGCTTGACCCCAAACGAGTCCTTTTCTAGTTGGGCATACACAGACTGTACATTTTCGCCCTAACTGTCACCGTATATACTCGCTTTTCCGTAACCTTTTTAACAAAACCTTAAGGTATCTTATTCAATATAGTCAGACAGTGCAGTCAAGTGGCATAGGAAACCACGTCAGGGTTAACGCATCATCACACATGCATCCGAACAGGGCATAATCAAGTAGAGAATGATCCGGAACTCGGAGTAGTGCAAGCGAACATAATTCGGGCGAAAAATGGAGAAATACGAGCAGGGGAAGCGAAACTGTATTTTCACCCTACATGGCCTACATGAACATCAATGAAATTAAACAACTTTTGAGATTGAGTATTGTAATGATAGTATGACAAGCCCACCATTCAATACCCTGAGCCTCACAAACATACCATGCACCGCGCCACTGCATCCAGCTCCGTAAATAGGCAAGAAGACCCTATAAATTATTCCCGCTGGATGTACCGTTTCTGCAATCTGAGGGACCCATTTCATTCAAAATTCCCCCTCAATGATCCTGTTCCAAGGTACCCAAATTGTAAACCTGCAGTGGGTTCATGGTATTATTTGTTTGTAGTCACTTGCTGACATTTTCTTTGACACGAACATATAATGAGGTCGTAGATGGGTGGCCACTCTTCAAATTTTCCTTTCACTCAAATTGCACATTTATGTTTGCCAATTAATGCCGGCAAGTGCTATTTCCAGGCCGCTCTGAGAGGTATAACAAGCCAAAATGTCCTCTGTACGATACGCGCAACCAATGGTGGCGCTCCGCTTAGATAGTGTTTCGCAGTACGAATGACCATTGACCCCCCCCCCCCCCTTCGGCCATTCCGCCCATTATTTAGGGCGAGTCGCCTGCTTGGTAAAAAGAGGTGAGAGGGAAAATAAGACGGAAAAGGCACATTTGGCGATGACCGGACAGCGTTTCCAGTGACTTCATTCTCCCCTTTTTCCTTTCTTCCTTTTCCCTCTCTCGTTTCGCCAAGTTTCCCAATATTTTCCATTTGTCCTTCCAGGTGGACTCAGCATGCAGTCACTCACTCGACTGCGGCTATAGTTGCGCTGCTGATCGCCGGTCGGGGTAGCCTATATAGTTCGAGTGGTGTACCACATAACTGTGCAGGCTCGCAGATATGTCTAATTATTACGAAGGGAAAACAAAAGTGGGTTGATTAATTCCCGAAGAGACACAGAGGTTTTTTTTAGGTCATTCGCGGAGAACAGGCTGTCATAATTCAGGCGATCTTCAAATTTGTCGAATTGAAAGGTCTTGACCTAGAGTATTTCGAAAACAGTACGCAGCCCTTTAAAATTGTGGTGGAAAACGTGAGCCTACTGTGTTACTTTTTGTCAGCAGCTTATAGTACTTCCAGCACTAGAATATGGCCTGTGAGGACAAATATCCCGTGGATAAATACCACCAAGTCAATTACCCCTCGGACAGGTACCCCGAAGACAACTACACCCTGGTCAATACCACCAGACTTTACCACCTCTGGCCGAATAACCCCTGCGGCGTTTCCCGACCGCACCTAATTGGGAGGGGGGTCTTGGATCCTTGGTAAGCGTTGGCGCCACGGGTCAACCCCCTCACCTACGGACCAATTCGGTTGGCGCGAAGAGCAATAGACATTTTTGATCGGACGACTTGTTCTTGATTGTCGGAATGAACAAAGGCCTATAATACTGGTATGTCTATTTCCCAATATCCCGTTCCTTTTCCGACTTCCGATTGCTGTCTCGCCTGTGCAAGTTCATACAGGTGCAATTTGGGGGAGTGCACAGAATGAAGGGTGATAGCAGTGTTACCACTCTTGGTATTTCCATCGGATGAAAATTTTTCGATTGATTATAGCTTCATGAATATTTTATATCAACCGGTCTGAGAATGACAATATCAATGTCCAAGAGTCAATGAAAAACATATGATATGCGTGAGTTATCAACTGACCAAGAACTTGGTCAGAGACATACCATAGAAAAGTAGGGGGCTACCGTACCCCATTGGAACATTGAATCCCAACCCACCCAATGACCTTAGAAACCTATCGGGATATACCTGTTGAGTAAGGGACTCGGAGCCTTAGTTTGTATTAGATATTAGTTGAGAAATGGCGACAGACATCGATTGGGAATCGTGGCTCCCAACGCGGGCACATGAAAAGTAATAAAGGCTCTGGGACGGTTCTTGAAAGTTTGAAATGAGTGAGTCGAATACGCCAGAGCTTATGTCGAAGTGAATTGGCGGTACCTTCGCCCCGACAGGATAAAATGGATCCGTTAATTCATGCACCGCGATTCGGTTATAATCTGTTGTTGTTACAGATTTACGATTGCGCGTTCGAGTAGTAGTAGTAGTAGTAGTAGTTAGTAGTAGTAGTAGTAGTAGTAGTAGTAGTATAGTAGTAGTATTAGTATCAGTAGTAGTACTCATGCTCAGTGATCAACTTCCGCCGCGCATCACGATCTTGTGCAAGGTTTATTGCTCCCTCATACACTGTCAAGTTGATTGTCCCCGAATTGCGATTCGATTTTTCCGAGAACGGTAGTCACGGGTCTCCCAACTGGCTTATAGTAGTTTGTCTCAATGCTTCTCTCAGAGCGATCTTCGCTTCAGCTTTCTTGCAGTCTCGCTACGTGACCGAAAAAAAAATCTCAATCTCCTATGTGTTACTACGGATGACCAAGGGATTTGGTTGGTCACATCATAGAGTTCGTCGTTGGGTATCGAATTGTTATTGGTCCATCTGATGTTGAGAACATTGCGGAGTAGACTTCTTTGAAAAGTGCCAATTTTGTGATCAAGATCCTTCGTCGAACCCCACAGTTCAAAATTGTACAGAAAAATACTCTGTATAAGGGCATCGACGGTCGGTTTCCAACAAACTTCCTACATATTTCCATTTCTTCCAACTTCCATTGCCATTTCTTGTGATTGAAATCTTCTCAGTTTTCGTGCTGATTATTTTTCTCTTGTCAGTTTCTCAGCCCTCGTTCTTCGATGTCTTGCAGTATAGTGTACCTCTTTGGATCGTATTGAACGCCTTGCTCAAATTCATTGGGTCCTTCTTACTTTTTTGTTGCACTATTTTCATCGCTTTAAAAACGGTGAGCGTCATCCCTATTATTTTAAATTTCAGTAATTTCGTCAATCAATTTTTGTTCATGTGCAGCTTTGACTAGTGAATGCTTTTTTTTATTCTTTTTAGTTTTAACTCTCTCTTTTGATGTATAACTTTACAGTTGTCGATTTGAAGTCTAAGATCTTTTTGTGTTTTGGATAAGTCTGCTATTCAGTATTTATGAAACGAACTTTTCCTGAGGGTGGGTTTATGTTTTCGGCATTTCTGAGGTTGCCGCATGGGCAGTAGATTCAACATTACGTCATACGTTGCCGTTGCCGTCGCGTCACGAAATCTAAAGCGCCCTGATATCATCCTTTTCGTAAGAAACAATAAGTAAAGTGATTGGGTATTTTATGAAAGGGAAAGGTCGGGGATAGCCTCGGCTGCGCCTGACCTTATCCAACAACAGCTGGGTTCATGCATTCATCATGGGGAGCATACGTACCAAGTATGAGCTTCATTCATCCTGTCATGGTTAACAAATCGTGTTTACAAGCTACGATTGCTCAAAATGACTTTTTCTTGTTTTACAAATTTCCCGCTATTCCCCTGAAATGACCCATATCTCTACCAGAGCATTAGGGTTTTCTTTACTTCCCGTATGAAAGTTGTACACACACACACGCAAAGGAAAAACATTAATCAGACAAACCACTGATGACTTTGACCTCTGATGGACCTCGAATGACCTTGATCTGACCACATAAAATATACATACAGTTCATTTTCCCACCACGGGAAACATACAAACCAAATGATCCTTACCCACCAAGGCATGGTTGCCCTATCATGTTTACAAGCTAAATGTATCATTTTCTTCACACATTTCCTATGTTTAAAAAAATGTCTTTTGTTGACCTCTGACCTGACCCCCCTCTCCAAACAAAAAGGTGTTCATATTACTCATTACGGAGAACGTACATTCGTACATATGTAATTGACTGGAATTGGTCTGGGGTTTCGGGCGTTGTGATATATTACATATGAAAGTACCAAGTCTAGTCATATTTACACGTCCATTGGCCTTTGATAACAATAGTGGAGCCGGGCTCCTCGAAAAGGGAAGCGATGACAATGATGAGTAGATCTATTCGCAAATGGAAGTGTAGTTTGTTGTTATACTAGATCGCTATATAGATGTAGATACATATAGGCATATAGGGATATCCTATACGTGAAATCCCGGAACTATACCAGGTCCTTCGGACTTGGTTATCAGCTAGCTCGAGACATCCTCGCTATGATGCAGGAACAGATGCTAGTAGTGAGTCTCGTGACTACGTGAGAATGAATGACATTGGCGGGAAAACACCGTCGGACGAGTGGAAATTTTCCCGGATGAACTTTCTTGTATGTAGGCCGAATTGGCCAACCGTACTCTCGAGTATCCGCAATGTAATGTTTTATTGCTGAAGTAACAATTAATTTCCTACTCCACAGGCAGTGTATTATGTTTGAAAGGGTTGACAAAATTATCTATCTATCTATCTATCTATCTATCTATCTAATCTATCTATCTATCATCTATCTATCTATCTATCTATCTATCTATCTATCTATCTATCTATCTGTCTGTGTGTCCCAATAAGGCACTATCGGCGATTGAGAAATCCCTTTTATACAAAGTCAATGTGCAACAAGTACTTTCGAAAACTGTGTAGCGAACGAACTAAAACGAATAAAACCCAGAGCAGAGAATTGTTAGTTAAGTTAGTAATGAATATATAGGTATTTATATGTGAATACCATTTCATCTTCCTGCACGTGATATGTCATATTTTTTCACCTGTCCCATTATTCAAGGGAATGGACCATTGTCAGAGTGTGTGGTCACTCAATTGCTTCCCCTGCCCCAATGCGCATGAGAAACATCACACAACGCAACAGATCACATTTTCGGTATGAATGATGATTAGTTATGTTCTGGGAATCGATCATACCAGGGTGTGACTGTTTGGTATAGTCATACCACAATGCGCCATCTATTTTGGTCTCTCAAAGCAGACGATAGGCTGATTTTTCATTCGGAGGCTATTTAATCTGGTCCGACATTTGGAGTAAGGCTAGATTAACACTATATGAATTCCTGTTTACAAACATCTGTATCACGTGACGTCAGGCTAGCATTCAATTCCAGTGTTCGATACATTGTACAACAATTATGTAAGTTGCACATATAGCGAGATTGTAGCCTGATGAAAACGCCATCATGCTATTTTCCACCTGATACTTCGTGCATGGACGTCACAGTAATTTATTGAGCTAATCTACTTCTTGGCATGTAATGCGATTGGACGGAATGTTACCAGCTGACGTCAGACTTTATGATGTGCGATATGCGATTCCCAAACACCGATCCCCTTTATATATTTTGATTTCTGACTTAGTTATTATTTATGTAGTGATTCTGAAAGGGATACCACGGGGTACCGATTCTAGCACGACATTATCAGCGGGTGCGGGGGATATTACCACCATGATGAAAACCTTTCGGTGGCGGTATCGCACTCTTCTGCGATAGTGATCCCCATCGTGAACGCTAATTCAGTTCACAGACCACGAAGGCCCTAAAGAACAATATGAATGGCGCGGTTGGGTGAAAATAGCAACTACGTCAGACTGTTCGCTTCGGCGGAAAAATGCAGATCAAATCTAAGCAATGAATGTCAAGGTAGACCGGGGTACCGCTATATAGGCTATACCTAATGGTATAATGTCTCAGAAGGAATCATTACTAGTTTAGTGTATTATTATTCTTATGATTATTATTATTATATTATTAATTTGATGATGATTATGATGATGATGATGATGATGGATGATGGATGATGATGATTATATTATTGTTATTATTATTATTATTATTATTATATTATTATATTATTATATTATTATTATATTATTATTATTATTATTTATTATTATTATTATTATTATTAGTATTATTATTATTATATTATTATTATGATTATTATTATTATTATTAGTATTATTATTATTATATTATTATTATTATGATTATTGTTATTATTATTATTATTAGTATTAGTATTAGTATTAGTATTAGTATTATTAGTATTAGTATTATTATTAGCAGTAGTAGTAGTAGTAGTTGGTATATTGTTCACTGTTCCGTGAACCTTGGAGTCCTTCATGGTGGATGATAGCGACGTTGTTGTCGCTGCATGCGATCTTCTGGCATGACGTTACGATGTGATAGTCGATTTCGTCCCTTCCTGGCTTGCACATTCCGACATTTCGGATCACATGAGGGCTTTGTTTACTTTGGCCTTGCGGCCATTTCGTTTGCAGACCCTGGTCCTGTGCCGCTGTTATCAGTAACTCTGTCTCTATCTTTAGACCAGTACCTCGCCTCATCCACATGGACAGCGTTTCCTTGAAAATTAATCACTTCAGTGATCTGACTGGGGCATTGGCCGTGTAACATCTTGCTGCTCAGAGGCGGGCCAGCGGGGGGGGGGGGGGGGGGGGGTCGAGAGGGTATCGGAGAGCGACGCATGGGCGTCAACAGGTGGGAGACGGGGGGACGTGTCCCCCACTTTCAAAAGTGGGGGGATATAATATCGTTGCCCCCACTTTTCCGGACCGTAATAAAAAATAAAAAGCACATGCCCGATTTTGTATCACTCTGAACTGATTCAATTTTTGTCTAACCAAACAATAATCGCGTTGGAAAAGTCCACTAATTCCAGGTGCGAACCCCAGGTGAAGATCTGGACCCGACTAGGGGGCAGAAGTCGAGAGATTACCCATGTTTCATAAACGAGTTCTCGAATTTTAAATCGAATAGCCAAAAGTTGCAGTTTAAAAAATAACAAAGGTTCGCGCGCAATGGCGTTTTCTTCCAGGCGTGTAGGCTAAATATGCGGGATGTTATGCTTCGAATCATTTCACTCGAATAATTTCAGGAGCTTGGGGACAGACTGCCCCCCCCCCCCCCCCCATTTTCTGAGATGAAAAATTCGGGCGAAAATTCGTGGAAGAATTTGGGAAGGAAAAAGGCAAAGTGAAAAAAAATGCCTGAACTTTTTGCAGACTTTTTCGATAAAATGCCCCGGAAAACATGCAATTGGAATGGTCCCGTACGCCTATGGCTTTTCCCTTCGATCCCACCAGGGGGGACCATTCGGTAGACCCCTGGATCCCACGCAAACAAAGCCAGGGTAGAAAAGGGTAATAAAAAATACCATGTGTGATATTAGATAAATCATCTTAGTATGCACAATGGACAAACTTTTTTGGCGTGTATTTCACTCAAAATCACACATGTAGATAATAATAATAATAATATACAGTGCTTATATAGCGCTTTTTCCCACAGGCTCAAAGCGCTTCACAGATATTACCCCTGATCATCATGACTTGTCATACACGGACTAGATAGCACGCATTTCTGGCTGGTTCGCTCCCGACCGCACCATTTTCGTACGTCACTTCATCGTGACCCCCAGGGGACTTCCCAATGGGCAGCAACAAACAGCGCTCACTACTCTTCACAAGTCACCTCACAAGGTTCCCCCTTTTACACGTGGGTGCGTGGACAGTTCAGGAGACATGCCTTGTCTAACAGCACTGCGGAAAAGTTCTCGGGCTTCCATATGACCTCCGAACTAGCAAATCGCAATCAATGGTTTTGCGTCTAGAGTTCTACCGACGGAGCTGAGGCTAATCCGCCCCCTCTAGTGGTGCTTATTGAGCCTGGCAAATGCCGTTTCCGTCGATCTGGAGGGTTATGAAAATCTGAAATTTTCGTCGTACACTTCGCGCCAACCGAGGGTGGCGCTCCGCTTAGATGGTAATTTGTATTCAGTGTGTCCCCCCACTTTCAAAACGGATCGACGCCCCTGAGGGATCGGAAGAAGAAAAAATCGAGCCAATGCGAGAAAAAGAAAGAAAAAAGAGGAAAATGAAAAGACGGTTTCTGGTGGTGTATAGGGTAGGGGAGGTGCACTATGAGCGAACGATACTACTGAATTTCGTCGGAGAACTCGGCCCTAGTCGGGGAACTCTGGCCCCCTAGTCGGGGGAATCCTTGCGCCGCCCCTATTGCTGACCTCCACTTCTCCGAATACTCTTTCTCCCATGATGTCTTTTGACTCTTTTCATCGTTCCACATTGCCACGCCCTTATGCCGAGGATCTGAATCTTTAGCCTTGATGAGTCTTCTTGGAGCCGGCCACTCGGGAGGTCATGCTTGCCCTCTGCCGGTGTATCTGCATGCTCGTGAGTGAATTTTTTTTCTTTCATTCTTTCGAATTCACTCAATTTCGAGCCCGGAAGGTCTATTTCGCACAATCACTCGACATGCTTGTTGGACTGTGTGAACCAATTGAAACATGAACTAGTCTCCGATGGGGGGCTAATTTGGTTGTTAGTTTAAACCAGTTAAGCTGGACGATGTCGTTCAAATAGTTTAACCGGATAAAAGTATCGGAACAGGCTTCAAGTTCACATCGACATATGATTGCGACGATAGCCTATATCAGTTCCCCGTGTACTGTAGACAGTAGCGGACCCATCAAGGAAAGGCATCCGAATGCAAGTTGGCCTTGTATTTTTTTTTTCGTTAATTTCGCCGAACTTCACTTCTTTAGGGGAAAGACGGGCGTAGCTGACAGCACATCCCTTATTTGCCAACTGGAGCGTGGGGAATTGAAAGATGCGAATTGAAATGGGTGGGTTTCATTCCTGGATGGTGCCAATGCTCCTTACCTAGGTCTGATGGATAATGGAATCTTTGTCACGTCGCAGAGCACAGCGTAAAACTGTAAAATATGGCGGATTGTAGTATTACAAGTGATACATCTGGTTGATATGGGAACAATGGCGGACCTAGTTGTTTGGTATCACTGGTTCTAGTTTGCGCCAAATCAGCGGACGGACAATTATTGTAACAGTGATGGAATGCGCGGAAGCATGGGAGGAAGTACGTGGTTCACCTTTCCCGGGAAATTTCAGCTTGAGAACTACTAATAATGTATGCCCAACATGCCCAATGCCAGCCGAGTCCATTCTACAGTTCACAATCAGTTACCGGTTGATAATATGTACTACCGTATACTAACAACAATTTAAAACATTGAGTATCTCGGGCAATTATGAACCCCCTCCCTCTCCTTCTCTTTCCTGATTATGCCGTCATGGATGGCGTATTCTCCCTCTAACTATTTCCGCTTTGAATAACGCCCTCCATTCCGTTTCTGGGACGTGTGAACACGGGTACGTCTTCAGGCACGTGTACACGGGCGTGGAACCATCTTTAATTCCGGATGGTGTATAATAATAATAATAATAATAATAATAATTAATAATAATAACTAATAATAATAATAATTAATAATAATAATAATAATAATAATAATAATAATTAATAATAATAATAATAATAATAATAATAATAATAATAATATAATAATAATAATAATAATAATAATAATATAATAATAATTAATAATGAAATACTTATATAACGATTACATAACGAATATCTCAAAGCGCTTTACAAATACAATTCCGAAACGCATGAACCCGCGCCGCCCTACTATAGTTTAGTGAAACGGGTCAGAGAGGACAGAATCTTCATGAAAGACCTCGAAGCCCACAAACCATCCCAAAAGAAACGGATACTATATAAACCCAGTACCTATTAGCATTCGCCCACAATTCTTGAAAAATAAATCAGACTGTTCTTGAACGCATTCACACTCTTAGACAGAACAACTCTTCAGGAAGGCTATTCCACTAATTATTAACTGCGAGATGAAACTATTTACGAATGTCCAATCTACAGCGTTTGCCACGAGAAGCTTCAGGTAATGACCCCTATTCGGGGTAAGGTAACTTGGAAAACTAAAGAAAAAAAAAAAGTGAAAGGGAGGCCCTCGAAACCGTGAACACAATTTGAAAGCCTG
Organism: Sclerodactyla briareus; assembly: GCA_026419785.1. Lineage (NCBI taxonomy): Eukaryota > Metazoa > Echinodermata > Holothuroidea > Dendrochirotida > Sclerodactylidae > Sclerodactyla > Sclerodactyla briareus. Next base: position 76,364 of record JAODTK010005618.1, on the reverse strand, counting down.
AATCAATCCCCTCGAATTTGCCTTCCAGTTTTATCGAAGGTTACACGGGACGCCCAATCTTCCTACTCGTAAGGTAAACCTCTAAGGCAGTGAATTAATCTAGTGCCTTCCGCTGAACGTTTTCAATTACCTGCTTATCTTTCGAGAAATGAGGATTCCATACTTGGACAGAATACTCCAGGTGAGGTCTCACCAGCTGCTTAAACAGCGGACTGACAATATTATCGTTATAAGGAAACTGACAAGTGAGGTCAATCAAGCCAAAATCCAATTAACATTCCTCGGCAGCTCAGCACACTGCTTAGAGGGGTTTCAAGGAAGAATTTAAAAATGAAACGCCGCAGAGTTCCTTTTCTTAATTCACCTGATGAATGTTTTGCCCATTCACTTGATGGAGATTGTGGAGACAATATGCATAACTTTAATTGCACTTATCGGCATTGAGAAACATTTGAACAGCATCGCATGTATTGACCTGAATATCAGATTAAAATCATATAAATGCAACCTTTTTTTCCCCCGTAGTAGTTTCGTGAACATGCAATTGGACGAGCTCATAAAGCGGTATATGCATGCCTAACTATCAGCCAGGAGCAAAATATAACAAGGACGCAAGGAAGATGATGTTCTGTATTTGAGAACGGTCGCCTAAACCTTGGTTTAGGCGAACTGAAGGGAAGGAAATGTTACTAGTTCGCAGCCTAAAAGCAGAGCCACGGTACCCGCAATGGCGCGGTGTTGTTTGCCAACACACACAGCATTCTGTGCGCCGCTCCGTCAATCTCCTCTGTCCGCCAGCAGAAAGTTAGGCATATTCCCTGAGCCGTCCCACCATTTAACGGCAGGATTATTAAAATTATGGAGAGACTCATTTAATAGCTGTGATAAAAACTAAATGCGTCATCAGTTGAAACCCGACGCTCATTCGACTTTTCGATTCGGAGTCGGGAGGCCTTCGAAGTTTGTGTACGTGTATTTCTGCAAGACTGCGCAATCTTCTTTGTCTCCTTGAACATTTACCACAGTGATTTACTTGAAAATAATTAGTCGATGAGAAAAGGAGGATTGGTGGTATGGGTTGGTAGGTGTTGATGGTAATTTTGTTGAGAGAAAGGCAACAGAACTTCTGCAAAACGTTGAGTTATTCAACGCAATGGAACAATGGAATACACAACATGATTATCTGTTGTTGTTAATTAAACGGTGACGTAAACTGTGTAATTGCGCGCTAGGGATTCTCCATGATTTCTCTGCATGATTTAGCATATAATTATTCACTCAGAGTAGGATTTCTCTGCCAATTTCATTGAAGGTCAAAGACCATTTGAAGTCACTAGAGGTCAAATACTGAAAAACCAACTTGTGAACACTCTAACTAAATGGGGGAAGCTTCAATCTGTTCAATTAGCGATTAGGCTGATACTTGGCATGCTATACCTACCCTTTCTGAGTAGATGAACCCTATCATTTTTTGCTAAGGTCAAAAAGTCATCCAAATTCACTGCAGGTAAAGACTGAATAACAAGATGAAGGAAACTTGAATTGGGCCCATACATAGCACATAAGGTTTATATTATTCACTCACAGTCACAGCTAAAAAACTATAAAAAAAATATATAAAACTTTTTAGCACTGCCACTCGATGAGATAAACTCCAGTTAAGCCCACACTTGGTGTGTATACCATCCATGTTGAGTAGATAATCCCTGTTGTTCTTAAACCAAGGTCAAAGATCATCAGGACGATCAAGAGATGGTTCAAGCTGAATAACATGAATATTGGAATGAACGCTGTCCAAAATATGACAGAAAAGTGTGATATTCAATGTTAATTGGTTTTAGGAATATAGTGTATTTCCAGAGGCTCTGTGACCCCAGCTAACAGGTAGCCTCGAGAGCCAATGGGCAACCTCAGGAGCCAATTGGCCTACTTACAACATGAAGAATCACTTTATTGGAAGAATCTGATCAAATTTAAATAATATAAACCACAATTTCACAAATGGTCGGAGACAGGTGCTTATAAGATTTCCATGGCATTTTCCCAGACCAACGTGACAACTTGATTACTGGAGCAATCTTCCCTTGAAGCACTGATCATAACATATGGTCCGTAGTACAATTCACTTCAAAGCCATGCATGCAGTTGTCACCTACCTACACAGAAACCAGACCCATGATCACTCACTCCAATCAATCGTTGGGTGAGAAACGGTTCTGTAGTTTCTAGCCCTACTGTTCTACTTCAAAATACCCCCACTTATCATTGCATAAACCACACATCGATCCCTTCATTTGGATTAGCCTGTAGACATGTTCATAATTTAAATTCTCATTGTTACAGTTCAAAACAGCCTGCCATATTGGCAAAAAGAAACAAACAGTACTATTGAAATACCATTGTGACGATATATCGATTCGATATCGAATTGCACTGGAACGATTTTCATCGTGACGTTCAGTGGCGTACTCACGGGGAGGGTTTTGGGGGTCAGACCCCTGCCCCCCCCCCCGCTATGACCGAAGTGATCAATGAATTTTAACACCAAAACTTATTTTTTGCAGTTCAGTAGAGGTTTTGTAGTGTCAGTTAGCTAATATTGCAGCAGCATGTACCTAGGGGCCTATAAATTGTTACTTTTTGCCAATAGAGAGGACGAAACCATTGATGAGGGCGCACTTCCCCGGGGTCCCGACCTCAACCCCCCCCCCCTCCTCCCCTCGGTAAGCGGCCTTGCGTGACGTCATGCAAACGTCGCAGTCGCTTTCCGCAAGTTGTTACCAAACGACAATGCCTCTTTAATCTTAGACCAGGATATAGGCAATACGCTATACGCTGCCTGACTGAAGTCAATTTTAATCTGCTTGATGAGAGTCAACCAGGAAATTTCCATTGATTGAGTAATGATGCAGCACTGTGGAAATTTCCGATTTCATCAGAAAGGTCTAAGCGAAACCTAGCCCAACCTTCGGCGAAAGTGCAAGTCGACGTGTGCAATAAAATACGCAGCCAAAATATCACTAGGGGAATCCAGTGAAACTAACACTCTAGTTATCCAGATTGAGTTACCTAATATAGGCCATCTTGATTAACAGAGAATTTACCACGAAATATATCTTTGCGCTGTAAAGAGATACCACCATCATGGACCGCTGGTTATTTTGTTTGGCCTATATATATATATATTTTTTTTTTTCATTATGATTATTTTTTTTCATTATTATTATTATTATTTTGTTTGTTTTCATTTTTTTTTTTACACCAACACAGCTTCGCCCTCTAATAACTGTTTGAGCTATGGGCCTATGGAGGGGCGTTATGTCCTCGTGTGGCCCAGTGGGCGTAAGTGTTCTGTCACCTGCTCGATTCGGGACATTTCCTCGGTGGGTAACCCTTCAGGAAAGGTCTGATGATTTGGAACACATGGACAGGCCATTCGACTGGCGAAAGACGTATCTGTTCGGAACCGAAACACGGTTTTAGACATATAATACTGCAAAGAGCGCTAGTGTACGTGTGTGAACCATTTTGTAACAGTGGCTCTCCCTAGGATCTACGTACAGGAAAAACTCCATTCTTGCGCGTGCAGGGACCATTGCCCGAGTCTAGGAAACCGGAGCGAGTTGAAATATCGGCTACTACTGGCGAAGTTAAACTTCTAGGCCTATTTGCATGGATTTTGTTCATTTCTTGAGAATTTATGATTGCCAAAAATGAGGGGGTTTGTCATCCCCTTCCCCCGCCTGTGTTCCTAAACGCACCTGTACTCGTAGTGTGCTTTGCTAGAAAGTGTCGTACTGTCAAAACACTATAAATCTGGCATAGTCGATAGGTGTTGTGCGTGGTGTGAGTAGTGTGGGGGGATATTATCTAACAGCCTTACAAATACATGGCGATACCGGCATTTGATAGCCTGACAGACGGCCTTTCGTTCCTCTGAATCGCTGCATACAGTAGTACTTGATGATTTAAAGGGGCTGCAATGTTCGTTTTCCCGGCATCTCACGCATAATGGGACGTGAGTACAATTGCAATGGAGTCAAAACGACGGTATATTTAACCAATATGTATTGTGACATACGGTAGTTGATACCGGGTACTAACCAATATCGAGTTGCACTGTGACGGCCCGTCTTGTCGGACGTGGCGTCATGCGGACACCGTCGGCGCTTTTAGTCAGTTGTCTCCGATGATGGATGATGCATCAGGTATGTTCATAATCTGAACTGCCGTTATTCCCATTACAACCAACTTTTCTCCTAGAAGGGAAGCTCCAACCGGAAAAACCAAGGGGGTCAGGGTTGATCATTGAATAAAAAGTCATTCTTGCTTCAACAGTTCGAAAGGGCAAAGTTTTCCTATAATCGGAATGATACCCGGGGTTAACCCGCGCGATAATGGTTTAAAAAAAAATCATCCTCGTTAGGTATTTAGGTAATTTCGATTAAACATGGGAAAACTAGTGTTTTTTTAGGTTTGCAATGAGAAATATATTTTTATATACCGAGAAACGGTTTTGAAAACATTTTCAAAATGAAACCCTGTTTTCCGCAGACAGCAACAGACATGTGGTTTACCAGCCTGAAAACTTAGTTTTTCTATAAACGAGGTATTTAACTGTATGAATCGAGGCGTTAACTTCGGTTTATCATAAAGAAAAACAGGGGCTGTTGTAGATGAATCGATTTTTTTTTCAATTATAGGTTCGTCAGTACGTGCGCAGTCTGCGTGTCCTATCCAGTTCATCAGTCCCTGGAAGCGGGTGGTGTGGGCAACAATACCACCCCCGTGTGGTGCCGCCCGCGGGTTTGAGTGATCAACCCACACTATCAAAAATATTATTTATTCAAGCATTATTGAAACATTTATTATATTAAGTTCCCATGCGACAGAACCACCAAATTACAAAAAACACAAAACAAAACATCGAACTATATCACGCGACTATATGGACAAAAATTGGAGTATATATGATTTCAACGTTATGCGCGTAGAATCATGAGTCATGACATGTTCGGCAACACCCCCGCACCCATACACAGCTAGTGATAGGTCCTTGCTCGAGGACGGATTCTAGCATTCCTGGGGGTTTGAAAGAAATGTTTGTTATGTTGCTTCTTATTTTAAATGAAGATAGCGACCCTCACAATTATAATTATTCACTACTTACGGCAGGAGTTGGGCGGTCTTTGCCCGCTTCACGCGTTTCTAGGCCCAGCCACGACAGAAATAGTGAGGGAAATGTCATACGCGTGGCTTCGATGTATATATTCAGCCTGTTAGATGTGTGGGTATGTCTTTCTTCCGTGTTGAACAAAGCACGCCCGCGGCAGCACATCCGACGCCATATTTATTCCTAGAATAAATGCACATGCACATTTTTAATTGCTCGGATCATATTTGCTGAACTTTCCCACGCACTAATGCTTTGGAAATTTCCAAAGTTGGTTTGAGTGCCCTACGATGCGAACGAAAGCCTATAGATTTTCATAAATGGTTAATAAAGGTTATAAAATTTCAGCTAGTCCATAGGTCAGTATGAAGTGAGAGCAATATGATAACCTTTATTGCATGACCAAAGTTTCGGTCATTTCATCGTTTGTATTGGGCATTCACTATCCAAATATACTTGTACCACGGATGATGATAATTGACCAATGTAAACCAGCGGCACTAGAACCACAAATATTAGTACGTTCCGAGTAGGTAGCTGGAAGAAGGAAAAAAAACAAGCGCGGTATTTCCAGATGATGGCCATAGGCATACGAAGAAGGGAGTGCCAGTGGCCACTTAACTGCCTAGTAAATAAGATAGAATATTCATGCAGGGAGGTAACACTAAAATTTGATTTATTATTGACGTTTTGTTATGAAGCACCACAAGGTACGGTTGCGACCCATAAATGCCATGGACATTCATTGGGTCCGAGTCTTCGGAGAGTCTCCATCATTTGCCGCCAATTCAGTAGGTTGGCGGTTATTCCTATAGTCTCATCATGCACCGCCGTTTGTGCATGCCACTTGATTATGTCTAGAAACTGGTTATGCCTGCATGCGGTATGCCTGAGCTGCATGAGACAATCTCAACATCAAAAATGCCTAAAAACGGATTCAAGCAACATTGGTTTTTACACATAACGGTACCAATACTGTTTATATTATATATAATCGGATTATAGATATTAGTATGTTTACATTGAATGACTCCGTTGTTGAAAATGCGGGTGGGTTTGAAGTGGGTCACACCTTTACATGGAAATGCCCCCCTTTTAATTTTGGTTATTACCACGCGGTGTACTCTTCTCTCTAACTCGAATTAAAGGGTTTTTCACACTTGTGCGATACGATACGATAAATTATCGGACGTCGAGTTTAAAAAGTGTTTTTTCAAGTATTTATTTTTTAGTTTAGTGAAAAAAAAAAAGGTCAGGAAGGACACAATCGCATGAGAGCCCCTGGAGCCACAACATCCCAAAGAGAAGAACAACCCAGATGCTAAAGAATTCGCCCACAAATTCCTGAAAATAAATAAGACTGTTCTGAATGCATTCACCAGGGAAAATGCCCTGCATTCACACTCTTAGACAGAAACAACATCTTCAGGAGGAGGATATTCCACTAATTAATGACTCTTGGAAGAAGAATTATTTCCGAATATCCAATGTTCAGCTATAGGAGTGTCCACACCTGTGCGATACGATTACGATAAATTTATCGACGTCAAGTTGAAGCGTGTTCACACGTGTGCGATACGATACCATACTATAACCGATACGATAATTTATCGGATGGCGTGTGTTCACACTTGTGCGATAAAATATCGTACGATATATTTATTGGACGTCTCGGCGCCTGACCATAACGGAGAAGAAATGGTGGCGATTTTGGTGGAAAAGCAAAAGTTTTCCACTTTTCATCGCTTTAGGCGGTGGATGGAATAGGCCGGGTCGGCAGATTCTGATACCCAATGAATTGTAATTTTAAAGCAATCGAGTGGTGTCTTTTTCGTACTTGGTGGAGCGGCGTGAAAGTGAAATATTTGTGTATGACCCCATTTGAAGCAAGCAAAGGACAGCAGCAGTACAGCCTTTTCTCTAGTCGTGGGAACATCACAATATCGTGCGATAAATTGGCAATGCAATGGATGACTTGAGCAATTTGCAGAGTTATGGAACGCCAAACAGGCCCTTATTGGGGACGACGTTTGGCGTGAAAAGGGGGTTTAGTGATAAAACCAGCGGGTGGTGGGGGGGGTTTGGTTTATGATGATGTATTGGGTAGTGTCGTATCAGGGGAAGACATTGGTTGATTTGAGCGTTCTCGGCTCTAGCTGCCGCCAGGCATGGACCTCCGAAACATCATTAGTTCAAATCCATGATGCCCTCCCTAGCAGAGTAGCGTGACCAGGGAGGGAATGGGAAGGGTCATGTTTTGCGTCGGGCGCCACCAAGTATCATGGACATGCAAAGGAGGAGATATGCGGTTGGTAGTGAGTGGCCGGTGGAGGGGGTGTTGTGAATGTTTGACGAGGGGGGTTCAGGGTAGGAGGGAGTTTCACAGAGGGGGTCGATCCACAGCCCGAAGGCGGACGCAAAGTCACTCTAAACCCTCATGTGAAGAAAGAGGCGGTAAAAGAAACGAAGGAGGCAGCGGAAATAAGCTACCGTAGGGGGGAGGGGGGATATAATGTCGATATGACGTCCAGTTAATAATGGCTTGTAGGTCAGTGAGGAAAAGAAGTTAGGGTACACAGGTGAGCCATAGGCATTCTTTTCACATGACTTGTTTGAGCACAGTAACCAAGCTCCAATTTAGATAATTGACTGAATTGATTCAAGACTGCATATTCTTGGCGCCTCATTTCCCGCCGTATCCTTGGAGACCGATGGTTATGAAGGACCTGGGTTCCAACGAAAGGGTAGGCGGGGAGATGGTGAGCTTAGCTGCCTGATCGTGGTCGTCAAATTGCATTCTTTGGATATGGCGCCGCCTCCGGTGGGACATACCGTCCACAGTGTTCCCCTTCGGTTAGAGCCGTCCGCCGGGGAGGCCAAGTAGCTCATGTGGCGCAGAGGCGCGGGTACTGGGGGTCTTTTTTTTGTTTAGCGGGAGGAAAGGCTCTCGGCTGTCACTGTTCAGAGGAGGCTGGGTGTGATTTTGGAAGCGGCGGATGGAAGCAGCTAAGTGCGTTTCCAGGCATGCGCTCCCATGACTGTTGTGTCTTCGGGAGATGAATCGAGAGGGAGGAAATTTATGTATGGATGCAGTTCAGTAATGTCCAGAAAACGGTTCAATTAGAGGGCCTCTAATGGCGGTGAGTGATGTCTCCAAGACTAGAGAAAAGGATGTATTTGTGGTTAGTAACTGTTGGTGGTTTTGGCGTTATAATGGTCGAATAAACATTTATTTCACGCCTCCTACAAGTAACTGAGAAAGACACAAGCTTCGAATGCTTTGAAATTACAATTTTGGGTATTCCAAAAAATCTGCCGACCAGGATATTCCACCGCCTGCTTTTCAAAAACTAAAATCCCACTACTTCTCCGTTACCGTTAGCGCCGAGATGTCCGCAAGTTATAGTAACAGTTAATCACAAGTGTGAAAACTCCATACGATAAATTTATCGCATCGTATCGCAAAGTGTGCACAGCGTCCTAGTGGCTAAAAACGGTGTGACTACTGCCTGTATAAACTATAGAACTAAGTCCGATAAGATTTATGCCATCTGTTCATGAAAAATTGGTGAGGAGGGGGTTCGTTAGGGTGGGTTTGCAGATAGCTGACGCACGATAATTCAAAAATGTGGAAACCGCCTCAAACCGCCAGAGTCCTTTTCCTAGTCGTCAGCTGCAACCGGGGGGGGTTCAAAATTATCTCACAGCACTCATAATTTTCCCGCATGTATATAACGCATTATATTTTTCCTCCTTATATGCTCTTTCAACATTAATAGGGATGGGGATTTGGGAAGAGGAAGCCCACCGTAACCGCCGCCCCGTAAGAATTCGTGTTGTGCAATAAAGTGCAATTATAAACCTTTAACCGATTTATCTGAAACTTGGCCACATGTCCCGGCCTAGGTGACTCTCGTTCGAGTTCGAAAAGAGCTTTGTGGGCCATGTTTGCTGCCCCTATTTTGCAAGATTTACGCGAACACATGAAGTTTGTCTGATTTACCACGCAACTTGGTGGTGTGGACTTGGCATAACTTCGAGGTTTTCGATATTTCCTATTTTTTGGTATGTGTGGACTTAGTTGGTCTGTAAAAACAATGGCGATGATTTCAAGTTCACCAAGGTCAGTTCTGCAACTTTCCAAACTTTTTTGCTACAATTCCCACGAACTTAATAATTAGACACAGTTGGTTTCCGACTACATACAAGGCATTGATAAACCTCCCGCATTGGTCACGACGTATGTCGTCCTTTTGGATATATATAGATCCTTAACACATATTTACGCCCTCCTTGTTCGAAAGCAGTTATTACAGTGGCGTTTACCCCCAGGCGACGTCTAGTTTATGGAGAGACTCGGTGCAGTCTGCATGCCTAGCTGTTAAAACGCCCACTGTCGTTTTTTTTGCCTCTATCATCTCATTGTATACACAGACCATAATTCGCAACACTTGTTGCAAACTAAACGCCTGAGAGAGTTCTTCAATCTGGATATTCACAGCCTATTCGCGGTTTTATGGGGTTGGGGGGGGGGGGGGGGGGGGGGGGGGGGAGCCCTACAGTACCATAGACCTGTGCGGAAACTACAACCGGCGCCGTGTTCGTAGTGCATTCCGTTCCCCAGCATCATGGGAGCAACCCATAGCAGGACAGGTCCGTCTCTATTTGAGGTTGTCTGGACGCCCTCGGGAATCGTTGAGAAAGGTGGACCCTCTACCAAGGATTCTATACTAAAGTCAGCTAGTCCATAGTTCCCACTGCACAGCTACCTCACATGATTCTGGGTAAAGCTTGTTCAAAAGTTCGCAAAAGCCATCGCAAGCCTTGCAGTCGGACAACATAAGGCAGGCTTGAGGTACAGATTTCTTACAGAACAGAAAAGAGCAAAAATACACAAGATTTTTTTCCCAAAGGTTTCACATGATGATGTTGATTATCAAATATCAACAATGGGCGTAAGGCATATACTACAGATATTTTTTAGAACGGAAAAACAACAACAAGTGCGAGGTTACCATGAGAAAATGCACCCAGCCCCCCTATTTTATCCATTTTTCCTATTCCAAATAAGAGCCCGAAGTACAAACCCAAATTAGGACCAAGCCAAGGTTACCAACTTTTCTGTGTTGTCATTTGAATACTGCTCGAAACAATAAGGTTAGCTTTTTGTTAGATTAGTTAGGTGGGACTATCACAGCTAGTAGTTGGGCTCTTGGTAAAACGATTGGGCCAAAAGGGAACAAATTTCCGGCTGTTTGTGACCCTTACATTCACTTTGGCCTACTGTGAGAGTGTGACAGAGCCAATAGACGGTTTCTTGTAGCGACGAAGGTGCATTTGGAGTCATAGTCAGTTTTGCCTAGAGAGCAGTGGCAAAATTTAAAGATTCTAAGACACATGTTGTGGCCTTAGAAATTTTTTTTTGGACACTCTGCCCTACGTACTGAATTTGCCAACGCGCCTGCGGAGGGAATATATATTAGCTGCATTTATTTTTCCCTTACCCCAAGTTTATACCCTTCCCCCAACCTATCAGGGCCAAGGTGGACAAAAACAAAAATCCTGACAGTCCCCCTTAGTAATATAATTATGGTCCGTATTCAAATGGCAGGTATGTTCGATCACCATTCAGGCAATATACATGTGACACAAAACTTCTAACAAAATAAAAATATATACATAAAGCCAGTTGGCAATCCTCCATGGAGAACCACCATCCACAAACCGTTGAGCATGCACCCGATGGAGAACCATCGTCCATGCACCCGATGGAGAACACGTCCATTCACATGAGGGGCACCCGATGAGAAAACTATAGTCATTTACAGGGGGCGCTATTCTTAACGGCAATAGTTGTTGCAGTCCTGCTTCACAAGCTGACACCAATTCACAACAAACGTTTCCTTCCAAAGGTTCTTTTAAGATCAGCGGCACTTTTGACAGAGCCCAGTAAGCACATTGTGGACATAGATGCTCCTCTTCAAAAATTAAAACCATCTCTCAAAAGAAATGGCAATGGTGCCATGTGTCAGACAATTAGTTTCCTGTTTCTTGCTACACAAGTTCACTGGTAGCCAAAACATGAAGATGGTACCTTTTTTGCAACAGCTTAGAAGGCCGACACACGTAGCCAGCCAAACACAGATGTTATCACAGAGCATTGCCAATATCGAATTTGGCAATTGCAATCAATCGTATGGTATAATTTGGCAGTGGTCGGTGTTGATAAAAACAAGGAAACCAAATGAGAAAAAGGCTATTTTTTTCCTTAACTACATGTGGCGGTTGGGTTGCAAATTTTGATTATTTTGTTCAACCTGTGCAGCGTTCGATCGGGCAGGGTCGTTTGATCAGGCAAACCTGCCCGACACATCAACAAACGCTCGTAACGGATTCTGATTCTCGTTGTGAAACAGACATATTACAATCAATCTCTTGTTTGTACAGTTTATAACCTATAGGTTTAGAGAAAGAAAAAAAAGAAACATATCCTACACAATAACTATTTATTCTAATGAATCATGACCCTGTTATTTTTCCCAATGAACTATCAACTCATTCATTTTTCATCACCTGTATATATGAAACCGAGAGTGTAAAGTAGCCATATATTAAGATTAGGATACGGGGGGTGAAAGAACCGTCTCCAGATACTAATATATACAACAAAAAGAGCTCGTCGTCATCACTAAAAACTGTAACGTTCATTTCAATTGAGGGCCAGTGGAAGTGTATGCTAACATTTATCAATTGAAACTTTTTCCTTTGAAACTTACTTGATAGGAATAGCAATATACATTCAAATTCTACTCCTTTGCCGTTACACATTAATTGCGTTTTTTTTGCCCACCTCCGTGAAAAGTGCAGGCATTTCTTCTTTTCTCTGGAGTTCGATATATGATTCCATCTATTCATTTTTAAAAGGTAATTTTTCGCATTGAGCATGTCTTTTCCTCTCGACTGAAAAATTAGTTGCAGTTTGGATTTTGTTGATATACTCAACAGAAGGGACCTAATCGTCCGAATCATGTACCACCCTTCCACTGACCTTTTAAGGCAAGGTCATTGTGCATCAGTTGAGGACACTGCAAGCTTTGGATCAAACGAGGTTTATAATCTTGGAGAAATGGAAAAATTATATGTCCATACCCCTATGTGGCTCCATTCTGCACAGAAATTGGGGAGATTCCCGATTGCGCCATTGATGACATCACACTTTGACACCCGGTAAAGTTATGTCATCCTCACACTCACCGTTTCATTTTGTTGAATAAGTCAACAAAAATTTTACATAGAAGTCCTGTTAAATTTTTTTCTCTCAAGTAACCATCGATACCTATACGACCCACTAACAAAGCAATCCTCTCCATATACGCAGATGCTTTTCGAGTGACATTCATAGAAAACAAAATTTTGTAGCTTCATCAACGGACTAATTCTGTGAGGAAAGTGTGTTTAAACTTTTGGGTTTGGACCGACGTAATTCAGTTTTTTCTCCAGCTAAATATTAGCCTCTTTTTCTTATGTCATATTGCAGTTGTCCTTCAAGGAGCCTTCACAATTACCATGCAAGTGACCCAGGGTGGTGGTGACCTCGTAAAAAAAAGGGCGAGGCTACATAGGTGAAGTGCTCATCAAAAGGCTACAGTTTTGGAACCGTCCTAAATTTTTTTTTACAAAGGAAGGATGTCAACAGAGGAAATTTTCCTCGATTGTGACATTTTTTGAAGATTAACACAAGTTCCTGTGCATAGTATGGTTCACGAAATATTTCCAGGTTACAGTATGAGAGTAGAGGGAAACGGTGGGAAGAGGGATGGGGTGGCGGCGTTCATGCACCCGGGTAGGGAAAAAGGGCCTCAGGAAGAAAATCGTACCAGATTTTGTCATATAATGGTAGCAACAGAGGATTCCTACACCCCTTCCCACAGTGTTCCTCCAGGTCTGAATTCACACCACTCGTCACACTTAATATTGCATCTAACCCCACAGGAATCTCCTCACGAGAGGGGGGTTTGGTTAGGGCGGTCCAGGAAAGCCAGTGTTTATAGACAGCTGCCATGGCTTCTTTGATTCCGGGGGGGAACTATATACAGGGTCCTTGAAGAACGCTAGCGAAAAATGGCAAGCAAGGTTTTGCATATAGGTGGGCCCAATAAAAAGAGAACAATTTAGGGGTGGGGCTATAACAGCAGCAGGGATTAAAGGTTAGAACCACAGAAGAAACACTGATTCTGTGCGGGATGATTCCTAAAAGAGATGAACAACTGTAAACCCTAACCTGAATGAAACAAATTATGATTGAAAATGAAAATTTGGCGCCTTCCAGACATGAACATGGTAAAACAATGTGCATAGGCCTTATGAGAAATACGGTTTGTCATTTCTTGATCAAACAATTTATCTTTCCTGAGGTTGATGGATACAGAAGATGTAGTTATTTAAATCATCGTCGATTGAGGTACTATTACCGACTAACGGGAGAAACAAAAAGGCAGGCCGTGAAATACAAATTTCCTGATGACACATTCAAGTTAGAGAATAGCTCTAATGTTGGGTTTGTCCATGCTTGATAGGTCCTGCACTGGAACATAAGCACCAACCAGCCACTTTCGCTTGTGAAGCCGGAGTATTGGGGAGGTTCACCGGCAGATCCAACAAAACTGTGGTGAGACAACAGTGCACTTACCTCACTCAAAGATGACGTTTTCATTACCATGAATAAGTGGTCAAGGCAGGAGTCTTGTCCATCTGACTGACAACCACTCCATTCATCATAGTGACACTGAGATCAGAACGAGGAGAGCATTACTTCCCCCACTGCTGACACCAATTGATGGCAATCACGGGCCGATGAGTGGAGTGGAGCCTCACAGGTACGGGAGAAACATGTGTTAATGCCAGGACATGGGTGAAAGTTGAAAAACCTCTGCTTACACTTCATCACTGATGCTGCGTGGAATCCACGAATCCAGCCAGAAGAAGGCTGGCGCTCGGTCGAGGTTGATCCACTTCCCCCTGATGCGTGTACTTCAGAATTTCATCCACCGAATGGTGGAGGGCAGCCCCCGGCAGAGAATCAGTCTTCCCAGAAAGAAACTAATTTTTTGAACAGCAACAAAAAAACTTTGTGGAGAATTTTGGTGGCCTTGGTTTTCCGGCGCACGCTACCACAACCCACGCTTTTCCGGCGGAGTCACTCACACTGTGGGGCAGTCTGGGTCCTTGCTGCCGTGTCCTGTCAGGGGTCAAATCTGATTCTATACGATGGCAGTCTTAGATGGCCCATTTTTTCTGGTAGTGGTTTGCAGCAGCCGTGACACGATGGGGATGGAAAAGACAGGAATGAGCATGAACGAAAAAAAAAAAGATATGACAGAGCCTCCGGTTACCGTTTCTTCCAAACGATGACAGAATTGTACAATGGAAAGAACTTCCAAACGATGACAGAATTGTACAATGGAACAAGGGTTCAGAGCACTAGAATGCTATGGGCTGCCAATTGCCACCAAGGCAGCTCCTATCCCCAATTGACACCCCCGAGCGCCACCCCCCCCCACAAAATGCCCTTCGAATGAACATATATTGGAAATGAACGGAATGACGGGGTTGCCGCCACCAAGCTACAATATATGCCAAATCCCTGCAGCTAGTAGGTGGGTGTACTGCAATCGTTATTGGTAAAGGGGAAGTCTCATTTGCGCAATAAATTATATAGTTCACTAATGAGGAACACTTTTATCGCATTTCATTTTTTTTTCGTGATTGCCTCATCCTATCAGCCACTGCAAATATTGCTTTGCTTGCCATCTGATGATCCCGGAGTAACGACAAACTTACTCTATAAATGTACCGCTCTGAACAAAGGCTTGACATTGTAGATCCATAGAATAAGAGCACAGTAGATATAGACATGTTTCATCATCCAGCCGACGGCTTGAGCATGGGTGTGAATACATATTTTCCAGCGGACGCTGGGGCAAAGTCGATGAAAACGTTAGATGACGACAACTGATATAGAGAAAAGATAGTTTTTGTGTCCAAGATCTGCTGCGTTCCTTGGGTTTATCGCCTCTTCTTTATCCAGAGTTGGGTCGGACAGTCAATTCCTAGTGCTGACTTGTTTTAACTTGACTATTGTCCCAGTACCGACACAGGGAGTGGTAATCAATTCTGGATTCTGGTGCATTGGTGGGGGGGGGGTGGGGGTGATTGGTTGGGGGGATTACCATGACCAAAGAAGTTATCGCCCTGCTATAGGGGCATCGTTGTCCCACAGCCGCAATCACCATGCCTTCCTTGGTTACAAGATTTGGCCCCACAGCTATTTGTAGAGGCATACTCGGGAGAGTGGGGTGGGGAGGGGTGAACCGCCTCCTTGTGGATTTGCACACCATCAATACAAAAAAACCCACTGAATACCCTTCTTCTCCGACAAGCCCATAGTTTTGTTGGGACGCATGAACTTTGGATTTGCGCTATATAAGCATGGTTTGCTAATCTCTTCATCTCTCACAACTGGGACTGCGTGTTAACCTAGCATGAGACAAACTCGCAGAGACGTTTTTTTCCTCTCAGGGCTGTTTATTGCATTCAAACTTGCATCTTCGGGGTTTACCTCAGCCAGAGAGCGCTATTGACAGAGCTGACCGACCACCCTTCTCAGTTTCCATTCTACTCACCACGATCAGCCATGGGAGACATCAGTAGCCAGGAGATGACCCAGTACATGCTAGGAGCAAACCCAAGCATGTTCTCCATGTCCTTACGGATCGTCTCCACCCGTAAACCACAGAAAAAAAAAAACATTACCGTATGTTCTACCCATGTTTGGGAATTTACAATTCTGGATGATCAATCAATGTCCCATAAACTGCAACACAATTATATCAATCTACCCGTGCAGACGCAGATTTACATCCCAAAGAAATCTCTGGTGGTAGTGAGGGGGCCACAATTTGTTGAACAGCCTGGCCAACTGCCAGTGCTGAAGGGTCACCGGCTGCAGCGAAAGTCCCACATTTCTGGAAACACCGCTAAAATCCATTAGGATAGATGTTTGCATAATGTTGTTGGAACAATGTTCTGCATAGTGACCATTTATGATGCCACATACACGGCACCTTGGTTCACAAATATAAAGCACGTTTTGGAATATGGCTTGTTTCACAAATCAAACACTTTAGGATATGGCTAGATTTTAATATCACCATCAACCAACAAGTGGAGCAGAGAGCTATAGGCATGGGAAATTGTTGGGAGTTGGGGAGAACCCAGAGAGTGAGGGCCCTCACCCATCCATACTAGTAAAGACATTCATGGGCCTGTGAATGCAGAATAGTGCAATACTTTAGTAGTGATAGACTTTCCGAACATTTTTTTTTGACATGGGGTGTCAACCCAGAAACCTGTTAGCACGACTACTGCCACTAGCAATAACTGAATAGCCATGTACTCACCGTAGACGTGACAGACAACGAGGATCTCAGTGAGAGCCAGGAGGAGAGGTGTGAACCCAGCAGAGTACCAATCGATGAGGGTCTCCACGTAGATACCGCCCTGAGAGGGGGAGAAAAAGAGGTCATCGAAAGTTCGTTACAGTTGCACAGACACACTATACCAATCACAACGGCCCTGTGGGAATGATGTAGATTTATGCAGACACCATACCCAATCAGAATGGCCCTGTGGGAATGATGCAGACACTATACCCAAGAACAACGGCCCTGTGGGAATGATGTAGATTTATGCAGACACCATACCCAATCACAATGGCCCTGTGGGAATGATGCAGACACTATACCAATCACAACGGCCCTGTGGGAATGATGTAGATTTATGCAGACACCATACCCAATCACAATGGCCCTGTGGGAATGATGCAGATTTATGCACCTGACAGTTTTACGTCAGATCCGTGCAATATGGGTAAGTGGGAGAACCGACAGCACAACACCTTCCACTCAGCCCTACCCTGGGCCAGGGCACGGTCAATACCCTTGGCAGCAAGGTCGCCACGCACCCTCCACCCCCCAAGTCTTCAGAAGCCCAGCGCTTTAATCTCCCTGACTTCTTGACCCAGCTACTGTCATCCATCCTTTCAACATGACCGAACCATCTCGGTCTATCCTTCGAGACACTACATTTTTTCTGCAAATAGATGCTGCAGTAGGTATAGTAATCTCCACATAACTGAGCTGATCCAGACTGCGAAACCAGCTGCGAAACCATTGATTGTGAGTTTGACTCACATTTGAAACCTGAGGAGTTATTGATAGCTTGTGGATGGGGGACCTTTGAGGAACTGGGCAGAGGGCCCATTCACAACTGCTGCTACACTCCAGTCCCAACGACCATAACACTTGCTAGACATGTCTTAGGAGCCGTCAGTGATCGAATGAGTCGCTGTATAAGTATTGCAGGGATGTGCCCACTATCTCCTTGTTTTCTATTAAATTAATACAATGCTGTTGTTTTGAGTTCCTACTGCTGTTTGTGACCATGCTGTTGTTTTGAGTTCCTACTGCTGTTTGTGACCAGGTTTCACCCTTTACTCTCGAATTTTCTTCTTGGCACATCCGTCCCTGGTATTGTATATGCTATGTGGTATGTGCACTACCGCAGACAACCAGTGAGAGAGGTCTCTATCCACTTCCATCCACCGACATAAAATTATATTTCAAGTCTGTTGGGAGTTCCATAACAACACGATGATGAACGTGTTTTTATCACCCCATGGCGTTTGATTCACGCACACGGGGAGCGAGGGCCGACACATAATTACTGTCAACGCATGGCATGTGGTGTCCCATAACGGCCATGATGAGACATGTTGCCAGGATAATGAAGTACCGTTTCTTCAGGACCCAGGGGTATTTGGTGGATGCCTCGTCGACCAATGCAGTGATGACGGTCTCCAGAGTACAACTGGAAAAGAGCGGGAGAGAGAATGTAAACTGTTGCACACCCCTTAAAGGTCTAAAACATCACTAAGTTGTATAGTGCATGTCCCCAATTAGTGCCATGGTGGGAAATTGTGTCTTGCCCAAGAGTACATCAGGATACTCATCGGTTCATCAGTTCAGAGCTAATCCAAGCTCGAGTCCTTTTCAACCCCTCCATAACATGGGTGCTTAGCAACGCAAACATCCATATGTTATCAGTATCAGTTATCTCGAGTGGAAAATTGACAGTGCCTGCCTTTTGGTAAAGATGGTCCAGCAAGAATGGACTAATGTCTCGAAGTCGCAACGGAGGGGAGAACGCTGATATCTACCCCCCCCCCCACTCCCTCCACTCATTTCTCCCTACTGAATGCTGTAGTAGGCCTGGATACCCATCCTGTAAGCAGGTAGACACAAGGATGCCCCCTCCCCTCCACTGCTGTGGACCACTCACCTCACTGTCCAGTCCTAGGGTGAAGAGCATGAAGAAGAAGACAACAGACCAGAGGTTGGGAAGGGGCAGCTGAGAGAGGGCCATCGGGTAGGCGATGAACGTCAATCCTGGACCTGCCAAAGCACAGAGGTGAGTGGGATGAGAAATTATTAACACTAGAGACATTGATCTCTTGATTGAGAAATACTTGAGAGACTGGGAATGACTTCAGACATCGTAATCTATCTACACATTCTGTTTCCATGCAGTTGGAATACATTGTGTATGAAAGGCACCAACATCACAATAACAGGGGTTAGTAGGAGGCTGGAAAAAGCCGAGGCCGAGTTGTACACTGTATGTATGTGCCCTCAACTACCTCCCTGATCAATATAACCAAGGATCGTTGATGTCACGAATCGCAGACGGGGCACAGAGTAGTCGCCACCTTGCCCAGATGGCCTCCTGTCTACTAGAATATACATAGCATTAGCCAAAAACAGAGCTTGTTCCTCTGCTCTGCTGGTACCACTATCTAGTGGCCTCAATGTCACCACAGGCCAGGCGAGGTCAAACACCAAGGAACTTATGATTGCCCTTAGAGTCGCATACACAGAGCGTTTCAACTGAATGACCGAAATAGGCTACCTGCTGGGACCACATCCTCAATGGGGACTCCCACGCCCTCCTCCATTCCCCAAGCACAGAGAAGACAACAAATCCGGCAGTAATAACTCGAGTGGCATACCCAGCAACACCAGAATACAGCAATCCCTGGGGGGAAAGGTGACAAGAAAAACTGACAGCGGTTCTTTATGGCAGGGTGCATTCCTCACGGAGAAAAAAATTCTAAGAGCCATTAACCGTTTGCTCAAGATGGATTCTGTAAATTCAGCTGGAGTATTACCCAAAATATCAGCCTTACAGATGTTGCAACAGCATGTCTGCTCTGAGAAAGGGCGAAGAAATCCTTGAAGACACATTCCTGAGGATTCATAGGATCTTGCCTGTGGTAATGAGGATGGACTAGCTCATCTTTGTTCTATCGCATTAGCTATTCGAATGTAGTTCAACTAACCATACCATCGATGAGACAAACCTAATAGTACAAAAATGGGAGTGATCAGACCTGTGACAAACAGCGATACATTTCTCATTGCTCAGGGAGTGAGGTGTCTCATCACTATGAAACCATAGGTAAGGCAGGTGTGGCAGATTAAGGGCCTTAATCAAAAGTACAACATTTTGTCGTTTGCTAAGATTGTACACTCCTTACAATTTACTCCGTTCTCTAGGAATCTCGCCATTTCCACTACGGTGCAATGAGTGATAAAACTCCCAAGGAGCAGCTGTCATTCTGGGGCCCAAAACCAAAATGCCGAGCGGAACTCCCGCCGAATGACATCGACTTTCAAAGACTTGAATAACATCAGTCGTTTCTGGCATAACATTATCATAATAACAATAATAAAATGATAATATGAAATGCTCAGAATAACCTAGAAATGCCCTGAAACTGACAAGTACCTGATAGAGTTGTTCCTGTAATTGTTGTAACTGGCCAGGGTTAAGACGCCACCCCATCCCGCACCGAAGGAGATGAAGACCTATTGCGGGATTGGCAGGCAGCGGTCCAGACCTGCAGGAAATATCTCCATGGGAGGATGATCAATCAAACAATGTGTGTCCGGGCAAGGCAAGGGGGGTAGCCTGTTAAACAGGCGTTTGACTTTTGTTCACCTCGTATGAGCCTCATTCACTCATAGGTGCAGGGTGGCAATTTGACCAATCGGTAATTTGCCTAAACAAACGCCGTGAGACTTCGTTTCTGCTCGATATCGAGCTGAATATGGGCGGGACTGGTGGCGGTGCGACGTCAAGTGATTGCGCAATCGGCCATTATTTCTTTCACTAAATAAGGGAAACGGCCAGTCTGCTTGGACAATTACTCTATTGCGTTGAATTGGACTTATTAATTAGACAACCTCCAACCAAGTTTCGGAATAGGTTACATGGATATTCTTTTTGATTTGCCCCATTGAAGGATTCATATTTTCTGAACGTCTGCGACGATACCAAAAAGCCGCAATACGCTGCGCATAGCCGAAAACAGTGCTTTCGCTCAATTTTAGGCTTCAAATGCTAATTCTTCGATAAATTCGTTGTTGTAAAAAAGATTGAAAGTCTTCTGAAAATATTCATGACCATATTATGGGGCAATTTTCCGCGGATCTCTTCAGGGTTGCTCCATCCATATCAACGACCGTGTGCTACTGATGACTGACACATACGTCACGGAATTCGTAATGAGCAAAATCCCTAGTTTTAGGGATTTGTCGAAACGAAGTCATGCAGACGATATGTTGGTGACCATGGTATATATACTTAAAGAGCGATAGCCCCTCGATTTAGGAACGGATTCTCCATATCGTCTGTTTAGCGGCGGGGGGGGGGATGGGTGAGATAATGGTTATTGTCGCCCTCCAGTTTAGGCAATGTTAAAACCAGTCTCCCAAATATTGTCGAGCCCGTCTGGCAGTCAGGGGTTCCCTTTACGTGGAGCCCCATTTCAGAGGGCGTGTTGAAGCAAAGTTTCATCACAGATACCCGAGCAGAATGGTGATCTATCAATGCCAGTGCCGGGGGGGGGGGGGCGTATGTGTTGTTCATTCACAGACTGCTTGACGGGGGACAACGATTCACGTGCATAATGTTAACATGAAAATAAACACAAGACAAACAGCTATAGGTCAACACCGAGGGCAATGTCGGTACTACCCGATTGCCAGGATGTATAACACGGAATTTTCTCAATGATTTTCACTCAAGAGTAAACGTCAAAAATAAACAGGGTAAATCCCTTCTGAACAAACTGTAGGAGTTCGGAAATAACTGTGCAACTAGTTATACATCATGTAGACAACTACCACCGATACCCCAAAAGTGAAAACTTCTTCATCGAATATTGGAACATAGGCCAATTCTAAAGAAAAATTGTAGAGGCTGAACAAGCCCGCCTCCAGGGGCAATCAGAGAATTTAATGCAACAATTGTGGGGTAATCAGGAACAAACAAGCCTCCAATCATGCTATGAAAGACATTCACAAAGTGCAGCTGGCTATACCCAGCGCAGGGGCCAGAATACTTAAGGAGAGATAATGCTCACGACATTGACCTTTATTACAGGTAACCTCCAAAACCAGGCCATGCCTGTACTATCATCTGGGAGTTTATGTTTCTGTCTTGACCTCGACAGGCCAACAGGGAGAGCTTTCTTTTATTTTCATCATGTGAACAATCAAGTACACCACAGGATTACTGACATTCTTTCCACAGCATTTCCACTTTCAGTTCGGGGTATGTGGTTCATATGTTCAGGAGGGACAGTGCCATGCCAAATATTGCTATTGGACCACCCTGTGTGAATAGGGGTCAGGGCCAGGGGAGACAAAATGTAGTGTTGAATCAGTGAAGTACTGCAGATAAAAACGTGTCATCAATACAATATCCGGATTCACCCCTGCCCCCAATAAAGGAGGGTTAATAGGCAGAGTTAATGGTACTCAGCAAATATCATTTACTGCCCATACTGCCATAGATGGACTATTCAAACCAAATTGACTCCAGAATTCTCCATGTTTGATTGCCCTCTTTATACCTGAATGTTTGGAAGGGCGACAACTACAGTCAGTTAATGCTGAAATGAGGCACCTTGGTTACAGGTTGACATGTACGGTTTGGGGGTTATGCTCCCGTAATGTAAGAAATATAATCTAACCGGTAATGATGTGAAATTTGGGACATCAGTGCTCACATGCATCTTCTAGACCACCCCCCCCATTCTTATGTTAATCAAACGGCCTCATCATTCACACAATGTTGTATAAGACACTCACTTTGGCCATTCACAGCATCTCAAACTTTGGTTTGTATGAAGAAGACGATTCCTGTACCAGCCGCCCTCTAGGTCACACCTCGGATCATGAGAATGAACAGGACGACAAAGGGGAAACAGCGCTGTGAAGTAGACAACCTGGGAAGAAAAGAGAGAAAAAAACATAGGAATAAACCATCCAGAGTCACAGCTAAATGAGATGGTGATGCTATGTGGCAAAGGTCAGAGGGAAGGGAACAGTAGCAGGTTGATGTTGAAGTAAATGTAGTGTGCACAAAGGATCCTTGCACATGCAAAGCTTGTTAGCAACAATGGGATAATTTGTGGGAAACCTCCCACTAGTACCAACTCTTGCATCAAGTTGCAATTAATTAAATCAATTTTTTTTTAACTTCAAATCAATTTTATTTATTCCTCAGCGTAACACAGTCTCCAAACCTTCACAACATCAACTCTCCACAGAAACATAGTGATGATATATTAGATTGTGCTTGTCAATCATTTCCCATTTCTTGAACCCCTCAGTTCAGGCAGGCCCAGGTGGTTACAACTCACAAACGAAGAAGGGCGTGCAAGAATCTCATTACTTCTGTGCTGTCAGGGAAACAAAATCATTACAGTGCCCATAGTACCAAATAACCTTGCTTTCATTCCTTCTTGCCCTAGGGCCTTCAAGTGTGAGGAGGAAAGGAATGATGGGCTCGCAGTATTACTAAATATCCAAGCAAGACCAAATTGAAATAGCCGCATTTGACATGTCCACCAGAATGACCCAATCAACCCAAATGACTTGGTGGTACCCATTGCAGAAGAGGAGGTCAAGGGGGGATCGAGACCCACCAACGGGCGGGCCCTCTTCTAAATTATGATTGAAACTGCAAACAAGACCCCACTCTATTAACCACTGGCTTCGCCCCAACTCCCCAATCCACATTGCTGCTGGGAACCACAGGCCTGCCTGGGCCTCCTCCCCCCCCCCCCCCCCCCCAGACTTGGGTGCAAGCCCTTGCTTGCACCATGAACCCCCCTAGAAGTGGAACAGAAGCACAGTAAAAATCTGCATACTTGAGCAATGTTTGTTAACACTAGTTATATTTTTATGGTTGTTCACATGTCAAATCCCTATTTCCATGCTATAGCAGGGGGGGACGGCCCGATGTTCATGTTAATTCATAAGGGCCCGTTATTTCATAACGTGCAAATTTTTTTCGGAAAAGGGTCCGTTATTCATAATGACCAAAAAGGTCCCTATATCCTAATAAAAAAGGGGTCTTTGTTCATAAGTTCTGATATTCATAATGACGCAAAAGCGCCCATTTTGCATAATTATCGCAAGGGTCTGTTTATTCATAACAGAGCACAAGGTCCGTATTCATAATAGTAAAAAAGATTCGATATTCATAATGGCGAAAAGGGTCCATAATCATAATCACAGGAAAGGGCCCGTTATTCATAATAGTGAAAAGGGTCCGTTAATCTCATGTTTCTTTCAATGATATACTTGCCAACCAGATGTTCTACCTATGTTAGGGTCCTGGCAAGGATTCAAAACCTTAAAACTGGCCCTTTTGTTTCAGCTGCGAATCCTGGCTAGATACCGACCGGTGTTTTTGTTTTTCCTATTTTGAATAACGGACCCTTTTTTCCTATTATGATAATCGGACCCTTTTCTATTATGAATAAGGCCTCTGTCCTATTATGACTTAGGACCTTTTTTCCATTATGAATAACGGACTCTTTTCCTATTATGAATATAGGACCTCTTTTTTCCATTATGAATATCGACCTTTCTCTTATTTGATAACGGACCCTTCTTCCTGTTATGAATCACAGACTTTTTTCCCTATATGACTATCGGACCCTTCCCTCTTATAATACAGACCCTTTTTTTCCTTTATGACTATCGGGACCTTTTTTCCATTATGACTCTCGGACTTTTCTCTATTAGAATACGTACCCTTTTTTCCTATTATGAATAACGGACCCTTTTTTCCTATATTAATCACGGACCGTTTTTAACTAGTATGAAAAAATATTGGACCTTCTGCTGTGATTATGAATATTGGACCTTATTGATAACGGGCCTATGTACAAGGGCCTTATGCAAACGACCTTATGAATAAAACCCTTATGAACATCGGGCCTGTCCCATAGCAGGACACGAGTCCCATCCTCTGGAAAATCCACGGGGTATCAACCGTGTTCCTGCAAATTCTTGGCAATCAATTTCCATGACGTTTTCATGACGAAATAAGGATTTCCATGACCTTTCTCTACACAGAATTCCTCAACTGAAACAGGCAAAAAGAGCCAAGCAACAACATCACACTGTGAGAAATTGACAACATCAACTCCTCGTGAAAATTTCTCCATGACTTTTCCATGACTAACTTTTCACTAATTCGAAACTTATCCAGCCTGAATTTTTAATGATAAATTTCAGACTTTTCCAGTTTTCCCATGACTGCGGGAACCTGGATCAAATTCGATAGTTTGAGGACCGTAGGCAATGCTTCTCCAAATATTGGAAAGACCTTTCCCAACCCAGAGGTGGGCCACTTGCCCATGCACTTTTCATTAGTTACAGGCGTGAATAGAAACAGATGCTCCACGACTCTGGTGCAGCCAAACTAGTTTTATAAATACCCTCTGGAAATATTTCACTAATTCTGGCATATTTTATACCATAAATGGACCAACAGAAGAAGGACCTTATTTGTTAGAAATGATTTTTCTCTCACAGTTGAAGTCCCCGGGTCCCCAGTGTAAAAGTCGAACATAGCTGACCTTTTTCCCTTGGCCCAAGCCAAGCCATGGTGATAATCGAAGCAGAGGCCCCCTAGACTTCATCCATGACCCTCCCCTCAACCTAACCACCTGTTGTATAAATTAATCGCTCCTAACGACCTTGGTGGCAAGTTGGCAATGAGCCCCAGCTGCCCAGCCCTCGCAACTGGTGCCCATCTTATTCTACTGGAACCCTACACTCTAAGAGCTTATGCCAATTTCATGGGAGAGTACTTCAAATCTAACCAGAAATTTTGGCACTTAGGCAATTACTCCACTTAGCATACAAACTGGCGTTGCCTGATTCATTGCTAATAAGGTGGGGATCGGATTCCACTTATTTTTGTCAAGAATATCCTTATATTCAAGAACAATTACAAGAGAGCATAAACAGTCACAGCCTTCGAGAAATATGCCAAGTACAATAACAAAGGTTGCGCAGTCTAAAACCGTTGTACTTGGCAGTCGGAGGTCCAGCAACAATACCCTCTGGTAGTATCCGGGCAAAGTGAAAGCTGTTTGCATGACTCCTCAGCGACAACCCACTCAATGCAATTCATAGCATCATTTGTGAGAATCAGTACACCATAATGTTTGATTTGCTGTGAGAATTTGTTCGTTTGTTGTGACACCATGCGAGACGTTCTTTATTGCCACTTTTAGCTTCCAGCATGAGTTAGATAAGAGAAAGAGTTATTTCTGTTACAGCCAGTCTATTTTTCGAAACCCACCTCAACGTGAAGCTCAAGAATGCCTTAACCATCCTATAATCAAAACTCACACAATTCGTCCTTCAATCTCATCCTTTTTGTAGTCACATTTTTCCTATTTCATTTTATTGACCTAACAACAAAATACCTACACAGCGGATTGAATAGAACCATTATGAAGCCACATCTCCTGGATTTGAGATTGACCTAATAACCACATGTTCCAAAGTCATGTGGTGAATGCTTGGCCAGAGACTAATGGTCATCAGGCAGTTACAATGTGATACAAGAAGAAATGGATGAGGAGTCGTCGTCCCCGGACTACTTCATGGGCGACACTGTATGTATTGTCTTGCGTAAACAAATCAACATGGCACAAATGGTATTCCAAGCCTTTAATTTTTCCCCAATAGCATGACCATTCATTATAACCTAGTACAAAATGCTCTGAATAAAGTTCTTTATGCTAAAGAAGTGCTTCCAATGCTTAGTAGCGGGAGAGTATGTCCCTTCCCAAACCCCCCCCCCCCCTCTAGTCCGGGGTAACAATAGCCTCAATGAGCAGTTTGGGACCGTTTGCCCCATACCTGTGGCAGCATCTCACTACCCATGTTCACCATCAATGGTTGACAGTCCTTCTTCCACATGGGGCCAAGAGCCCATCGCCGAACGACCCCGAGACCGAACGCTACAAAACCATTTTTGTGACTGGGTGGAACATTGGGGCCAGCCTTTCGGCCAACGAACCTCGCCTTCGAGAAAAACTGATTGAATAAAACAAGAAAATTGTGGTGACTGGTCTGCTGAAACTCACTCCCAGAATTCCTCATAGGCCCACACCTGTCGGTCCCGTTCGCCACAGGTTCCGCTGTTGAGGACAGAGATCGGAGCCATTTTCGGTCTTCAGGGTTTCGGTGAAACAGGCCGCGGGTGTTCCCTCCGTTATCACAGTGGACCACGCAGCGGGTTTTTGAAGGATGCCACGAAGTAGTAGATGGTGTACGCAATTATGATGTTTTTAAATACAAACCGAATATCTCCGAGACTAAGGCCATAGCCGTACCCTATCCTGTAGGTTCAACAAAAATTAGGATTGGTGAGCAAGCTAGCTAGCGGTGGCTTGGAAGAACGTTCTAGGAAGAAAGGTAAGTTGGGTACGCTGAAGGCTCGTTTGCATAGCAGTGGCAGGTTTAGTTAGCTATGAGAAAAGACAGGAGTACCAGCTTTGGGTGAATCCAGGGCGCTCTGTCAGGAAATAAATGTTGACGGCATTGAATTTGGGTCTCCATTGTTTCGAGAATAAATGTCATAAAATGAGCATCCTATAGGGCTTAGTGTCCCCTCACTGTATAGACAAAATAAATTGAGTACACGTTACTTACTGTTCAAACCTAATGAGTTCCGTCGTTACTGAGACGGCACGCCCCTCAACCCCTCGGCATTGGTCCGTTCACATCGCAAGGGCCTGCCTCTAATAGTCACTTTGGGTAAATGGGTCAGTCACAAAGCAGACCCTGGGGGTGTTGGTATCTCAGATCTATGTGGAAATATGAAGAACTGGCTAGTAGGGTATCGTTTTTCAGAGTCAATCAAAGGAGTGAAGGACCAATCAATTTTATGTCCTGCCTCCCTCGACAAGGGCATGGGGGGTGCGTCTACAATGGAAGCAAGTGCAATAGTTCATTTGACCTCGGTACAGTGAACCCATCCGGCGTAGTGACATTTTTTTGATTTATTAGATCGAATGGATGTGACGAGGCAATCGCGAGGTACGTACCCTTGAAACATCGGGCTGATCCGCGACGCTGATTGCAACCAAGCTTCGAGAAATGTGGCCGAGAGCATCTCAAGGATCATGACGGGTCAACCTGCAGAGAACAGAGAAGGATATACACGAAGAGGAAAAGCACCTGCGAGAAGAACGAAGGGAGCGTGAACAGCGATTTATGAATGCCCTTCCCCATGGGGTGCGGGGCGTGCGAGGGGAGTTTGCACAATGTGTTGCAAACGTTGGTTTTTCATCTTTTTACCAAATGTGCAACTAAGCAGGCACAGGGCTCACGCCCTGCCCAAAAGTAAATTCTTATTCCTAGTTTTCTCCCATATGATGTATTCAATGTTTATCAATTCGTGATGGGCAGAGGCGCGGTTCTACGGGGAGGGGGGGGGGAGGGGCTTTGGGTCTCAAGCCACCCAAATGTGCTCAAACCCTCCCCCTCCCCCCCCCCTCCAAAAAAAAAAATGTTTTTGAGTTGTGTAAATTATGCTACATATGCATATTGTTGCTCAAGCCCCCTCCAAGAATATTCGTCTAGAACCGCGCCTGGTGGTAGGGATCCTTGAAAACGTTTCGCTCCCAGCCCACAATCACACTCTCTCCCTCTCCATGTCCGAACATCGAGCCTCATGAAGGATTGGATGTTATGAGTCCCTAAGATTGCCTTTCCAGGAAGTTTATTAAACCGTTGCAGGGGGAACCAGCCGTTTTATAAGGTTTAATTGCATGCTCACCACTAAACAGCTGGGGATAGGCCAATTCTACCCAAGCTCTATCATTAACAAGCCTTTTTTTACCTGTCTCCACTCTTCAAAACGAATCAAATCCTCTGATGTTTTCACTATGTTATTGGTGAGATATCTGGTGGAAACATCTCAAGTAAGCAATGTTGTAAATAAATTTTCGCAACTAAGTCTAACGGACGTGTCCCAGCTTTGACAATTATATTCTCATCTGATCTGATTACTGCAACCATGTGCTCTTAATCATTTCTTGGATCAAGAGAATGACCTTCGAATGTGGAAACTTCCACCGGGCTTTCACTTCGTGCCCATATACAATATATAACAGGCTCTCCAGTTCTACTAACTCATTATGACGCAATCCACAATAGTGTGGGGGGGGGGGGGGGGTGGAGACAGCCCTATACAGTGCAGGCATACTAGATTCTTGGGTCTCTCACCATACAACAAGAGCACTTATTCTGGTTTTATCCTACTGCTGGGAAGTTCCTGGAACCAATTAAAATCCCGCGCACCTGTCGTCTCAGGAGGCACAGGCCGCCAGACAAGTGACGGGTTTGTTATTCTCAACGATCATTTCCTAGGGATTCAACAACAAGATATCAATTAAGAACAACACACATGGAAACATTCAAACCCTACATTCGCGGTTCAAAAGGACGGGATCGCATAATCGGTATCTTCTCAAATCGGTTACGATCGCAGGGTCCGTCTGATATATTCAGTATAGTATTCAATTCTGACCGATTTCTATTCCGCATCATCACTGTTAGGCTAATGAGCGAAACGGACAAGAACCGCAGAACATGTTTTGCTAGTTCCATTTTTAATGGAACTGGCCCAATCCCTCTTCTAGCATATTATACGCGGGAGTTCAATAGGCTAACAGTATAATTTGCGCCCTTCGCTGGTTCAGTAATAGTATGTATGCCAGTCACCGTCCACAGCCCGATGTTATAAGGTTTTTTATTCATAGGGTCCGTTATCATAATGGCCGAAAGGTTTCCTTATTCATGTCCCGATATTCATAATCACAACAGAAGGTCCGATAATTCATAATAGTGAAAAAGTTCTGTTTCCTACTCGGAAAAAGGTCCCTTATTCAGATAGGAAACAGGGTCCGTCGTCATGGCCTAAAAAAAAGATGTTTGTTTGTCATCCAGACCCCTGAAAAATGGGGGACAGGCTTGCGGATTTTTTTTTTTTTTTTTTTTTTATTTTTGGCTCGGGGACGCAGAATTCGCACATAAGTACATGTGAGAATAGACATAAATGCGTTCCGTTCCCCCAGCACTATAGTGCTAGCTTCTCAGTAGTTTCAGTTTCCGCTGCAACCTTACAAGTACAAGTTAAGTAGCAACACCGTGACCGGAAGTTTGAATACAACGCCAAACCACTCCAAGGTGACACCAATTCCTCTGTGCCCTATATACTCTAATGGGCCATTTCGTACTCCGCACTTTTCCATTTTTCAGAATTAGGTCTGAATCGTTTTGTTCCACTGCCTAAGGGTATCAAAACTCTCTTAAGGTAGAAGTCGTCCCAACCGTGCAAATCGGTCCATAAATAATTCAACGCCGAGTTTACACAAACTCCCGAGCGTGTACGACGCCATGTTTAGACCCTGCTAGTACTAGTGATCGCCTGTGTAGTCTCGCACTACTTGAGTGGTGACCGGGAGTGCCAGCTCGGGGGGCGAGTTGCAAGAAATATACTTCGGAGACTTCTATCAGCCCCCTAAGTGTTTGTCGCTCTCATCACTCTTGCATGTTAATGGAACACTATTAAAATTGTAAGGCTGAAGGTTTATTTTCTTTGACAGGACTTCGACAGTTCACACTGATCGGCAAGTACTATGCTCAAATTTCTATGTCATAGCAATGATTGTTTGTTTTTCATTCAGAAATTTTTATTGCAAAACTTCACTATTCCTTACATCTCAGGTTGTGAAGGGCAACACTGATAGTTCTCCAAAAGTTTAGGAAGGTGTGCCGTCTGGCCGTGTGATAAATCATTGTCGCCGCGAACCATGCAGCACAACAGGTCGCCCAGCCGTAATTTGATCTTTGTGATGAACGTGTCCAAGCCATTTACATAGCACCGCCGTGCATCGCGCAGCTCCACGTTCCCTGTTCTAGGATACGAAAACTTTTAAATGGATTGTCCTCAATGAAAGTAAATCTTGTATAAACAATTACGCCAGTCACAGAATTTAGACAAATTGAAACCAAACGGTATAGGTTCACGCATTTTGTCCGTCCAAATAAAAAACGGAATAAAATATGAAGTAATGTTGATCCGACTCCTGCCCTTTTCTACCGAGTTGGCTGGCACATTACGATATTTTGTCGTGATGGACGTCATTGAAATTCGCCGTCGCTGGTTAGCTGGACGCTAGCGACGACAATCCATCTTTAAACTGTAAGTGCAGGAGTAGCTTCGGGGACATTAGAGAAGGGTAGGACAGGACATGATCACAGAGAGAGATGGTCATGTTACAGAACAGTTTCGATCGATGAGTTCATGCCGTCACGGACTGCATACTCCCACAGAGGTGTGATCGGTTTAATGGGTGTTAAGGACGCCCGATCGACAGGGCAAGTTTTTGTGACGGAAGGAAATGTAAGATTTTGCAAGCGGGAACAAGAAATTAAAAAATATGTGAAAGTAAAAATATGTTCGGAAGCGGAAGGAACACACACATTCCGCGAGCGGGGCCACGGCACCAGCGCTACCGCCCGAAACACACAGCATATTTTGACGCAGCCCTCCGCCGCCCCACATATACAGCGACCCACGCAAAGGCACCGATCACCACACTATCTAATGGAAAGACAAGGCCGATATATAATAGGCAAAAAAGGTCCGTTATTCATAAGAGGGAAAGGGTCCGATATTAATAATAGGGAAAAGGGTCGATATTCATAATAGGACAAAGAACACTGGTCGTGGATATGCCAGGGAGTGCAGATAACAAAAAGGGGCACGTTTAGGTTTGCATCATTGCCGGGGAACTAGCCATAGGTAGAAACATCTGCTTGACAAGGTATATCATTGAAAAGAAACACCATTATGATAGCGGGACCTTTTTCGGATTATGACTAACGATTCTTTTGCTATTATTACATAACGGACCTGTTCACTATTATGAATACCAAGCGGCAGCAGCTTTTGAGAGGATGAATAAACGGACTAGTTGCTATGATGAATCAGGACTCTTTTGCTATTATGAATAACGGTCCCCTTTCGCTTTATGAATACGGACCTTTTCCCTATGATATCGAGACCTTTTTGACTATTATGAATATCGGACCTTTGTGCCGGTATGAATTAACAGACCCTTTTGTAATTATGAAAACGGGCTTTTGGTCAGTAGGAATATAGGACCTATGAAACACAGACCCTTTTTTGTTATATGAACAATCGGAACCTTTTGGTCATATGAATAATGGACCCTCTAAAAATTTGCACGTTAATGAATAACGGACTTATGAAAACAAAAGCTTATGAATAAAAGGCCTTCTGAAACTTATCGGCCTTTTTTTCTCTTTTGGTCCCCAAAGATTGACAGCGGATGTTTGTTTTTGGGCCTACATTGAATCGACCAGTTCTGTGTCTTTTTTTTCAACTCGGAATCAGCGATCCCGTGGGCGCAGATTCGGCTCTCATGCCGAAAAGAAAGGGTTTTACCGTATCTGCGTCCGGATGTGCGGGTAGACTTAGGATACCCAGCAAAAACAAACGTGCCGAAACTGTTCGTAGTTTTCTGAAACGTGTATGTGAGTAACACGAATGATGCGGAAAACGTTTCCACATCTCCTCGAAATGTTGGAAAGATATCTAGAAACATTTCAATTTCACTTCAAAATTAGGAGTGACAGAAAACCTAGGAAACAAAACGAATTAATATAACTATACCTCGACAATACTAACTTAACTTAAATCCGTTTGGCGCAAATCTTTTGCCACCAAAACTTTTTGAAACACGGCGGAAATTTGGGAAATGTTTTCGAAACGTGTCTTCAAAACGTTTTGTGAAACAAGTCTGGAAACCTTTCTCCTAACCTCGTGCCTCCAGGGGTTACTAAATGTAGAAAAAACGTTCTCGAAACACTCACAATACTGTTAAGAATGTCTTAAAAAGTTTTGTGTTGGAGGGTAACCTCTGTCCGCCCATTTTGGCTCACTAGTAAAAGCAGACGAGGCGTGGCCGCTACGGCGCGCAGCAGTTGACCACTCTGCCACATTTTTCGGAGAATTCCCGCCAAACCATATTACACATTCATCTATCTATGCGGCCTACTGCACACAGAGCTTTGTCTTGAAATAGATATTATAAGCCGAACCCCCTTCCCGCCCCCCCCCCCCCCCCCCCCCCCCCCCCCCCAGACGGGTTGAACGAGCGCTGGATTAGCTAGCCAGCCAGCCTTCCAGGTCCGAGAGGGCAAGGCGACTTTTCACAATTCTTCCATGTATCCTTAACTGCAGTTCCACCATTTCTTCTCGTTATTTCCAAGTCTCCCTCCATGCCCGTTTTTTGTCCTCAATCTTTTGTCAGGGGCCGCATTTTGCCCCGCTCCATCCCCCATGGCTACGCCAACTGCTTCACAGTTACAGCCTGTACTGTATTGTACGGTAGGCCTACATCCTGAATATGCAAACAGGAAGGGCCAAACAAAAACGCTAGAGCCACAGTTGCATCGATCACAATCCAATTCCAAGTCCGTTTAGATTTAGAAAGAAAGAAAGATTAGGAACCCCGGCTTAATCAAGCCTACCCGCAATACTGCGGAATAGGTCCGAGCGAGACGCATGTGCAGGCCTACAGCTTGCCCAACTATGAGAATTCTGACAAATTCTGCTCCTGTATATTCGTACCATCGTGGATCGTCCTCAAAATGACACAATCTATATCTAGGCACATTAAAGGATGACGAAATTACCAATAGGTGAGGGGACAACCCACACAGACGCCTCTCCCAGTGATGAGGCCTTGCTACACTCTAGCCCCCCCCCCCTGTTTAAAAAATTGAACATTCTGTATAGTCCCTGCTAACCTCCCGACTGCACCTTTTGGAACCCCTCGATCAAACAGTTTGGAGTGACCGTTCAAACCAAAAATGGATGCGATTGTCAAATCTCCTGAGAGGAGGGAGGGGGGCGGGGATACTTATGAACAGACCTACTCTCGTGGTATATGCATAGATAGGGGAACCGCCCATAAATTCCGAGGCCGATGGAGGTATCCCAGACACAAGAGAGCAAGGTCGAGCCTTATTACTCCATTTGTTCCATCTCCACGCGAGACGTCCTCCCCTTCTGTCGCATCTGTACCCATTATTCTGCTTGTCCTCAACTTCTGTTTGAAGAGGACAAAATCCAACGTTAAAGCGGGGAAATGCTACTTCCGTTTGAAGAGCAGGTCTAGGGAGCGTCGGCGAGTAGCTTCACGAACGGGGGGGGTCAAGCGTGCCTACTTATGTTCTGGGGAGGGGAATGGGAAACATGACTCTCATGTCAATCTGTACTCGCGAGGCAATGAATGTTATAATATGGTAGGTCTCGACATGGGTGGAGACTGAAGTAGGCCCCGAATCATATTGATTTGCACAAGCTGCAAACTATCTAGTACCACCCCTCCAATCGCTAGCGCACTTGAATATAGGTATCATTTTTTAACAGTATTTGGTATGACCCGACCGGGATCGAACCCCGGTTCACGGGGGGAAGGCCCGACGCTTCCAATTGTCCAAACACTGCGGATGCTATATATGGAGGTAGGGCTGGTTTAGGGCTGCGACAGTTAGAATTCAATCATTCACTTCGCTTCAATCAGTTCTTCGCATATCTCATTTGCTAATGTACCCAAATGACAGGCTGATAATAGGATATCGGAAGGCTTTGAAGTATAGAGTTCAAGTCGTAGTCGTTGCGTTGAATATTGAAATACCGTGACTACAAAGTTGACCATTGAAATATCGTCAAATTGAACATTTAGGGTCAGACTCCTTCCACCTGCAACACCAGTAATGTAATAGCCCACACATAGCCAATGGGTTGTAGCATGATCATACATACATACATAGATACAGACACAAGTCCACACAATTGGAAAGATTGAAAAGGAGTTCGTCTGGGCGATAACCCGACGAGAATGGATAGTGACGTTCGTATGATGTCACGACCAAAACCTGTGCCACGGTTCATCGTTTTTTAAGGCTAAGTCCAGCCAATAATACTTATTGGGGTTAATGTTAAAGAGAATGAAAAAATTATTCAAAACACTGTTCCAGGTGTTTTATAGCATCTTCGGTGGGGAAAAGATGGTTCCTCAAATTTCTATGATTGGTGATTCTTGGCCAAAGTGGCAACCTTCTTAATGATGTTATATTACCAATTATAACAGGGGAAAGACCATATTTCGCAAAATTTTCTCAGGAATTGGTAGGTAGGACGCATATTGAAACCGTTTTGAAACTCGCGTTCCGGAAGAGTGCACTTCGCTGAAAATCAGCAAAGAGAGGCTGAAATAACCTTCTGTTTACCTCCTCAAATGGTTTCGGATACTTAAACGAATGCTACAAAACTAGGTTCACCCAGCATTGGAAAGATTTGAAAGTTGTGTTCCTTCTGTTATAGACATAAATATTTAAATTACTCCGTCATTTTAAACTTCTAAAAAAGGCTTGTGTAACATACCGAATTGGCATGTTTTATCGATTCACTCCTTTCCAACTCGAGAAACATGTCCGATCTCTTAGGTCACGCGTTCACTCCGTCGCGGTGGAGCGAAAAAGTATATATATTTACTTCGTGTTGAGAACCCCTAAATGGCTCTACACAGTGCGCAACAGTAGGTATGGAGATGAACGTACACTTTAGAACATAAACTGTCCGTCCTGAATATGACTCATTTTGAAACACAAATCGCATTTTCACGGAAAACTATTGACATATTCTGAAGAGAAACCTTTTCAGTTCAGGTACTTTAAACTAGTGGAGGAAAAAAATGCAAGTTTATAAATTGTGAATCAGCTGAATTTTGTGTGCGAGCAAGACGAGGGAGGAATGGGGTTGTCAGGCTGGTAAGTCCAGTTGATCAAGTAAATGGTGGAAAAAAGGTTTCAATATGCATCCAATGTTGCCAATTGTACAATGGCCAAATTCGCAGTGATCAATTAATAATATTTAAAACCTAATAATTTATACCCGCACATGCTATGAACATGAACGTTTGATGGAATTATTTTCAATGCACAATCATATGAATTAAATATGTTCTGGTTGGAATTGTCCTTTAATATTATGATCGACTGTATAGAGTAGGTCTACGTCGATGTGAAAAACTATTGAAAAAAAGTGTATTATAAGAGTGTAATTAATATGAAATTTGCCCAAAATGCATGTGTGCAACTATTACTAGGCACGCGCCTGTATTAGAATGAATACGGTTTGTAAAATGTAAGATTCGTCGTCGTAACGCCGTAAGCAAACGTCCCCATCGCCAATGCTAAGTCGAAATTAAAAAAAAAAAAAAAATCAGGGAGTTTCAGCGTTCGATTATTGGTACTGCCGATACCAGGAAGTACGCACTAACAATTAGATCTATGTCAGTATGTCGTTATGTGTGGAGTGAAAACTGTACTCCACATTGAACACCATTGAATCAAAACGGATACAAATTAGAGACACCCAGAAAACGGATTAATTAAGTTACGGAAACGTACCCATAGGTTCGACTTCGACGTCATTATAAAGTAACTCCTCCCGACTGAACGATCAAGACTGAAAATGAATCCTCAGCAGTGAAATTATTACTCCGTGAGAAGATGACAGACCTGTCAGCTGGAGGGACCTGGAATGATAGGAATGACTACGGATTTGCCCGCCACTATATGAACGCTACCTCGGACACAACAAACTGGTCCCGTCAGTCGAGGGAGGAGAGGGTGGAAGGTGACACGCGCGGTTTTCCACTCGGCGGTTTCGTCACAGTTATACCAAGAGGAACCGACATCGGGGACCACCATCTAGTAGTAGGTATTCACGAGTTGGGAGATGCTGATAACAGAAGAGTATATGGCACATGCGCCCACTCAAACAGATACGCCCCTCCTCAAATATTTGAGCTCGACTAAACTTCGGGTCTTTGGGTGCCCGGGGTGTGTACAATACAAACCCTCCGTGCCAAAGACCGTAAACATAGTTTTTTTTTTATTCAAAGGGGAATTCAACCAGAAGTAAACCACTTAGGGAATGTTAACAAATTGGAAATGTAAACATGCAGAAGAAGCAGAAAGGAAAACAGTATGCTTATTTTATAGCGTTCTGGAACAAGACTCCAGGTAGGCACAGTGGGGGGGGGGGGGGGGGGGACAACTCAAGAAGGGGGACTTACATAAAAACGGATGGATGAGTGGAGTGGTAGTCCAGAAATCTAGAGCCTTCAGCATGGTGGGGAAGAAGCAACCAGCATTGCTAATCCTAAGTTTTCATGGTCCATGAACTGGGAGGCATGTGAACAAATTTCTATAAAGTTCCGGAACCCCATTTTCAATTCGGCAAATCATAAGAGGACGCTTCATAATCGGTACTCGCAAGATATGAACGAAGTGCTGGCTTGCTTTCGTCTCACATGTCGGCAAAAAATCCGAATGGAGAATGAACTGGATATCCATTTCCTTTAGGTGACCTTTGTTTGTCCCATCCAATAGAACCCGGGGCCCCAATTTTGTTTCATTGAAAAAATGGGCTGAATGAGAAGCCCAGAATCAAGAACAGGGTCGTATGAACGAGGGAGGGTATAGAAGCAGTGATCTGACATACTGAGAATGAATATTCATATTGCGCCTACACCATCGTTGAGAACAATACCAATGCGAAAACGAGTTAGCCTATCAGAGGGACTGCGACAAATTAGACACAATACCAAAACAACAATGGTATTAAAAACCGTTGTGGAATATATTCTATTCTCCCCTCGGGGTTAGAACAGATACGGTACTGAACAGTACTGGAAATTAGTTAATTCAGGTAGTTCAGGATTATCCCCTACACACATAATAGTTGTGCGACGAAGCGTGGCACAATGAATGAAGTTCTACGCAAGCGCCGCCAGCAGTACCGGAACAGCGTGGTGTGGGCGCGGATTTCCCGCATTCTGATGGAACCTTACAATGAATACCGCAAGCGAGGGGAATTTACCGAGGGTGACCTCTGTGACATTATATTCCCACTCATTCAGGACGTTGTAGTGACACGACCCCCGGATGCTATGAAGGTACGCAGGGTTCCCCGGAATGAGCTGGAGACACGGCCAGTAATTTTCCATGGACTAGAATGGACAAAACCGTAATTAGTGAAATAAAAGACACATAGAAATTGAGTCTAGAACGGATCCAGTTGGGGCCGTTTGCTGTATCTGGAGGTCAAAAAGGGCATATATACATACCAGTGGGGTATGGTCCGAGTTGTCGTATCCTGCATCTTTCAAAACTTGATTGGAGGATCTAGGGAACCTCGTAATTCCTTGAAACCACTGACAACCTGTAGACGCGCGCAATTTAGAAAGAAAAGATTTAAAACTATTCTTCATAAGTGTTTAAATAAATGGCTTGGCTCCGACGTATCTTACAGAATCCTTTCAAATTTACAAGGACACCGACTCGTAGGGATTACCCGTCGTCACAACTAACGGCGATTTGTTGATTGAGGTGGGAAGAAAACGGATTATCACAAAAGAAGTTTCTACAAAGCAGCTTATGACTGGAACAGATTACGAACAATGTAAAGAGGCCAGATCTTTTTTAAACATAAGATGAAGAGTACCGTGGGAATGGATTTCAAGGTTTCCTAGCTCTGTGTTTTCTAACCTTTGATAGTCTTAAATAATTTTTGGTTTCTTACGATGATTCCCGCGGTCGTGATCTGCGTCTAGACGCAATTTTATTTTTATAAATTAATTTATCCGTTTCTTAACGCATGTGTACGTATTAATGTATCAATATTTAGATTTTATAGCTATTCTTCGTTTCAATGTTTTATGGGCCTCTGGTTGGATCAATCTTCCTACCGAGTGGTACACTCATCATGTATGTAAAAGGTGATAATGAATAAATAATTCAAGATAATGAAAGGAATCAGATTGCGACAAATCTGCCTATTTTTCATTGTGGAATACCTCCTACAAATAGGGCATAATAACAATAATACCGCGTAGATTCCAGGAGCGAGCGAGCATAGTCATCGTGATGAGGACGAGTGACAAGGATTATTAGGCCTATTACATAAGGACAGATCGTCGTTCTATTTAGTCGAATCTACATCGGCTCATTCATGCACCCCACGCCGAAAGGCCGAGAGCTGATGCCCATTGCACTTCTTGGACAACAATTGGGGTTGCGAGTAGTAACACGCGGATGAGGAGGTAAAGGTGGGACCGCGTCCAGAGCACTGCCTCACATCCGACTTCGTAGGAACCATACAGAACGACAACCAAAAGCCAGTGAACCGCAGTGGCGACTATGGACGACATGCTGAGGGTCAACAGGGTTAAGTGAATCGACATACCAGAACATATCACCCATACATGCCGGCAAAGATAAGAGTAAGAACGTTTGAATTGAGAACGGCCGGGGCTTTTGGGGATGAATCACTATACAAAGGGAGCTGGGATTTTACCATTTCAAACAGGCAATATTGTCTCTGCGAACACGTGGAGAACAACTTTGTCTAGTATGCCCACTGCAGGAACATCCCCAACACAACGAAGACGTTCCACGGTTTATCGCAATCGACTCTTACGAGAAACCTTATTATAAAGAATTACCATGATACCATAGAGCGGTATTCCGTCGTGAAGTCATGGCGAACGTCACTGTCGCTCGCCGCCAGTTGCCACCGGAACGGATGATGACCTTTACATTAAGTAACTATGCTCGTTATAGCCAAAACCCAATCCAATATGGTGTTCCTTGTGGAGTTTTGCCTATTACGCAAGAATTTCGAGAAAAATCCCATGTTAATAATTCAGGACGTTACAGCTCAATAATGTTTCTTGCAACTGATTGTTTAAATCTCTCGCATATTCAGAAATTACCAATCACGACAGACCCAACCAAAACAGCAATTCCCGAATAATGACTTTCTAAGTGGAATGAGTTGTGAAGATTTAATTATAGAAAACAGAAGAAAGTTCGCAGGGTTGATTGGTAAGTGTGACATCATACATTATCCATGCTAGGATCTTTGATTAATGTGGCTGCAACATTCACACATTTCAAGTATAGTTGCTTGCAACGGAAAAATCGTTGTGAACGTCGGTTTGGACGTCTCTAAAAAACGTTTTACTTTTAAAACTTAGCTGTAGCAAGCAGTCCCTCCCAAATCCAGGTTGTTTAAAAGGACTAATACGCCAATAGCAAACCTAGTTTATTTTCCTAAATATCTGGAATATTAGTATACCAAAATACATCCTTCGCCCCCCCCCCCTTCGGATCTGGGGTCTGACTGCAAGACACGGATTTCAAACACTAAGAAAAGGCTTCCCACGGCGCATGGAAGCTGTGGAACTATTATGTTGTTAATTTGTTCCTCGAAAAGTTGTACGGCTGAGACAACCAAGCACACGTTATTAGCCGTCACGGTTGCAGACCCGTTTCAAGAGGCCACTAACTTAAAATCGATCGTGGAATCGACCTATTGACCAGTAGACTAGCCGAACACCGTATTAAAACATACGATCCACCTAATCACTAGTTGAGCAACGGAGGAGCATGTAAGAATAGAATGGGCATGATCCTAGTGGCGCTATTTCATATGCGGAATAGAAGTGGTCATTCAATTTGTGGCGCTCTTGTGATTACTCATGTGTACGGCAAAGAAAGAAAGTTGAATGGAGCTGGCCCAGATACACATGGGGGAAACTACATAGAGCTGAGGCTACGGTATCGTGGCAACAGTTCGCCAAACACGTCGTAGAAACCCGAAATAGCCAAAAGTGTAGTGATTCTTGATGTTCTGGGCTTGATCAAGCTAATCATCGGTAATTACATGCTTACAAGCTTTACAATAGGAGATGATAAGGGTATACTCATTGTGGGGAACTCGCACATACCAAAGTATGAACTCATTAGCAGGGGGGTTCCGAGTTAGGTTCACAATATCAAAAATTGGTTATGAGAAAGTATCAATTTTTCAGTTCTCCAATTTTCTCCCAAAACTTACCTACACCAGAAGCAATAGGGTTCTCGTTCATCCCGTGAGAATTACTGCATACTAAATTTCAACCTGATTTTTTAGACTTTGATCTGTTGACCTTGGACTGGCCCCAAAAAAGAATACTCATTGTATCGGCATCCATACCAAGTGGGAGTTATCGTGTTAAAATAGGCTTTTACAATTGTTCATTTTTTCCCAAAAATATCCCCCTGGTCTACACCAAAAAGCATAGGTTTCTTGTCCTCCATGAGAAAGCTGCATATCGAATTTTAACCTGATCAGAGGAGGCATTCGGGAGTTTTCAGACTTGACCTCTCTTGACACACCCCCGAAACAATAGGGATCATGTACTCATTATGGGGAAACCCATATATTGCTACCAGGTATGAGCTTCATCCATTCAGGTGGGATGGAGTCTTTTCGTGATAACGAGCTAAAAGTTTGCCCATTGTAATTTTTCCACATTTTCCTAATCTTTACTACGCCAAACTGGGCCCCCGGTCTGCACCAAAAACAACGGGGTTTCTGTACTCCCCACGTATGAACTTCAATCCATCACAAGTGGGGTGAGTTATCCTGTAAATAAGGCTAGGCGTCACATTATACATGACACTCGCTGTACGACTGAATAGATTCCTCCGACTTTCGTCAAGAAATAAAAAAGAAGCATCGGCGTTCAATGGATGCCACGTTTTAATAGTTGTAGTTTAGATTCGCGTTAGCAGCAAACCTGGAACGCGAAGGAATTATTTTCCAACTACTGGCTTTAATTATACTTCATCATAAATGACTGTAAACAATATGGTGACACGAGTGGGATAAGGGACTTTCCTCAAATCATTATATTTGCTAACTAATAACTATGAACACACAAAAGCACACAAGTAATACCAGAACAAGCAAGCAATTTTCCTGCTATTATCAATAGCCTGAAACACTCGCATGGAAGAGGCGTATATATATCCAGGCATTATGGTTGGGCATGTTTCCAGTTTATTTTTCTATATATAAATATTCCAATGAAATACGGTAGTGTGATCATGAAAGTGTTATGAATTTGTATTCCAGTGGGACTTCCCTGTTCACTAAGTATTTCTACATTCGTCATATAGAAATAACTGTCGAAATATAGAGCCCATACATATAGTGTAGGTCTTTTACTCCAACTGATGAGGTCACCTGTAAAACAAGTTTTGCAGACCAGGTACTTCTCTAGCGCCACCATTAATCGATTTCTAAATCCGACTAGCGCCCACCCTGGCTCGACTGCTCGAGAAGCAAAATGTGCGTGCGTCACGGTCAACTCTGCACGGATTACGTTACGTTCCCGTTTTGGTAGACTCCATTCGTCAAGTCGTCGAGCATGTCGGAAAACAGTGCCCGATCTATGAGCTACAGTAGAAGCAGTGGAATTGCTGCGGCCATGAGGAGATAACTAGTACCCAGTTCCAGCGTCACCATGTCAAAAACAGAAACACCGCACTAAAATTGGGGAGGTGAAGCTGAAAAAATGGTATATCAAGTGAAGAACGAACATGCAGGCCCTGAGATTTGTTCCCTCATTCCAGTGGGGCATTCTTTTTCTTTCGTGATACTGCAGTTTTACCAATCTTTTCAACATGAACTTCCCCCAATTCTCTAAAGCTGTGGGTATCTGTCATCCTCGCACCCCTGTACCTTTGTTAGGCCTCGCACAATAACGAAATGGTTCCAGTTGAACGATTATACCATGGTGATCAGTTCGCGTACTTCCTCTCTTTTCAGACAACGTGCTTCGTATCGTAGCTATGAGCTAACGCTTTACTGAGCAGCGCTTCCTGATAGCCGATGAGCCCTGATCTACTCGGTACAGTTTTTTATTTTTTTTTATTTTATAGAATGACAGATTTTTGTAAAGTTGGTATTTTCCTTATCAATACCGAACAATGCCGAGGAATTTGCGCAGAATGCAATATCGTTCCGCCACACCTGGCGATGACCTCAAGACCAAAAATGGTACAATGTTTAATCGACTTTGACATAGCAATATCATTGTGACGATATAC
Organism: Sclerodactyla briareus; assembly: GCA_026419785.1. NCBI lineage: Eukaryota > Metazoa > Echinodermata > Holothuroidea > Dendrochirotida > Sclerodactylidae > Sclerodactyla > Sclerodactyla briareus. The sequence goes on along the minus strand of JAODTK010005618.1, from coordinate 33,638 downwards.
TGCCCTAATCGATAACGAAATGGCACCGAGGTTATTTTTCACCGTTCTGAGAAGCGTCGCCGTCGCCAAGAATTCTCCAGACGACAGCGCTTTTTCAATTGTCGCGTGTCACGCTTTCCACTTTTCTTCAGCTCCGATACCGGTTTCGGAAAGATGGCATGGTAGTTCCCAGGCAGGCCAACACTTCCCAAAATAGGCGACGCCCCCAGATAAGTGGGAAGGCCCATTTTTTCAAACATTGCTGACTGTTTGTTCCACCGTTTCGTGTACAAAATTCTGAGCCTGTCTGCAAAAGCAAGCGTTAATTTCCCAGAATGGTTGCCGCTAGATCGCGCGGCCTATGTTCACATGCCTGTGAGCAAAGAATTACATGCATGCAAGCAGCAATTTAGGGTGGTACACTGTAAAGAATATCGCTTGCAAGTAGAGTAGAATGCCTAGCTTTGGTCACTTCTGATTCCACCTGAATAGCGTAAGCTTCCAACTCTCCCCTGGATTCCCAAACACCACTCTTTGAGCGTGATCTGTGTTGACAGGTTTAATACGCTGATACTCCGTATGCCTATTAACGCAGTACTATGACCCGTTTAACGTCGTGCGAGCGATTATTGGCGACCCCCTGACCTACCGGACTTGGCTGAGGGTCAGCCCACTAACCGTGTAACACCCCGTTAAGATTTGGAAGGAGTCCATCCATCTGTTTCGCAGTTAGGTAACTCGGGTCAAACAGTCACAATAACCCCTAAGAAGCCCGTTAGAGTCGTAGAGAAAACAAACTGTACGCATTAGCTTTAAGAAGTATTGACAAATACTCCGCCACGGTTATCTTCCGACTGGCGAGCAAATTTGACCTCTCTTCTAAATTTATTGGATTGTTAGCGCGTCAAATTGTTGGAACATATACACAATACAATACATAATCATTCAGGATCATTAACATGTATGATCTCGGGCGTTCCAATTTCTTGCCACATGCCTAGATCTGATGACGCTCTGACTATACGAATGTGTATTCTCGATGCCTCGTACTGACCCACCCACCCCCACCCCACACTTTCATGCATCAGCTATCTCGACACATCGGAAATCCACCCCCCCCCCCCCACTTTCATGCATCAGCTATCTCGACACATCGGAAATCCTATTATCTGTTGAAATGCTTGCGGCCCACCGTTGGTATTTCCGTATCGTTTCTGTTTAAAGGACAACTGCAGGTTGGATCATTAACAGAGGTATATCGTGGAGAATCTATAGGTCCAAACCCCATTTCAAATACATGTTCCTATGTGAAGTTATTGGTTATTTCGAAGTTCGGTCCATTATGCAGAGAAATTGGGGAGAATTCCAAGTGCAATAACCCTGACGTCACTACTGGACAACTCGGGAAGTTATGTCATGGATTTCATTGTTTCATTTTGTGAATAGGTCAACATTTAGCATAAGTGGTCTGTAGCTTTTCCTCTCTCACCAGCGTATTGAGCGTAACCATCAACACCTACCAACCCAACTACAGCAATCCTCTCCCATGGACTAGATGCTTTTAGAAGTTAAAATAATGTGAATTTCAATAGAGAACAAAGTGTTCGCAGGGTTGTGCGAGTTAGATGCCATAATTTATTATTGCATGATGGGATGCTTTTCGAACTCGCGCAATACACATGCCCAAACTTCAAAGGACTAACTCCGTAACGTAGTCATATGACTTTCGCGCAAACTGACGCATTCAGTTTTCTCCAGCTATATAGAGCCCCTTTATAATTCAGCCTGCAGCTGTCCTCATGTTGTACACAGCCACGTGTACCGAGGCCGAGGCTACAGGAGAAATGAGCGGGCAGATAACGACAAAGACCTCTTTATATCGCGTCTGTACAACCGCCTGTGTGTCGAAAAGAGAATCGGCATCGTTGTTGCTTCAGGCATTCAACCAATAGGAATTCACTCCGATTGCGGAATACTCCGCTAGTCCAGCCACTGAGCTTGTAAAGCATATATGTTACGGCCGACCCGGCAGCGAATTAACGCAAACCTCCCGTCTGCAAGTCAACGGCCTAACCATTGTGTCGTACTTTATGTCTAAGGGTTTTCAAGTTCATATTCCCATTGTGCAGTTTCTTTTCACTCTTGAAAATGTGTGTACCCCGCAGACGCTTATTATATGGTGTTGCGTAGACAATTACACAACATATGTACACTTGTACAATGTGAAATTACATAACCTTTACACAATGTTGTGTAATTTCTCACACAATTCGGGATAGGTGTGCGAGTTACGAAATGTTGTGTGAATTCTACACAGCAGTCCTAGGTGAAACTAAGGGAAGTGCCAACCACCAGAGAAGGAGTAAACTCGCTGTGACACTAACGGGCTTCCGTAGGGCACTCGGTTTGGTGGATGCTGTGTATGTATAGTTTCTGATGGTTTTGTACTCCCAGGAGTGAAGTGGGGAGGTATTCCCGGTCCCGCTGTGCGAGTATCACAAGCAGCTCGAACGCCCACATAACACCATAATTAGGTTAGACGTAGTTGCTGGTACCCGAGTGGGCGGGCCTTTAAAAGGTCAGTACCATGGTTGTTTGAGACCACGAGCATAGTCCCTGTTGGCCACTACTCCCACTAGCCGCGGATACAGTCCAGGACCGAACGATCGATGACGCGACGGGTAGTCTCTGGTAGGTATACACATGGAGGTAGGTATACAGTACGAAAATATGCCAGACCGGAATTTATGCGGGTCATGAAAGCCGATGACAGGCCGGCCGTCTTATGTCCACTATAAAGGTCAACTTTGTTGTCATCCATACGTATGAACTACAATCTGACAGTAGTACAAGTTGTTCCGTGGTATAGGCAGCTGTCGAGATCGTCTCGGTTTCGTCGTTGATTCAAGCGTGCAACCCAGATCAGCAATCGGAGAAGCAAACTCCAGGACCCTTCCGATTGTCGGGGCCCATAGTACATCATCGTGTAATCACCGTATAGGCCTACTTGCCGAGCAGAAGATCGAACCTAGTCAATACCTGGACACTGCACCTTATTAGGGAGCTTTAGATCTCACGACGGGGACGCGAGCCACGACGTAATGTTGAACCTACTGCGCATGCGACAACTTCAATCACCACTGCGTACTCACACATGTATGTCGATTTACCACGCGCGGTAATCGCTCACTTTTCACGTCGTCCCTACGTACGGCGTGAATTTGGACCCAGCGTCATTCAACAGGCTAAACAATAGTAAGAGTAGGTCTCGTCTGTCATGTCCGACATGCTCAGTGATCAACCTCTGCCACGTATCACGATCTTGTGCAAGGTTTATTGCTTCCTCAAAACTGTTAAAGTTGAGGTCCTGGAATTGCGATTTGATTTTCTCAAGCAAAAGGTAGTACGGGTACCAAAAACTGGCTATGTCTCAATGCTTTTCTTAAGGGCGGTTCACACTTGTGCGATACGATACGATACGATACTTAAATCGATAAATTTACCAGACGTCGAGTTAAAAAGTGTTATTTTCAATAGGAGTGTTCACACCTGTGCGATACGATACGATAAATTTATCGGATGTCGAATTGGAAATATTTCAACTTTATCGTACGATAAAATTATCGGATGCGATAAATGGGCGCAATGCAAGTGATAAACTTGCGCAATTTTGCAAAGAGTATGGAACGCAAAAAGGCTATTGGGGAAATTTAGCGTGAAAAGTGTGTTTTAGTGATGAGCTTCCGGCCCATTTGCCGCCATGCACCGGACTATCGAAACATATGGAGTTCGAATACATGAAGCCCGTGACTAGTGAGGTAATGGGAGGGTCATGTTGCGCCGGCCCCCACGAAGTATCATGTGACATGCAAAGCAGGAGATATGCGGTTGGTAGTGATTGGCAAGGGAGGGGGTGTTGTGGCTGTTGGAGGGGAGCGGGTAGGAGGGTTTTCCAGAGGGTTGATTCACAGCCGGACTATTGACGGAAATTCCCCTTACCTCATGGAAGGGGGGGGAAAAGAACGGAAGAGCAACGGAAATAAGCTATGGGGGGTTAACGCCAAGTTAATTATGTCTTGTAGATCAGTGAGGAAAGTAGGTAAGGTACACAGGTGGAGCCGTAGCCATTATTTTTACACTTGCATGTTCTGAGCAGAGTAACCAAGCTCACATTTTCAGCTCAAATTGGCTGAATTGACTGAATGCTTCTTAGCATACCTCAATTCGCCGTATCATTGGATACGATGCTATAGACTGGGTATCCAACGAAAGGGTAGGCGGGGATGGTGAGGTCAGCTGTCTGATTCGTGATCGTCAATTGTGCTTCTCCACGCCTCCTACAAGTACTGAGAAATACACCACAAGCTTCAAATTGCTTTGAAATTACAATTCTTGGTACTCAAAAAGTCTACCGACCAGGCTATTCCACCGCCTGAAGCGACAAAAGAGGGAAACTTGTGCTTCTCTCAACTGAAATCCCACTACTTCCTCCGTTATATTAGGCGCCGATACGTCCGATAAAATTATCGTACGACATTTTTATCGCACAAGTGTGAACAGCGCTTTAGAGCGATATTCGCTGGAGCTTCTTCTTGGAGTCTTGCAACGTGACTGAAAAATCTCGATCTTCCATTCGCTACTATGGATGACCAAGGATTGTTGGTTCAATATAGTTCATCGTTTGGTATCCACTTGTTATTGGTCCATCTGATGTTGAGGACATTGCGGAGTCGTCTTCTTTGTTAAAAGTGTCAATTTGTGATCAAGATGCTTCGTTGTACCCACAGTTCACAATATTACGAAAAATACTCTCTATTAGGGCATCGAAAATCACAGAGTTTGATCGTAAAACACGCGTATCTACATCACACAACTGGCACATTCCTAAGCGCCCTGACTGCAGAACGGCCGACCGTGGTCGACAACAGGGGAAACATCCGTTCCATAAAATCTTAAGCCCTAGTGTCAGCTAGCGGCGGAAATATTTACCAAGTACATGAATAAAGGCTTGAGTGATAAGCTTCACGACGGCGACGGCAACGCATGACGTAATATCAGTGAATGGTCGACACTTGACACGTTGTAGGACCACGTTGCCCGTCGCCGTCCTGCCAGTAAGGGCCCTTTAGATTTCCACGACGTGCGATGTGCCAGTTGCGTGATGTAGATACGCACGTTTTACGATTGTTCGTTTGATTATTTATCTTAAAATCCCCTATTCATTGTTAGACGTTGAATGGATGCTGTTCAGGGTCCAAGTTGACGTCGTATTGATAACGTGGGAAGTGAGCGACTCCGCCGCGGGATAAATTTTGTACTGGTAGTCACTTATTTGTGGGTTATCATATGACACAATTGTTGTATGGCTACACAGTGGAGATAACTTGAAGGAAAACAGTTTCTCCGTTTCCGTAAACACTAATGCAGGTAAATAGTAGCCGAGGGTTGGGGCCCGCAGCTGTTCACCCTGGCGATAAATACGTGCGCATATTCAGGAGGGCAAATGGTGACCTCCTCGGGAGCAAGGGTACTCGAAACTGGCAACCAACAACACAGGCGGTTGGATATACCAGGCACCCAGGGGCAAGAAGTATCAGGATCATCAGCGTATTAGATCACCCTGCAGCTAAGGCTCACGGACTACAATTGACACCCCCCCCCGACAAACTAACAACAGGGACGAACTCGTTGTAGATATACCACCACACCGGGGGATCGTTTCAACGTTTTACCTACTAATAATTGCACCAATTGCCTTGCCATACAAAGGACGAGTTATGTCGGATTTTTGCTTCCATGCTCGGTTCAGGAAAGTATGGCCTCAAGCTCATAGCACCCCACCCGTGTTTTTGCTACACCATGGAGATCGGTGATCAGGTTTAACGCCAGGGTGAACACCAACAGAATATCGGGGGCGAATTTGATCAATACTGAGCAAATGGCTAACAATGGAGAACCCCAGAAAGTAAGAATACGTGACCTCGGGCAGCTTTAAGAGAATTATATCAGAGTAATATAAAATCGTTAATACATCCGGCCATTGTTATAGTTGGATGGAATGTTCACCGGATAAAGGAAACATTACCACTTATTCGAATAGAGACTAACCGGGGATTACGCTCTTGGAGAAAGGCCTTGAAACCACACGTATCGCTACTGGGCGAGAAGAAGGCAAGGTCCCGGCCCCAATTAGGTCACATGCACGTGCTGCTGGATTAGGTATTTCGTGTAAAGGGTTGTAGAACTTCAACGGGTTCAACGTTAGGCAGGGTTCAAAGGAGAGAGGAGGGGGGTTACCTCCTATTCCTGCTCGATCCAAAAGACCTAATTGACTTGAACACAAAAATGCGTTCAAATGCGTTTAACTTTTCTATGGACTCGCTCTTTCGCAGTACGCAGTGGTGGGCCAGGCCTCAAGACCTTTCTGATTAACAACGGTTACCGTGTATCCACGATTGACGCAAACAAACCAAAATTATCATGATTACATAGCTCGCCTTGACAAGCAAAGTCCGTTTGGAATCTCCTTCGTAGGACTTCAAAACAAAATCAAGAAATTTTTTCTTTATAATGTTCTTTATTTTATGTACTAGCATGTAAACAATTGAAGTACTAGGGCTGTTTGCCAGATACACCACAGGTTCAATTAACGGAGGACAAAGGCCGTGGTTGTGCGATAAGTAGAGTAAATTAAAACAAAAAAACAATCACAAAATGATATCACTAACTTCAATAAAGAAGTGGTTGATTGCTTCTTTAGACTTATCAATCATCCAATGTGCATATACCTTATCAATCTCATGATTGATAAGGTAGGCTATATGTACAGTATTCCAATTTTTCGTCGTATGTCAGTGGTGTTATCATCCCACGCATTCGTTGCTATCAGCACTATTTACGATTGTGCTATTTCAATACAATAACAGCAGAGTAAATACACTGCAGAGTTCATGGAAGGGGCCGCTACAGTACCAGTTAGCTATAGTGTTTATATATTCGGTGTAATACCGAATACCAGTTCGCGAGTTGCATTATCGACATCTTCCTATTTTGGAGCATGTTACTCGAATAACAGTTAACATGGTTCAACGACAGGACCTAAAGGAGGAAGGGGTGGCCGGGAGGCTAGGCCGTATGAAGATGGTTCCCAGGCTGTTTTCAGTTTTGCAAAGCCCAAATCGCATTGCAAATCTAGAAATATGCGGGGCTCCCCTGCCGAAACCGGGCACAAAGTAGACCATGCAATCCCTATCGACACGTGAAAATAGGAAGGAGGCCGGTTTCATCTTGACTCACGATGTTAATATTCACATCAGATCTCTCCTCCCTGTGTCCGAAAGTTCGAAACTAATTCTATTCAGGCGCTGGCAATACATACTTCGTATCAAGGAATTCGTTGGCAGGAAATTTCCACTTCTCGATTTGCATCGCATACTTAATGTATACCTCGGCGAACGTGTCGTCGCCTTGGCCTTGTGACATCAAGAGGAGGCGTTGGAGAATTTAATAGTAGATTAGGAAGACTCATTCTGCGATGATTCGTCTGCCTCCAGGTGAATCGTTTTCACCGAACCTTGCTCCGTCAACGGGCGCGTTCGTAGATAAAACACCGCTACGCAGGAGGTGTACATCTCGGCTGGACCGTCATTCAGTAATGGTAACGACGCGGCCTGTCCACGTTACATGACTGTACATGAGTTTCTGATGAGACAGGCTAAGGACAGAGGCTGATGAGCAGTTAGTCTAAACAGAAAACCGAATAACCGTAATAGTTCTCAGCATTACCGAGTAGGGGAAGATCCTGAAGGATGCACGGACGGACCATGACCAATCGTGGTATGTTGGGAATTGGCTGTGAATCGGTTCGACGGCCAAGCAAAGGGGACAATCTTCAGGGAAGTGCTTATTACGGTTTGTCTCAACGAGGAGCAGGCAATTAGCGATTGTAATGACCCTCTATCACATTAGGGAAATCATCATGCACGGGGGACTGCTTTACTAATTCTAGTTAAACTGAATAGAACACCTCAAAGGGGACCCGAGCAGAATTTAAAATATTTGACGAGATCGGTCAATCACGCGAAAGGATTGACTGACTAGTCTTGAGCCGAAAATAGTCTCAACGGAACGAATGTAGACTGTAGCACTTATTGACCGTGATTCTGTTCGGGTACGCATCTCGTGTGATAACTGACGAGTATTCTATCCAATTTTGTTCAAGTCCTGCACTCGGGTCTCGTTCAGTTTATTTGTGAAGAAGGTATATACGCAGTGATGGTAGTTGCAGTACCAGGTCCGCGGGTTATACACTGCTAAGCCACGACCTCCGCCTCCTAAGTATATACGGTCGGTATATCGTGCTAGTCTCCCCAATCAGCGGTTCCGTTGGGTATCTCACTCTACTTAATGTCATTCTGATTGGTTTTCGCCCAACCCACACACCGTGAAGATGCAAATATGGTCGAATAATGAAGGTGCTTACATGACGGTGTGAGTCACAACCATACTCTCACAAGGGGGTAAGCGTCACTCTGATAGTCTCGAGTGCAGGTGGGCGATTTCGTATCGTTACATCACAAAACGACACGAAAATTGCCTTGTTATTCATCGGTACCGAAGGGCCAGATGAGATATTGTAGTCACTTTTCCAAAATTTCACCTATATTTACTGTGCCGGTTGCCATAGCAACGGTTGCAATGGTAACCATTAGTGGTGCTAGGTATCACTGAGGGTACCTAGGTGGGGTGCCATGGGGTGTCGGTGGTCCAGCAATGAGGTGCACTCGCAAAGGTGTCCGTTTGTGTGTGGGAGTTTGCGTGTCCGTCAGATTTTTGATGAGTTTTTCGCAAATATCTACACTCTGAGGTGGCCGAAGTTGGTCAAATTTTGCATTACTCCTAACAAGTCACGAAACACACGTTTACAACCAAATTGGAACATTCTTCAGGAACAGGGAATTCAGGGGAGTCAAAATGGCAATTGGGGGTAAAAAAAGTCATTTTGACCAGTTCTCACTGTTGTTAAAGAGTTCGGTGATTATAAATGAGAACTGAACATTTGAGATCTCCTAACAGGCAGGAAGTAACAAAATGACCGTTCGTTGCTTATTTTTTTTTTTTTTCCACAGAAATGCCAAAAGTAAATTCGAATTTGGAGAGAAACACTATTTTTCGCCAAATTGTTGAAGTTTTTTCTTGAAAAATTCGGGACTGGAATGATGAATGGTTATAAGATGAATTGTGATACACTGTAAGACAGAAAAATTTCCAACACAGATTTCAACTTCAGCTCTAGTGAATCTTTTATGATATGAGAACTTCGGAGAGGAGAATTCATTAGAGTACCTCACGGGACAGACCAGGCATGATGGGTAAGGGGGGGGGGTTGCGGAAAAAAAGTGGGAGGGGTAGAGGCGAGAATACAAGAGATTCTCCCATTGATTAGTCACTGTATCATTCAAAGAGCAAGAAACAAAACCCTGGAGATTCCTTGGAGGGTGTGTACATCGGCTATCAGGCCACGCCTGGCTACCATGGCTAATTAGCGCGTACGAGTACAGTATAAGTTACCCATGTGTAATGGAGTATGAGATACTGTTGACTGTAATTACTGGTAGGGTTAGTGAGGATCAAGGGGTTAGGTTCAGGTGGGTAACGATAAGATTTGGGAGATTATATCTGGAATCTGGCCCTAACAATTCCAACCTGAATAGAATAAGTATCATTCAACCATGTTGGCTAACTCCAAGCCATTGATCCACACTAAGGCCTGAAAGAGGTCATTGGGACCTAACCGCCGCATTTTCGAACCTTATATATATTGAGCAGGAATTGGAACCAAACGTGAAAATTCAATTGGTACCAGCTCATAATTACATCATTCTACATATTAACCACGTCAGCCTTGCATGGCCACATTTTTATTCATCGGTCCCGAAGGGCCAGATGAGATAGTGTAGTCACTTGCCATTTAACCTATAATTACTGTTGCCGGTTGCCATAGCAACGGGGATTTGTAATGAACCATAGTGCGTGGTTTAGGTACTATCCACTGAGGGTACCCTATGGTGGGGTGCCCAGGGGGTTTTTTTTTTTTTTTGGCTGTCGGGTGGTCCAGGCAATGAGGTGCACTCGCAAAGGGTAGTGAGGTCATGTTAGGTGGTTGGTACCCAGAGATTTGAATTCTGGAAGTGGAATGTAACCCTTAAACCCGGTCCTAATTCCTAACATTAAACTCATACATCCAGGTAAAATGGCTGTACATTCTACAATCATGCCATTTTAGCCTAGCCTTGGCCTAATGTTACAGCAACAGTGTGAATTTACCTCTGTCAAGCAAGTCATAATAGCCGAGGCCTAAGCTATTAATGAGATACTTAATATAGCCTAAGCAAGTTACTTGAACTCAAATGGAGTGTTTTCCTTTAGTCAAAATATTCTTGGCCAAAAAAAGCACTTGAATCTAACGACCGTTTCCATAGTCTGGGCGACCAGTGATGTTTCGTCTGATGACTAGGCCTGAAGTTGTGTGAAGTTAGCGAAACTTTTAGACTTGCAGTCACAGGATAAATCTCACATCATAATAGCAGGGATGTTTTGGGTAGAATACATCAAATTGCTTGCCAGATTCATGTAAATGTCTACAAATTGCACAGAGATGTGTCTCCGAATAAGGGCAGAAGGGATCCAGCTAAGGAGGCTTAAACCGTAGTTGGCCCAAAAAGCGAAAACTTTGGTCTATTTTTTGAGGGGAACACCTGGCGGATGTAATCAGGTGTCAGGAGGTGTGCTGCTTTATTCAGTGTTATTCCTGAGAGAACATGAAAAAGGACGACACCCCGGAGGTCAAATGAAAAGCTCAAGATCGGGAAATGGAAGAAAAGCAAGAAGATATGTGGAGCTTTCCCCAAAATCCAGTAAAGTTGGGAATAAATTGATAATCGATAATCTATGTGACGGGGAAGGCTGCTTTTATGACGCTCTGATAAAGTTAGAGGTCACCTTACTTCTCCCTCGCACCCCCCCCTCCCCCACCATCGTTGGCCCTGAAACCCGTGAAAATGTAGCCTAATGATATTAAATTTTGCAAAATTTTTGGAGAATGACTGCTACAGATATGGCTGTACCTATTCACTATCCCCGAATGGAAACTTCTCCCAGCCGATCTGAAGGAATCTGGAACCTAGAAGACTTAAATTTTGAACCTATCGTCCTGGAAGACTGACCAAGAAGCTCACACCAGAATCTTGACTGTCTGCTTCCACTGCTTACTTTTATTGCACCAACTGCATTTTAAGACAGCTATCCCATGCGATTTCATGCAGTATAATTTTCTGAAGGTTTCTGACTCCTGACATACTGATTTTTTATGAATGAACTGCCGATGAGATCATGCAAACTCCGGGGATTGCCCTCTTGTGAAAAGTTGGTCCCCTTTTACTTTTTACAGTAGAAAAGAACATTACGCTCTCTCATTGTGTAACATGAACGAATGCTTCTAGCCTGTCACTACACCTACCTACACAGAGAACATTTCCAAAATTTCGATTCCGTTCAAAAACCGTCGAATGTTACTTGTCATATATTTTGGAATTCTACCACAGGTGATGTTTTACGCTTCAGGGGTAGTACATGCATGGTGTCCTATATATGGTCGCTCTTAAACGACAGAGGGATACTACCGTGGGTATGATCAACAACTCACTAACCCAGCCAACAGGTGGGCAGTGAGTAACTATGCACGGGAGCCTCTGAAAGCCTAAAGGGCCGGCCGGTGTAATTATCGAATTAGTCGGACTCCGAGGGGGATTCCTTGGCGCAAAGAGCGGTAATTCCATTTATTTCGCCGAGTACACGCCTAACCATTCGGTCAGAGCGGGTGAACGATATGTAACCACCGAGTTAGATGCAAGCCTGCCAAGCCCACTTAATGAGTACGACGTTCCCTAAAACGAAAAGCTGACAGTTGGAAGTTACTGTAGCAGAAGGTTACTTTTGAGGCCTATAAACAACAGGTGTTCCCCTAGCATTCATCAGCATGATGGGCAGGGGAAAATAAACGACCTCGTAGACGGGTGATATACCGGAAAGGTGTGACTATTTTTCCCACCGCAGTAGGGGCAACAACCAATCATATACGTGCTTGACTACTCCATACAGTCAGTCAGTGCCCCAGATTCAGAACAAGCTCTCTTCCCGGCCTCTGCCCCAGGCACCTGACAGAACATCCCATCACCCTCATGTTACTCTTGTTGAACTCTTCCTGGATAATTTGTTCAAAGGTAACCTACCAACAGCATGCGAGTGGTGTGACTTAAACGCCAATTGGTCCAAACCCATTTTCATAGGACAGTCGGTTGCCAACAATTGGAATATAGACTTCTATGCGCAACAAATTCTGCAACGAAGCGACAATCAATAGAACAACGTATAATTCTCGATTCCCGGAATCGTTGCGATATCGTGTGGCAAGGCATTCCAATCACGGATAGTCCTCGGGAAAAGGGAGAACTTATATCAATCCTTATTTGCTCCAGTAAGGGAATATTAATCCTGATGGTGGTGCCGCGATTGACGCTGAACACGGTTCTCAATTGGCCATTTTTGGGGAGCAATTAGTGAAAATATATCTATTGCACGATAACGCATGACATTCACAGTTTATACGTTATTAGGCCTATTCCATTGTTTCATTGCGTTAAACAACTCGACATCCCGCACGAGTTCTTTTGCCTTCCTCTCGCCTACTAACTGTACAGCCCACTACAGCAATCCTTTCTTGAAGTCAAATTGATGTGTCATTTTAATGGAGAACGAAGAATATTTCCAGTGTTGTGCAAGTATGCCATCATTTATTTTTGCATGGTATGCTTTCGATCTCTGCAATACACCTGCACCAACTCCACAAAGGCCTCCATATAATCTGTAGACTATAGCCCGCGGTTGTCCTTAAGGTATAGTTGTGCAATACGCATTTGATCCCCAACACACAACCTGAGCTTAAGTTTAAACTGTGCCAGTGAATGATCGTACGTATAGGAAGATCTTTGTTGTGATGGACTAAGATTGGTGTAAGATTCCCTTTCCTCTGTATTTAACAAAACTCGATGTGGGGTTGCCTAGAGCGAGATCCACTGTCCTATCGACTGATCGAGAGGAGGCTAACCTAATAATATCGACAAACTGAAATTACTATACTCTTCGATCAATTTAAACTACCACTTTAGCCAGAACTCAAGGCGAGGCAGAGTCGGCGCCTACTAAAACAAGTGGGGGGTTTAGGCCTACACTGCCGGTCTGCGCCAGACTTCAGGAATTAAACCATATCACTTGAACCTATTAGCAACTCTGGAACATCACTAAGTTTGGGGAGGTATATCCTAGGCATAGGGCCTATTTTTTAGTAAAAAACCAAATACCACGCGATCCCCTCGGGTCCCAAATTCGTCATGGCGTCTCGCGCCCACCATAACATCCATAGTCGATCCGAAATGAAGTTAACCTGGGTCCTAGTCCTGAAGTGCCAATTGCTCCTGGAATCGGCTACTAAGTATTTAATATAATAGCACTTACCAAATCCGCCTTCTCTCCGTCCCCGCGGTGTATCCTTTTACTTTCGCGACTCGATTTCTTCCAGAACGCCATAGTGATGCAAAGGGACTGCATTTCAGATCCCAGAATACCAAGGAGGTTTGAATTGAATATCCACACAGCTGAAAGGAGGGAAATCAAAACTGTGTATAACTATTTACCCGGGCCCAGCAATACGTGAGAGTCCGCTTCGGTTGAGACCGACCAAACCATTTCTGCTACTATAACTATAAATTCTTGATCACACAATCCTCCCAGATCCACCTCGCCCACAGAGCCGAGTTTGAAGCAAGCACTACAATGCTTATTCGTGGGGAGAATGATGCATGTAAAAACAGGTGATCCCGCTACGTTTTGATCCTGCCAAGAATCCGTTCATACAGTTTTTGGCAGTCCAAAATCTCGAAGTCCCCCAATGACCTCCACCTGTGAGGATGAACTGGAACTTTGGATCCCAGGTAGTGACCCCATCCCTGGAGTTACCAGCAGGCTCAAATGAATTAGCTTCTTTTCACTGGCTGAACGTCCGACGCAGATTTCATTATCCAACGGAAGGCAAATGACAATATCCAATATAATAAAGGCTATTACGCTGTATGCATACGCACTGGTCGCATCTGGCATTCGTTTAGGCAATGGATTAGCCCTTGGACAGGCTTGCGACGGTTTTTATCAAATATGATCCGGTGTATAGTACCATTACCTCCGAGGTTCAAGTTACAGTGGCCCCGTGACGAAACACTATACCGCAATTGTAGCTGTGCCAAACGGATGGCCCCGGATGTCGAGGAGCTTCCCGCCTGGCCCGAGAAAGTTAGCCAGCGGTGAACGAGATCAATCATCAACGGCTACATTGCAGAGGAGGTCATGAGGGGTTGGGGCTCCTGCTCCACGGGGAGATGCGAATTATGCCTTTTCAGCCTTCGAAGCACTGTTTGCGCGCATGGGAGCAAGCATTCTCCAATCAGGTTAAGTGTTAGCGTTGTATTTGTCGTTTGTCTTTTTTATGGGGAGGGGGGATGGTTCGGCATTTATATCAGCCTTGGGACGGAAGTATATGCATAAAACTGGCCCATTCTCGGAGAAAAATCATGATTGCGAGGGGCTTATTTACAGGGTGCGCGGACAACGCGATAGCGCACAGGTTTGCTACTGTGACCGTTGTTCTCATATGTACGAACTGTACGATATCGCTGTGGAATCAGTGCTTCATTCCGCAAAATGGTACAACCTGCATGATGTGTTACACATGAGGAATGGGGGCAAACGATATACTGTCGTTATATACTCCGTGATCCGCTTCCCTCAACAGGTTTGTCCTCATCTCGCAGTAAAATTACCCCAGTACGAGATGGTTAAGTTCGTCAGTTGACATGTTAGCCAAACACCACAGCGCCGCGAAATTAAGGTGGGATTACATAGATGCGTGTCCGGGCTGGATGTAAAAATCACATATTTACGAAAGAGAACGTTTGTTTCAGAAGCACTGGCGTAGCCAGGAATTTTTTGACTTCGGGGGTGGCCATGGGTGAGGGGGGTCTAAGGGGACGGGGGTGCCCCCTCCGAGGTCTGGAAAATTTTTCATTTGTAGGAACCCTCAGATGAAATCTTGTTAAACATTTGCCATCATTTGAAGTTTTCATTTTGCAGATATTAAAACTCTGTTCTGAGAAGTGGTCAAATTTTCCACGTGGCTTCAGATCATAGGCTACAGGACTCTCCAACTTTTTGGGGGGGGGGGGGGGGGGGGGGGGGGGGGGTGTGGGCCAGAATTTTGTCCCAAATCTTGAAAAGCCGCATGATGGAAAAGTACTACCGGCGGCGCCGGCGAAGCGCGCGGAAAAATTGCTTTTTTGATTGAAAATTCCCCCGAATTTCGCCCTTTGTTGAATTTTGATCATTTTCTGCGTATGTTCGGTCTCAATTCGGTTTTATCCTTTCGGCTACCTCATTTTGGACGAAGAATTCAACTGATTTGGTATGGATTTGTGGAGGTGTCTACGCCTCCTTCATCTTAATATGGCCATGCCGTCAGCTGGCCAGGGATGGAACAGGATTGCTAATAGCCACAGGATCAACAATTTGCAATACATTTGAAAAAACTGAAACTAATTTGCCCCGAATCTCAATAGTATTAGCGGTTGTATTAAAGCAGAACAACAAAACCACAGCTCTTACGGCGCAAGAAAGCACGCATTTTTTGCGCATGCTCGGAATCATCTATGAGAAACCCCTTATGCGACGGGGCGCTCAATAATTTCTGGAGGGGGTTTTCATCTTTTTGCCACTGTTTTCGCTTGAACTGGGAGGCTAGCTAGTGCCCTCCCCCCTTGCACCCCGCTTGTTGGGTGGTATTGACCACCAACCAAAAACAATGAAAAACTATTCAAGCAATATGACTGCGACTGGAGGACCAGCGGGAAACAACACTAAGTGACAAATGTGTTAGAGGGGTTATCTACGCACCCCCCTCGAGCCAAGTCTTCTATGATCTTAGAAAACGTCCCCCGCGCTCCAAATGGGTAAAAACCTGTATATATAACGCAAGGGACTTACTGCGCGCGAAGCGCGCAAAAGTTTTGCCACAGTTTTTTTTTTTTTTTTTACTCATTCACTTGCCGGACAAAGGACACTAATAGAAGAGGCCCGGCAAGGGGCGGACATGGATAATCGCCCACGAATTGTCAGCGGCGAAACCTTCACCAGGTAACGGAACAGGGCGATGCCTCTTTTGCTGTACTTAATGTGAAGGAGGGGGGGGGTGCTTACACGCCGACGGCAAATAATTCACAGATGCCTCCCCCACATTTTTGCCCCTTCCTATCCCCTCATGCTGAGCGGCCAAGCGAGAGGCAACAGGTCCCATTTTTATAAGTCGTTGGTATGACCCCGAACGGGATTCGTCCCCGGCCTACAGGGTGGAAAAAGCGGACGCTCTACCAACTGTGCTACTCACTCGGTCTAAACCAATCGGGGTGATATTGACCGAAAATTTTGGCTGTCAAGAGGAAATTCGAGCACTCTGACTAGCAAATGAGGACAGAGAGAGCCGCATAAGTGCCAAATGTTTGTCATTAAGTGGAAAATTAAAAAAAAATTGGGCGGAATTGGATTGGGGGGACCGTATGCCCCCGTGGGCCCCCCCTCTGGGGGGGCTACGGGGCCAATGTTCAGAAAGTTAAAACCTGTACCTATATGCTAAAAGGACCATAAAATGCCGCAGCCAAATGCATATTGTCGTTGCTTTGCTTTTAAGGGAGAGTATTCATAGAATCCATTCCGCGTGATACCATCCGTCTACGCATTGTATCAGTCTTATTCCGCCTATTCAGGTTGGTTTGCCTTCATTTGTGAATTTTTGGCATCTGTGAAACCAATATCTTCTATTTTGGCAAACTCAAATAGAACATATTTTCAAGCGCTAGCCCCCATCATTCCACGTAAATTGGGCGACTTTCCACATACGCATCTATGGAATCCTAGCCTTAAAAAGTTAGGGGGGGGGTTTTCTTTTGAGGTTAGACGATTATTGTTTTAGCACTTCTTTAAGCTGGATTGTTCGATCTGTGTACACAAAAAATAATGACCCGACTGGCTTGAAATTATGTCTTGTCAAATTACCAAAATGTGGGAGTGGTCATGTGAGAAGTTGTTTGAATTGTCGAACTGTGAACAGCAATCCTCGATGTCACGATGTGGTAACAGCTGTTACAGTCCAACCATTCACGGACATATTTGAAATCTCAGGGCGGGGGGTGTTCCCTATCGGTGTTGGGTTGGCTCCCTCCAAGAATTGGAGATTGGCAAACACAAACACGCGATGGCGCACTGCAAGAAATCCGAGAGAGGTTGTGTACATAAAGCAGCCAGGTAATCGGGAATATCAGGTATCGATGTCGTAGCGCTGTTCCCAATGGTGCGCTACGATTACGAAACTTATCGGATGAAGTGTTCACACTGGTGCGATAACAATGTCGTACTCGTAATTTTATCGGACGTTCGGCGCACTAAACATAACGGATGAGAGTAGTGGGATTTTAGTTGGAGAGCACACGTTTTCCCCTTTTGTCGCTTCAGCGGTGAAATAGCCTAGTCGGCAGAGTTTTTGAGTACCAAGAGTTGGTAATTTCAAAGCAATTCGAAACTTGTGTCTTTCTCAGTACTTGTAGTGGCGTGGAGAAGCACAATTGACGATCACGAATCAGGACAGCGGGCTCACCATCCCCGCCTACCCTTTCGTTAGACACCCAGTCTTAAGTATCAGGGGTGTTGTCCAACAATACGACGAGTGCGGTTAGCCAGAAAGCATTCAGTCAATTGAGTCAATACAGCCAATTGAGCTGAAAAATTTGAGCTGGTTACTCGCTCAGAACAGCAGTTAAAAAATGCATACAGCCTACACCTGGTGTACCTTACTACCTTCCTCACTGATCGACAAGACATAATTAACTTGGCGTAAATCGACATCCGTTTCTATTCCCGAATCTTTCTTCACCATGAGGGTAAAGGTGAGTTTCCGTCATACGTAAGGCTGGGGATCGAGAACATCTGGAAAAACCCTCCTACCCTGCTCTCCTCAAACAGCCACAACTCCCACTCCCCCGGCCACTCACTTACCAACCGCATATCTCCTGCCTTTGCATGCCACATGATACTTCGTGGGCGCCGACTCAACATGACCCTCTCCATACTCAAAACTGGTCACGGTACTATCGTATATGGAGAAGGGCTTCATGGATTTTTCAAATGAAAAAAAGGTTTCGTAGGTCCCGGCAGGGCGTGAAAATAGGGCCGAGAAGCTCGTTCAGAGGCTATGTCTTCCCGGATACGTCATACCCAAAGCATTCATCAAAAACCCTGATTTCATCACTAAAACCCACTTTTCACGCTACTCCCAACTTCCCCAATAGCCTGGTTGGCGTTCCATAATCTTTGCAAAATGGAGCAAAGTCTATCATGCATTGCGCAATTTATCGCATACGATAAATTCTCGTACCCGATTAAAGTTTAAATATTCTCCAATCTCGACGTCCGATAAAGTTATCGTATGGTACCACAGGTGTGAACACTCCTATTGAAAATAACACTTTTTAAATCGACGTCCGATCAATTTATTGTATCGTATCGTACCGTACAAGTGTGAACAGCCCTAAGCCTTAAGCGGCAATTGGCGTCCCTAGTGCCACAACTGAAAGATTATGTGATCTGTAGGTTGGGATTCCCGAAGTGCCGATGCCGGATTGCAGTATGAGTGTGAAATCGCACTCTTTCCAGTGGGCGTTCACCCACACGGGGGGGGGGGGGGGGAGGGGGTAAGACCCCCATGACCAGAGTGACGCCAAGAACTGATTTTTTTTTGCAGTTCAGTAGAGGTTTTGAGCTGTAATTTAGCAAGATCGCAGCAGCATGTGTTTAGGGGTCCATACTATTTGCAATAGGGAAGGGTGACGCCATCTCGCGTACGCCCTGACTTTCAACTACAAAGAAGCTTTCCTTAAAAAAGGGGATTTTAAACTTACGCGGATGAATGAAAACCTCAAAAAAATGCACTTACTTGCTCTTGGCCAGTTGACACCAGACGATGCCTCTTCAAGCTTACAACAAAGATTACCCCTGAATTAGGGAAATGGGGAGTATACGCGATTACCATTGCCAGAACATTTGAACGGACGTCCTATCAGTACAGTGGTTGCTAACTAATTACTCCAGAACTGAACAGCAAACAGCTGAAGTGACTTGGCGATTTTTGAGGGGCGCGATTTCCGTCGCCTGTCAAACAACTAAACTTTGGCCGCCGGCACAAAATTGGGTTGTTGGTAATGGTTGTAAGAATGTCATATATGACACACACGCAACGTACTGTAGTTAGGGTAGGAAGACACAAGGGGGACGATTTACACACGAGTATGACGCGGTTCAAATCCATCCCCTTGTAGTTACCATATGCAGCAGACAGAGAAAACACTCGTACAGAAGGGTCGTTTTGGATATTTAGGTTATGCGCGTGTCTATTAATGTCATTGAATTGAGAGAATATAAGGCAGCCTATGTCATTCATATTATGCAAATTAGGAGCGAGCAATTAAATTCAACATGGCAGACAGCTAAATCAGATCTTGGCCCAAAACGAAAAGTCTCTTATCGGGTTTTTGGGCCCTTCAAATTTCTGTCGGATATTACGAATCTGAACATGTTTGCGTGAGACCTGGAAGCCAATAATTGGGGAATTTCGCGGAAGACAACTATCTCCTCTAGGTTGCTAGGCCTTGGCTCCTGTTCACCTCCATGGGGGTATATAATATTCATATAATCACACGGATGCACGTCCTACAATACCCAATCTGTGAACTTCGAAATACATTAATATAACACGCCATTATATGATGATTACCTGTGCAGGGAGTTCACGCGGATAACAAACACTGACCCCACTGTGCGCTACGCAATGTCGCTCACGGTTATTTTCAACGGAGCCGTTTCCACGAGGGGGATCGGAGACGGGAGGGCAGGCGCGGACGCGTATTTTCGAATCGATCATGTAGCGATTTTACCCGCGAGTGTCCGCGTTGTATTTCGTCATTTCGGGAATATCCCCCGGTTGTCACCAGCTGACTCAAGAAAAGGAACTTAATTGAATGGTCTTTTCTACAAACATTTCATCAATAAAATGAATTATATACATTTATTGGGCCGTGTTCCTTTTTGGGGGGGAAGGCTTGACAGGTCTCTTTTCCCCCCCATTTCGCCCTGAAATATAATACCGAGTACGTCTGCAGGGCCTGAAGACGTTGGAGCATTGGGAACTGTTTCCTATTTGAGAATTAAGTGAACACCATTGCGACCCATATCCAGACTGATCAGAGCGAGATCGAGGACGAGGGAGGCCTACTTCCGGCCAGGTTCACGACTCGCCGGGTGTGGAAAACCATCACTTCAGAGACTGCGGTATCATACGGCAGGAGGCTCAAGTTCAACAGGCCTGTTCACACGGCACCCGGTTGACAGGACCTCACGACAAAATCGTACAGGTGTAGGTGTTCTGTATCGATATTGCACTGCGACGTTTTCTTCCGTCGCCGTTACTCTTCCGTCAGTTGTTAAAGACTGCATGGCCTCTCCGAAGACCGACACGATGCAAGTTGATATGTATGGGTATAAGACTACTGTCCCCAGGGGAAGCAACCCGGGGAGATACAGTAAATAAGACCACAACAGCGAACCAGGTGCGAGCAACGAGGTATGCACCTGATCAGCTGTGTTTTTTAGAGGTGAGGGCGAGGCCAAAAGTGTTGTAGGCATGTTAAGAGGTGAGTGCGAGGCCAAAAGTGTCGGGGAAGGTCAAAACGACACAATAAACGTACCTTTGTACTACGCGATATATTTACCAAGGACGGGTTCTTTGGCCTTATTACATTACAGCCCTATGAATCGTATTTTATAATTTCTGTCTGGCAACCCACCGCCCCCCCCCCCCCCCCATCAACAATCTTTCCCTGTCATGTTATCCAATTCGACACTAGTCTATCGAAAAGAAAACCGCCATGTGCGGGTGGTAACGAGTGTTTGTCGTTAAACCTTGTAAATCATTATATCCAGCATTTATGCACCTCGATGATCGTAATGTTTTGGGTGTCAGATTATTTTAAGCCTTGTGTGTTCTCCGTGTGAACCCCCCCCACCCCAACACTGGTCCGCACCACTTCCATGACTCAACAAATCTGGAAACCAGTGTGTCTTGCGATGAAACAACACTGTTATAGCGATTACGCTGCACAATCGAAAATTCAGTGCAGAATGGCTAGCTGTGAATTCCACAGCAGGGGATCAATTAAACCAACCCAATAGAGTCAATGGTAGTCGATATCGGAGGTACTTATAAAAGCCTGCAGTCAGGCGCTGAATCAAATAAACTAATCGCTGAACGGGCCCACAGGAATTTCGCACTTATTGATTAGCCATCAGGAGATGCCCCTATAAGTTGCCACCATTTCGACCACGTGGTTGACTGGGTACAATTTCCCGCGCTCCGATATACTGATGGCGACAATAGGCGACATGGGAGGCATATTGAAGTGCAGGTAAAAACCGTTCTGAAAATGCTTCCATTTCGAGTTTTTGACGTTTTCTTTGAGTAAAGCACTGCATACGGTGACAGCATCGTTTATAGCGAAAATCAGACGAAAAAAAAAAACCGTCACTCGGTCGAAATGATTATTGCATTCACTTGATATTAGGCCGAGTAAAAATAAAAAACATGTTTAGCGTCCGGCTTTTCGAAAATGAGGAGGAGGCGGCACCTTTTTTTTTTTTTTTTTTTTGCAACCGTCCATTGCTTATCAAGATGTTAACATACCAGATGGTGTCCCACAGGCCCTTTCTCAGAGGAGGAGGGGGCCTCTTTCATTCCTTTTATTTTATGGTTCTACAGGGTCTACTAACCTAAACAATGCTTCAAATTGTTCCTTTGTCAAGAGCAAATTGATTTCATGGAGTGAGACTTTCAAAATATTCCTTCAAAAAAAGTTATGGCCTGAATGAAGTAAAAAAAAAAAAAAAATCGGATCCTCAAAAAAAAGGCGGCGGGCGGGAGGGGGACGCTACTAACACATGAAATTATTTTATTTTGCCTTATAGTGACCTTATACCCTCATCTATACATGCATTGAAACAGTTTTCGTTGTGAAGTAATTTAAACGTGTCGCCTGTCCTTTTAGCCAGATGCTACCGGATGGTAATGCTTGTTTGAAACACGTGTGTATCCACTCTAAAATCAGGTTCACCATGATAATGTAACAGATGGTAAAATTATAATTGGCGCAACTTTTTTCGTAGAAGCAGTAGCTATCTCCTCTCTCTCCTCGGCCCCCCCCCCCCCCCCCCCCTCCCCTCATGATGTCTGAAGACACTGGAGACATTTTCAACTGAGAGTCATTTTGGGGGATCGATTCTTCTCATGCTAAATAGAAGGGATCACAATCACAATCTTCAAAGTCTGTTTTTGCACTTCAACTGACCTTCAACTGAAATCTGTAGTCAGGGGCAATATCGGTGAATGTTTTCCCCCAAATCCAGCAAAGATACCCCCCCTCAATATTCCCAATGGCATGTCTGCACATTTTGTGAAAACTAGGGAACCATGATCAAGTGTTGACGTACACACTGAACTGACAAGTTTTAGGCAAGCGGCTCCCACTGTGTGGGCAAAAACAATGAGGGGCCATCAATGCAGGCACCATTCAGGCCCTTTACGCGTGTTGCATCATACATTTCATGGTCAGATATGCGGATATCCGACACTGCTACTCAACATTTTACCGAGTTAGTTAACTTTGTAAGTCTGCCCACTCCCCACCTCCAGTCACTTAACAATAAGTAAATCCTTACACATGGTAGTATCACGGTTATTATGGGTTAGCATAACGGGTGAATGTTGGAAAAGGAAATTGATTTGTTGAGACTGCCTCAGAGGACAAAGCACATTTCTTATTCTTATTCTCATCCTCAATCCAAAGAATGTAGTTCCAGTAGTATATAACCTCAAAATGTTTGGGGGACAAGTCTCCATTCCACATATGTGCCCACTCCCCACCTCCAGTCAATTCACAATAAGTAAATCTACCCACATGGTAGTATCACGGTTATTATGGGTATGCATAACGGTTTGAAAAGGAAATTGATTGTCTGCGACGCCTCGATGGACAAAAGCAATTTTTTATGTCTATTCTCATCCTCATCCAAAGAATGTAGTAGAAAGCAGACTGGATTTTAAGAATGGTGATAACGGTGAGACAAAGAACCTTGATTTGTCTGAGACTGCCTCAGGGGGCCAAGCATATTTCTTTATTTTTATATTCTCATCCTCAATCCAAAGAATGTAGTTAGAAGCCGACTGGATTTATATACCATGGTGTAGACCGGGCAATGTATCGCAGTGCATTGGAAGAGCAGGGGTAGCCAAGGTGACACTACAAAAGCTGGGGGAGGGCACAGGAGTAAAGGGCAACACTGTACAAAAAGCATATACGAGGACCAAATGGTAGTGGTACATGACCATCTGACAACCACTTCCCTCCACCCCCCTCCGCACGCAGTGCCCTGCCTTGTCCATAAGTTGGTCACACTAGGACCAGGACCACTACCCATCATTTCACAGGCTGGTAAATTATATTCTTCAGTCTAGCTGCAGGTTTCAGTCGCCATGACAGATTGCCCATGGGTGTCACATCAATACCATTTCCTCACTGCTCATAAATAATAAACCATTGTTTAGACAGGTGTTATTGTAGGCCTGCAGGAAGTGTTGAAACAGATAGCACGTAGCACCTAAAAGCACACTTGCAACCTAAATTTTGGTTGTGGACTTTGCCCCCAATCACTTGAACAGATCCCTCGTCTTCGTGGTAGTTCCATGCCCCGGGTGGGCCTCGACAAAATTGAATATCCGGATGCTCCTTGCGGGGAAATTGTATCACCATCTCGGTGGGGGTTTGGGGGTTGGGGGTGGCTGTTAGGGGTTGGGGGGTGGGGGTGGGGTTGGGGTGGGGTGGGTGGTGAATGTTGGTGGGGGAGGGTTCACCATTTGGGAGATCTTGCATTTTCTGGGGGGGAATTTTACAACAACTTTGAAAGCAAATCATAGTCATTTTGCTGGGTTTTCTTTTTGCCTCCTTCCCTGAGATCTATATTTCTTCCAGCCCTCGAACCATGTTTGAACCTAGCTGCATCATGCCAAAAACTAAATATGTATCCTCCCCATGATCCATCCATGCATTGCTGCCAAAATAAAATTAGCATCCGAGGAAAAATACATGTAATCGGGTGTTCATGCTGCGAGACTGCTTCAGATCTGCAGTAACAGTAGTCCGTGTGACAACCAAATTGTCCTGGGCCCCAAGCCTAGACATTCTGAGCCTAGGGTAACATGAATACATGCTAAAAAAAAACTACATACCACAAAGTTGAACACTGATCATTTGCTCTACAGTAGTATAGTATGTGTACCATCATGGGCAAGTATGATGGCCCCTCTCAGATCCAAGAGGCTCCCGACTGAGGCACCCACCAGGTCTGGCTTGGCTGGTGTTTACCACCCCCCCCCCCCCTCCCACGTCTCTGACAAGTACTGCAAGCGGTAGGATTGCATACTATAATGTGTACCTGGACCTGGATGTTATACACATGAAATGTGTACACCATGTGTATACATCAGCAATCATGCCTTGCAAGCCAAGGTGGGTTTTCTGTACCAGACCAGTGTTTTGTCCATCACTACAGGTATGGTACTACATTGGCAGCTGTGGCCCCTTTTGTATCTTTGCATGGAATTGATCCTTTTCCGCGATTCCCTTTTCCTCCCATGGCCCTCATCATTATTACTTTGATGATATTCCCACACACAAGACCCAGAATATAAAAACATCGCTTCGGACGATGGAATTGAAATGCACATCTCGCGGAGTTTTCTCCAATTTGCCATTCTCCACATACCAAGGTCCAAGAGATCACTGCTCAGTGCAGCCTCACATCCCCGTGACGGGGTGCGAGATATGGTACACTTAGTAGGCCACTGTAGTGTATGGTAAACAATGGCAACCTTTGTCCATGCGAAAAAAGAAAAAAATTGACGACCGACCGCAAGGCATGGGCTAAGCTGCCTTTGTTAATCACAACCGTTGGGAGTAAAGTCCCCGCGAAGTAAATACTTTATGAGGGGTGGGCCATAACTCTTACCAGTTTCGCTTCCTGTTTATTCACGATGAGATCCTTTCTTTCGGAGAAAATCAGGCCGTACTTTGATTCTCGAGAACTGGCCGAATGCCAAATAACTTTGCAATATGGAGACTGAAAACGATGATCTCGGTCAAAATTCCTAAAGCAATATGATCTGAACGATACAACAAGCGCCACGAACACATTCACACCCCACGTTGACCTCTTGATTGCATACCGTAGTTCAGTTATATAATGGAAAATTAACTACAGTTTGTTATTGTCCTACCACACGCGCAATCGCATACCACAGATGCCAAGCCCCTCCCGGAATAGCTTATTGCGCATACGAACAGTCAAAAGGGGTCTCTGGACTAAGCAGAGTAAACCTTCAAGAGCTGCGCATACAGTCGAATTAATATTTATTCATGTCCAGCAATTCTCTCCGCGATAAGCTTTTATTACCGAATAATTACTGATACAGTGTCAAAGAGCGGAAATTTTTATTGCAAAATGTTGTTGGATTTGCAGGGATTGTTTCACCATCGCTTACGATTTGTTGGGCTAATCGCAGGACTTTTGTGTTTTCAACATTCGGGTGTATTAATTTGGATAGCGAGCTTCCTCAAACTATTAACCTACATGCACTGGTAAGTAATGAAACATATTGTGCTGTATGAGTAGCGTGATAGGGTGCGTACGACAGGCCTACGTAATACTTAATGAATATAAGTGTAACACGTACCCCACAACTATTGGGTCACGGAGAGATACAACGGGAAATTTCCATGACTGGGAAATTTTCCAGTGGGGGCGAGTTGTAATTTCTCTATTTAGTTTATTTATAGATGTCCGATCGAATGCCAGACGTATTAATCACGATGTTGGAGTTGTAACTTGTAGGCTAGGCTAGGCATGTGATAATTATGTGAAGGTTGCGCGCCTTAAATTTATTTATTTATTCTTTATTCATATAGGTCCGCCCATTTACGAACATATCCATTTCTCACATACGAAATGCAGCTGCAGTTAATTCTCCCACTCCCTCAGAGGAAAATAGTCTAATTATATTAGTAGTAAACAAAAGACGAAAACATTGGAAATACGACGATATTTTGAAATGGGATTGGGTTTGTACTTACATTTGTGAAAAAATGGTTCGCGATTATCGGAAATTCGGAATCAACCTCACACTGACTTAGTGACTTTATTCACGATGCAGCATGTATCCCTAACATCCTGCGCCCCTATTGACCTAGTCTCGCAAAATCGGATCAATGTAATACGGACGATAGGTATTAAAATGAAAGGAAAATCGTTTATCAAAGAATGGTCGGGTCCCCAAAAATTCCCCACCACATGCAAATCCATGCCTGTACGCCTCAATTCGGTAGGAGACGTGCGTACGGCATACTATCCTCTCATTGAGGTCACTTCCTAATTTCCTTGTTCGTAGGGATTTCCCTAAATTACCCCAGTTCAGAAATGACACCACATTGTAGGTCTTGTTTTTTAAAAAAACTATTATATTATATTATATTTTTTAATTTTCTTATATTTTTAATTATATTATATTATATGATATTATATTAGATTATATTATATTAGATTATATATATTATATATTCACCATCACACACGTCACATCACACCACACCTCATTATATCTATATTTTGAAAACAAGAGAGCATTTCATGCGAGAGAGTCCCACCTGACTACAATGGAAGAGGAGAAATTTATTGTACGGTATATATTTTTGTTTTCATTGTAATATAAGTCCAGCTGAAATTTTGTTGAGTGGGCCTATAGCATCATACTCGTATAGTTTGTATTAGTTGTTGTGCATTGGCACTGTTGCTTTCTCAGGGTGTTGCGAAGCATACGCAGTATATTGGTACTGGTAATTATTATATACCCACATTGTGTTGTTAGTCCTGTATATAGTTTGTTGTTTTTTCATTTTTATTCCGTGTCAGTTCTTATTTAAGAGGAATCTATGAAGTCACGTCAGTGGGTGTATGCGTGTGTGTGTGTAATTGTGTGTTTGTGTGTTTTGCGTGTGTGTACATGACGCCTGACTTGTATTTTGAAAATTCTCCTATGTGGTGATGCATGGTGATGTTGTACTCACAGGCCTACTATCATAACTTACTATAATATTGTGTTGTATTACATATATAGGCACAGCGATATGGCACAGGGGACCTATTCCACAAATAACGATGTTTGACCTAATCCAATCGTATCGACAGATTTTTTCAATTGTTGTTTCCATATCGGTAAAAACAAGAAATTACTACATCAGTAGGAGTAGCTTCGTGGCTGGAAAAGCGGACATGAAATGAAGGCTGAATTGGACTCCCTGATGTTGTATTTTAGTCCTGTTGATGTTTCTGCCAATGGCAGTGGACTTGATTTAAAAATTAATTATTTTGTTTCTGTGTTTCCGTGGATAACTCTGACGCACGCCAGCCGTTGCGTCGGGGCTGTCGGGCATATTACAGACACAGGTCGGAGTAAACAAACTGAATGTGTTCCAGAAATAAAATCACTATACAACCTCTGACAATAGCGCACCTCTTCGCTTTGAGTTACGGCTCTGCAACACCACTTTCCATAGGGGGACATTATACGCGGTCTTATGCCCTCTCCAGTTGATAATAATCCCTCCATGATAATGAACCAAACTTCGAAGGCATAATTTCAGTTGGAACTCGTAATCTATATGGAGGTTGGTACTATATATATAGCTTAATCCCACGCTGTTTTGAACATCATCATTGTTTATATTGTATATCAATGTCAGTCGCCAAGTTTATGACTGAATGTCGCAGCCCGCGTTTACCATGCAGCGGGGTCAGTTATTCGGAATAAGATCAATCGATTGGTGTAAAATGAAGATTATAATGCAGGTTGGGAGTCGACCGTCTGACCGTTGGGGGTGGCGGTAGTTCCGGTTGCCTCATCATAGTAACGCCTGAAATCCCTTGCATGTATCTGAGAACTTAATGCATCGTGATACGGTGAAACAGGTGGTAATTTTGATTAACAGTTTTTATATCGTTGTTGTGGGTTTTTTTACACTCTAATATCTGATATTGGGAAAGACGAGAATACTGGTCAGACGGCGCCGCCTTTAGTTGACCCCTCTCTATCCGTCGCTTCCGAATTTTCGATGGATGAAGTACCGCCAGCATGCCTTGCGTGTGTCGTAAATTGTTTGCATCATGGGAAAAATAAATGTCAGCTTTCAATAGCGGGGCATATAACTGTTCCTACGTGTATCCCTCTGAACACCTCGATAGGCCCATGATACTCTGGATTCATGAATGCCATTCCTTATGTGTGCTGCCTCCCCATGAATAGGTGTGACTACAGTGCATGGACGTAGGTGAGTTGAACAGATCAACCACGGCATTTCCAGCATGTGGCGTTGAAGGACAACTGCGGGCTTGGATACCTAAGGATATATCTGCAGTTGAACCAAAACTGTATTTTATAGGTCCAAAGCCCCATTTCAATACGATGTGCCTAGCTATGGGTGGATTTATTGGCCGACATTTAGGTCCCTTATGGCAGAAAAGTGGGGGAGAATCCCCAATTGCGCCATTACGCATGACGTCACACTTGGACAACACAGGAAATTATTTTGTTATCCGTTTTTCTTCGTGACTCTTACATATTTCGCATAGTTTTGTTGTCTTTCTCTAAACCCGAGGTAACCTTCAGCACCTACCAACCCCCGGCGGCCACAATCCCTCTCCCATAGTAGAGGCGTCGGGAGGAGTGGTTTGGTTCGCCAGTGAACATCAGCATAAATAGAAACAAAGAATGTTTGTATTTTGTGCAAGTATGAATCATTTATCATTGCCTGATGGGATACTTTCCAATTTTGGCCATACCATGCACAACTTCAAAGGACTGTAAATCCTTACCGGAATGCGTACGAACTTCGGGTTTGGACTGACACATTTCTCCAGCTAATATAGGTTCGTCGGGCGGGGTCTTTTTTAATTCCCATCCCTTGCAGGTGCCACTTAAATGCCCAGTAACATGACAATTACTGATACCCTATACACCAATCGCATCGGTGCACAGTTGAGTAAGGTCGCTCTTTCAAATTCCAACTGTATAGCGGATTTAGAGCAGGCCAATGGTCATGTACCGATTTGCTTTAATTAATATTAAAGTAGCACAGGTGAAAATACGATATATCAAACCCCAAACCCCACCCTCCCAAATTTGAGTTCCAGCATGTTTGCCTTGTTGTAAATATATTTCCACTAACCTCTGAGAAATGTGAGAAACGATGCAAAGGCCGCCCATAACTTGTACCGTCAAATGCTGATCTGTACGCCATGATAACAGAAGGACGGAAAATGTTTCAGATTGAAATTAATGAGATTATACTTTTCATTTTTTGTAAAAGAATTTGTAGGGTTTTTTTGGTTTGATCCCTTCTATTTTTGTTTTGTACAATATTTTCAAAAGTACATTTTTATATTGACTTTGTATTATAAGGACATGCGTCCTCCCCCCCCCCCCCCCCCCGATGTCAAAAGGCCATTTTGTAATGGCTGAGTGTGGCCTTATCGGTACAACCCTCAATCGCTTAATTCAGTCTGGGGGTTTCGGCTCTCGTAATCATACATGAAATTCCATAGTCCAGCATGGGCGTCAACAGGTGGGGGACGGGGGGGGACATGTCCCCCCACGTTCAAAGTGGTGGATATCATATGTTTGTCCCCCCCACTTTTCCCGGACGTATAAATATAATAGGACCATCCCGACTTTGATCACTCTAAACTGATAATTTTTGTCTAAAACCACAATAAGCGGTGGAATTGTCTTAAAGTCCATAATTCCAGTACGAACCCCAGGTGAAGACTCTGCAACCGACAAGGGCCTAAGTGGAAGGATTACCCATTGTTTCATACCGGGACCTCGAATTTTGAAATCGAATGAGCCAACATGCAATTTTTTCAAGTGGTTTCGCGCGCAATGGCGTTGTTTTCTTCTTGCAGTCGTTGTAGCTTATGATCGATGTAATGCTTCATCATTTCGTTTCCCCTCGAAAAATTTCAAGAACCTTGGGGGCAGACTGGCCCCCCCCCTTTTTCTGGGTGCAAATTCGGGCTAAAATTCGTGGAAAATGGGAAGGCTGAAAAAGCAAAGTGAAAAAAAATGTCTGAATTTTTTTGGCGGACTTTTTCGGTACAATGCCCGGAAACAGCATTTTTTCGCCCCCCGCGCTTCGCGCCCGCCGGTAATTTCCAATGACTGACTTGCAATTCGGGTACAAATTTTCTGCTCCCGAATTGGAGTGGTCCCGTTACGCCTATATCTTCCCTTCGATCCCACCAGAGACCCTTTCGGTAGAACGCCTGCTGGATCATCCCACGCAAACAAGCCAATAGAAAGGTAATAACAAACCGATGTGTGATCCTCGGTAAATCACCTTGTAGCAAGCAATTACCACTTTTTTGTCTGTCTTGTTATTCGAACACATATGTGGATGGGTGCTTTGAGCTGGTAGTCCGTTTCCGTCGATCTGGAGGGTAAGAAAATGCTGAAATTTTGCTTGTCCGCTCCCGCGCCAACCCATGGTGCTCCAGCCGCTTAGTGGTCTTTGTATTCGAGATGTGCCCCCCCCCCCCCCCCCCCCCACTTTTCAAAACGCTCCGACGCCCGCTGTAGTCCAGTCATATTCCAAATGATCATTGATCTTTAAGAAAAGATCTTTGTATACCGTTAATAAAATAGCTCCAGGACACGCTGACACTGGGAACGTTTTGTCTGTTCCAACGGCCAGGTACATATGAGATATGATGATTGTGAAAATTACTTCATTTTCTCTCCCAAACAATAGTGCGGAATAACTACTACTACCTTACGACTACTGTACCAGCCATTTGGACTGATCATCAAGCTGTTTGCCGCCTAGATACACGTAGTGGATGATATTTTCTGGACTCCATTGAGTGAATGACTGTTCGTTTATGAACAGGTGTAGTGTCCGACAACCAGTCCAAAAGCACAACAGGTTCTTCTGTCATATCTAGTGTATTTGATGCTGTTTTTGTATTGCCAACCGAAGACTCAATTACTATTGCATTTTATAACTTCATCCCCCTGTATAGTGATATGCTAGTCTGTAAATGATAGATTTCACCTCATTTTGTTTTCTGACTCGACACTTTTTGTTGTTTATACTGAAAAATCCTCCTAAACTATGTCAAAGCGACCAGCTGATCACGGATCACAAACCTCATTCCGTGGAAAAGGTCAGAAGCGCAAAGCTCATCATGAACGACCCTGAGCCACAACATCCAAAAATGTCTATGATTCGACCCCACAATCTTGAAAAAAAACATCTGACAAGGACTGTTCGTAACGCATGCACACTTAGACGGAACTATATCTCAGAAGGCCATTCAATCATAATAAATCTCTGCGAAACGAAACATTCAGAAGTCCAAAACTACAGGCGCTTGCCACGAAAGCCTTGAGGCAGGTGACCGTGGTGCTAACATGGCAACATAAAAGAATGGGTGAAAGGGAAGGCCCTCTAATCCAGGAACATTTTTAAAAACCTGAAATAAACTCACCACGAATTCGTCTCAGCTCCATTGACAGATCGAAGTTAAACCGACTGACCCTAACGCCTCGATTTTTTTCCTCGTAAGGAAAATCTCTAAAGAAAAAACCGTGAATTAATTTAAGTGACCTCCGTTGAACGTTTCAATTTCCCTCTTCCTTTTAGGAAGTAAACTCAATACTTGCCACAGATACTCCAGTAAGTCTCCCAGTTGCTTCAACAGCCTGACAACATATCTTTATCAAGGAAACTGAAGTGACGTCCTCAATCACCAGATTCAATTACCTATTCTCGCGCTATCATAACACTGTTTAGCGGGTTTCAAGACGACTCAAAATGACCTCCGAGACCCTCTTTCTTAATTCACCGCATGAATATTTTGGGCATTTTAACTTGAAGAAAATCGTTTGCGATTGTGGAAACAAACCTGCCTACTTTGCGCTTATTCGCGCATTAAACACATGTGCTAATCTAAAGACCATTGGGAGTATTCAAGATCCCTTTGAACAATTTCAACATCTCGTTCGAAGCAACACACTAATGAATTTGTTATCGTCCGCAAACTTTTTACTCTGGAATGCACCGAATCTGCAAGATCGCCATATACGTCAGAAAAGTACTGGCACAAGACTGATCCTTGGGGAACACCCACTAGTGAGCTTTTGTCACGAAGACGAACGCCCATTATGGCAAATGTGTCCCCTAATTGAGAACCATGGCAAATAAGTACAATTTCTAGGCCCCTACAGTAAATACATGCTGTTGCAATTTGCTTTAATAACAGCAAAACTTCTACTGAAAAAATCTGTTTTGTGTTAAAAATTCATTGATCACTTGGGTCATGGGCCAAGGCCCGTCGTCACGGGGGGGCGAGAGGGGGCGCTGCCCCCTATAAAGATTGTCCCCCTATAATTTATTCAGTGTGAAATTTTTGACACTCTTTCATATTAGTATTACATTAATAACTTCGTCTAAAAGTAGCAGCAAGAAATTGACCTTTTAGCTAGTTCAATACAATCGTGGCCATCATAGGCCACCGTACTCACAGGTGATGGAGCTTACATTCAGTGCAGTGGTTGCACAAGCTACTATAACCTCAACTAGTGGTACATGGTAGTGATGACTACCACATATCTCTGTGGGGCTGTCTTGCGTAAGGCCTGTGTAGTTGCCGGTTGGAGACCATTGTTTCGTGTTCTCAGATGACCATTCAGGCTTTCAGCATTGAAATACTGTGGTTAGAGATCACATCAAAATTTTAACATCCAGAGACCATGGGGCCAGAGTGATAATGGGTTGGTTGCGTCTAGGGGTCGAAGAGGGACAACGGACCCCAGGGTAATTTCTTCTAGAAATTCTCCTCGGTTCATGTAGGCCTACATTCATTTCACATTCAGGGGTACATTATCCCTGTGGGTTCCCCGGTCCCACTTTTGCTCTCATGGGTTGTATCAGTTTCAGTCACTGCCCATCCTATCCAACATACCTGCTGTGCAACCGTTATATCCGATGCCATCTTGTTTTTTTTTTTTTTTATTGGCCTGGAAATATTGGCCCCTGCAAGATGGCCCACTGCACACAAGGGACTATCGCGGCAATTATAATCATTGTTGGTGGATCCTGCAGCCAATGATCCGGGGTCAATTGTGGAGTCACTAATGAGTGAAAGTAGGAAAGCTTTGGCACCAGTCATCAAGTTACTGGAATTGGTCTTGCAGACCTAGAATATCGCACAATACACATAACACGGGGTCTGCCTTG
>JAODTK010005617.1:0-266710 GCA_026419785.1 Sclerodactyla briareus | reverse complement strand
GAAAAAAATTTTTTTAAGGTGGGAGGGGGGGGGCTTCAGCTAGGGAAAGCAACCCGGACAACAGTCCAGCCCTACTGATCCTAACACAATAGGGTCCCACACACCCGCGTGTGTTAGGCTCGGGGGAAGAGCCATGCACAGCCTATTGTGCTAGAGCAGGCCTAGCGCTAAATATGGACCTTACGGCAAAATGGGATCGAGCGGGAGGAAGAATCCAAACCAATATCACGCAAACGTAAGGTAAACATATTCCTGATAGACGCGTCGGAAAGAAAAATGCTCCTAGGGCAAGATTCTGAATTCTGGAAAGCAGATTGGGGGATTTTAGCGATGAAAAATCGAGTGAAATTATTAGCCAAAATGCTCATGAACCTAAACATTCAACTGGCAAATTAAGAAGGAACGATGGGTTGCAAGGCCCGAATAATGTAAAAAGGTGCCAGATGTTCAATTGACGCGGGGTGGGGGTTTGCAAAGTGCAATAATATGGGGGTTAAGTTGAGTAAGTGAAATAGGATTGCGTGATTGTCTTTGAATTTCCACACAGAAACTCTGAGAATTGGGGTCAAGCTTGTGAAGACCAATCCCACCCCCCCCCCTACCCCCTCTCTTCCATTCCCATGTTTTGAAACAAAAGCGCTGCTTTTGTATAGTCTTTGGAAGACACAACCAGAATTGCACCATTCTCTCTTGAGGATTTACCCTTGCTTGTGGAGTTTTCATTTGATTATATTCATGAAAGCCTGTAGGGTGATTTTTTTCTGAGTGCCGAAAATGCCTAAGAGGGGCAGGGGGGCGAGAAAATTTGGGTTTGGGACCGAAAGATCCTTAAATTATGAACTTTCCGGCATTGAGATCATCAGTGGACACTGGCCCAAGATCGAAGTGTTACTATTACAGAAAGGCTGGGCTAGTTGGAGGCTTGGGGAAAACGTATTGGGAGAAGTCTCTTATTTCGGGGGGTGTGTCAAAAACTAGTTGCCTGCCTTTTTTCTGGGAATATGTTCAGTTTTATATTAGCTTGAAATATAAAGAGTAAAGAGTGATCAGATAAAAGTGTTAAGATTTGCCATTTACCCCCCCCCCCCCTCTCCCTCAATTTGGGGGGCTAAAAATGACACGCCTTAGGAACCTGAATGTAATTGTGATGTGTAGGTATCGCAATAGATGTTTTCAAACAAAATTGTGGGAAAAAGGTTCTCAACAGGGAATGATGCCACGAATCTGTAATAGTGAGTCAAAAGTACACATTGCACATGCTGACGTTCACCAATCTACCTACAACCCTGTACATACCACATACATACATAACAGACATACAGACATACATACTTTAGGAATTACACATAATTAACTCTTAACGCTTATACGATGGATCTGAAATTGTTTGCAACTACAACATTGAATGGGGGAATGGGATTTGTATTCATCTGTGAAGTAGGCAAGCCCCTAGCTATGACATGGGTAGGGTTGACTATATATTAAGGTCAAGAAAGTGCTCCGCATCCGGTCCAAATCCCGCGGGAATTCGGCCGCGATTTGCTTGACGGTCACCCGGGGAACACACACGTGGCCAGACCCCCGTATGCTGAATAAGCTATTTGGGGAAAACCGAAAACCGTACGTAGTAACACAAAACGAGTTACGTCGCGTCGTTATATATGAGTAAACAAAAAACATTGGATTGTGTATAATGCAATACCACACTGATTGTGGTTTTGTAAACGAACTACGTATCTTCCCGAAAGAAGAAGCAAATTATCGGAAATTTTGACGTCGCTGTTGAAAAGAACGGTGTGAAGAATCTGTCGTTTGCAGCGCACATTTCACGAAAGACTGTACATTCTCGTACATTATCTGTCCCAACAAACGTGGGCTGGAGGATCGAAAAATTTCAGGTTGCGGTCCGAGCGGTGAGGGACTGAGGGTTTTCGCTACATCAGCAGGTAGCAGCGCGCCGAGACGGTAAGACTTACAGTAAGGGTGGTTACCAGAGCTATCATGAAGCCTAGCTTACACTGTGTTAGCCTAGCCCTGTTTACTGTGGTGGTTGAATCAACGGGTATGGTTCATTCTCCAGTCACTGTTACAAGCTTTTAAATAAGGGTGGACGGGCATTCCTTCACTTTAGCAGCCTAATTTTTGTCTATTATGAGTACTTTTGTGCTGCAAATTTTGTTATTGGTGTTGGTGGATCATCTTTTTTTTTAAATTTAATTCCGCCTACCTTCGCCACGGGAACTTCCCATTGAATGACCTCTGCTGACATGATGAAATTGCTGTTTGACTCAACATTGACTGTAAATTTCCCCACCCACTTCCTCATTTTTGCCTGTGCTTCCTTGCCCACATCCATGCATGGGTCTGGTACCAACATGTCAGATATCTGATTTTTTTCTGTCATACATAGGCACAGAGACCTTTGAGAGTTTGTAGAGGACCTGACCAGCACCACCCCCCTTAACGGGATGTCAAGCCTCTCGCTGCATGGTATGGAGCATCAGGTGTCGTTGTGAACATCGGGTTCAAGGGCTTCCATTCCATCATATTCCACTTCACACCAAAGACGGACCTTCAGTTTCCAGGGGTTATTGGAGCAGGTACGTGGTCTTGTGTTTCATTCAAAACATGAATCAGGGGTCACATTCATGAGGTCATGCAATGCATCGATTTGAATTTAATTTATCCCCAGCTGTTCAACTCTCCATGGAACTTGGTACAGTTCACCTTCGGTCCCCCAGAAATTGACCTAGATTTGGGTCAACGGAGATCACTCAATGTGCCTCCCTGATTTGCATTATTTAGGCAAATTCCATTTTTTTCTTACATTTTTTTCACTCTTGGACCTTTATGATCAGGTTGATTGGAATATATACTAAATGCACAATGAGACCACCACTGAGAGGCAAGACTAAGACTAGCGGTTCATGATCCCATTGTTATCACGCGGGTTCATGTGGAAATCAATTGTTTATCTCTGCAAATAGGTGACCCGAGAAGTAGTTCATTTCAGTTACCTTTTCCATCAGGGTACTTGGAAGAACTCCGTGGAAGATGACCTGTCTTCTTGAATTATGCAAGAGTGGGGACTTGAGGAGAGCCTTACAGCACTGTCGACCCATACCTCACTACTCACTGCTGCTTCTGTTCGCCCTGACAAAGATGAGGCCATCCACACCGGAGCCGGTTATTAAAGGAGTGGAAATCCTTGTCGATTGTTGACGAAAACTTGGACACAGGTATTTTGTAGGCTCCATTTTGAGGGATTTAGACCAATTTGAACCCCTGAAAAGGACCCATGTTGCGATTGCTAAAGTAATTATTATAAAATGACATCTTTAAAGTTACGGGGTTGTTGTCACAGATTTGTGATACCATCAGTCATCTAATGCCTTAGAGAAAAGACGGTAAAACATCAAAAGGTAACTGTACCATTATCATAGGCCCTGATAGCAATAGGACCACATTCGTCTATGACAGGTTGCCCCACTTTGACATCACAAAGGCCTTGATCGAGTAGGTTGGACTGGCTTATAGGTTTAATACATCATCAATAATGGACCAGAGTGTGTTACATGTAAGCTGTATTTCTTTATGTTGTATGTACCAGAAGGAACATAGAGATCATGAAGAATTAGTTTACACCAAAACTGAATTGAGTCAGCGACTCGGCTTCATTCCTCTCTTGCTTCAAGCTTGTACATTGAAGAAGTGAGTTGAATCACTGATGTGCATCAGTACATATGCACGAGATGAATGGAGTGGACACAATGCAGCCTGAAATGAATGAAGGTCAGGTCACTTGCCTGGTTTGTGGGGATGGATGGGGAGTCTTTGTCTCCATCTCCATGATTTTGGCTGGGCTGACTGCAGACCCGAGAATTTACAAATCCACATTATGGGACATATTTGCTCCTGACCAATGGGGGGGTGGTTTATTTCTGATCAGATTTAGACTGTGCTAACTAAAGGGAGGTCATCAGATTTGGTCCAATTTAAAGTAGGTTATGAACTTTATTACAATTGTCTTGCTGAAACCAAACCATGGACATATGATTATACTACGTTCGGCCCAAACGAACTGGCTTCTTGTTCATTGCATATCTACAGTTACAATTGGGATTACCATCATTGCCCTCTGATTGCCTAGAGTGGATAATATTATTGCAAGTTTTCATCGCACTTCCAACATGTCGACATTCTCAAGCGCTTTCCAAGTCTACCCTGATTTACTGGGTTAGGACTGCTTCCCCAAAAAGTTTGTGCGATTAAAGCACAGGGTGTACTTAAGGTGCTCACAGGTCCCCAATTACCGCCTGGGTGGAGTGGGGCCATTGAAGAGAGGCCTCAAGGACACATGATAAAGCTGAGGGGGTCAGTAGGTGTCCGTGCATACAAAGGGTCTCTGTGCCAAGTAGCGAGCAGAAGAATGGTAGCGTGGTATCAGTGACACTTTACAACCCAAATATTCCGAGCTCGAATTCAAGCAGTCACCGAACGATGTTCCTTAGGTGGGCTGCGTTTGCAGTTGCGATGGGTGAGGTCTTGGTCTTTATTCATGAGTCCGCTGGGCTGCAGTGGATTTCCTGGGTTATGGGATTTGTTAGGGATATTTGCGATAAGTCACGTCTGTCGGCTGTGATGTGAGCAGTCACGTTGTTGGTGGGAACTGGAACTTCCGCTCCTCAAGTTCCGAGGGAAAGTGGTCGGGGTCAGGGAGTTCACTGGATAGTCCTTTCGCGAATGGGGACGTTCGTAAAAGGCAGTCCCAGGAGCAGGTTTGATTTGATTACACCCCTGCCTCGTTATTATCATCTCTGGCCATGTTCGAGAAATGAGAAGAGAAGGCGAGTTCTCGCCAGTGCACTCATCCCAAGATCAATATGAGCCATTGGTCCTAGATGAGCCCTCAGTTGGCTTCTGAACCTGTAGGAAATCAAAAATCAGATCAAACCACTGAAAGGGGGTCTTTTTGTACTTGCAGTGCGACAGGCATTTGTTCGGTTTCTTAGGTTCGGATTCACGTCGATAGACCGTCTCAGCATATTACTCACCAGGGTGCGGCGTCGGGGGGGCGGGGGGGGAATGTAAATACAGATGGACACTCGTCCCAAGGTACGGTAGCGGTAGTCACATCAGCAGACTGGCTCCCCAGGTTCGGAAAAAAATCACGGTGGACTCGCACTCAAAGAGGGGGGGGTGGTTCAGGGTCGGGACCCCTTGACCCCTTATGTGACCATACAAATTTTTAACCCCAATACCATTTTTGACTGTCAGTGGCATGCAGCTTGCATATGTTTAGGGGGGCCCCATTTGCCAATAGGGAGATGAGACTATATATGAGGGGCACACAATTGCCTTGAGTCTCGACCTCAAATCCTGTCCCCCTAGACAAATCAAATAAGGGACAGTCCCTGAGCAGTTGATTGGTTATTATACACATGGTTATCAGTGAGCCACTGTACTAGAGAAAAGGAGGCGAGTTGTTGTTAGTGTAATACCCTCAACGATCAAAATGATGAACAGGATACCTTGATGAGCCTGGCTTCCATCCTACAGATTATATGGAGCCACAAAATCACAGATATTTGTGATTAGGAAAACTTTTAGGGACATCCTCTGTTAAAAAAATAGCCTCCTGCATTTTCCATTTGTTCACAAGAAAGTGCCACACACACACATGCATGACAGCCATGACTGCACATATTCATTTTGCTTCCGGCAAGAATCGATTTATAAAAGAAGTAGGTTCTAGAACATGTTAGCTAAGACCCTGCCTCACTCTTAGCCATGGGATAGCAAGGGCCCAAAACTACTGGTCACTAGGGAGCAATCTGATATGCAAGAAGTGATATCAAGGGAGCACTATCGAGGTTTTTCCAGCAAAAATATGTTAGGTTATGTTGCTACAATCTTGTGTAATAGGCTATTATGTTCCCAATGACCATGTGCTGGTTGTGATTGATACACTGTACATAACAGAATTTTGTAATGAGGGGTTCCCCCTTTTTGGGGTTTGTAAAAACTCTGCAGTATATGAAATATTAGTTAGGAATTAGACGGACTCATTCTAGGAATGGTCATGCTGATCATGCAGTACGTATGCTTTAGCAGGCTAAGGAAATCTACAACCGAGGGGTTGAAAGCTAGATAGTTCTCTAACTATCCTGTCCACGAGAATGTTCAAAAAACAAGACTACTTTGAGCCCACCCTTTATCAATAATAATGGGGACCAACAATACAGTACTAGGGTATTTGTTGACAATCACTCAAGCAATGTCTCAAACAGGTTTGACTTTGATGACACATAGTACAGCTACCCTTAGTGCCAAGATCGGCTATGTTATTTTAT
Organism: Sclerodactyla briareus; assembly: GCA_026419785.1. Taxonomy (NCBI): domain Eukaryota; kingdom Metazoa; phylum Echinodermata; class Holothuroidea; order Dendrochirotida; family Sclerodactylidae; genus Sclerodactyla; species Sclerodactyla briareus. The sequence goes on along the minus strand of JAODTK010005617.1, from coordinate 260,357 downwards.
GATTTTGCTCATTTCAAAAATCCCACGCATCAATGAGTATAGAGATTCAGCACAAAAAACAATTCAGATCGATCTACCCATTATAGGTGATATTACCACAACAGTATGAGGATCAATCAAACCAGGGGTTCCCACCTATGTTCACAAGAAGTTATCTCACACATACATGACTGCATTTTGCCCCCCAGCAAGGAATAAGTTAGGGTATCAGTCAGTTTTTCCCCTAACTCATGCCAAATGTAGGCCTACGTTCCTCTCACAGAACAAGTTGTAATATTCTGATTTCAGCCAATCAAAAGAGACTGATACTACAGTACAGTTGTAACCTGTAAGCAGGCGAAAATTTCGATTGCACTGTTTGCACCACAGCTATTATTTGATCACGAAACTGTGGGGCATGTAGGATCTAAGACAAGAGGTGCTGAAGAGGAGGATAAGCAACCCAGACCAGGGAAGTAAATTTGGTTTTAGGAGCTGGCTATGACCCCGCACAATAATTAATGTGCTGTTATATAATTGGTATGGACACTGTTGATCACGATATCAGACAGTACTTTTTATTTCTGAGGTTAACTACCAGTAATGGAACTGTTAAACGGCTGTCCAATGGATTGAATTTAAACACAATCTCAGTGTTAGTTCTGCATTGAGTCCTTGAATAAAGAGCTGTGGAGCCGGAAACCTTGGGTCGTGTTTTGGAGGGGACTGGGGGCACTTAGTAACTTGTCGAGCACAAAATGGCAGAACGACCCAGACGTCTCTACCGAGGACAGCCAAGCACCACGGGACCAGTGCCTGTAGGCTGTGTGTCTTGTGTTTTCCTGTAAAAAGAGGAGGGGATTGTGAGCGGGTTTTGGAGAAAAAATATGAAAAACTTGTTATGAGTTCACCAAGTAGAGAACAAAACCTACCTAATGAGGGGGGCCCTACCTGATTGGACCATGAATTCTCATGCCGAAGTTTGGCATGAAGCAAAATGGTGGCTAATACCTAAAACTGATGAGAGCATTCCCAGCTGTGAGATAATTTTTTAGTCCAGGCTCTTTCCGTAAGTTCGGAATTTGGTTGGATTGGAACATTGTTAACAAGGACTGAGTTCGAATGTCCCGTCCCCCCCCCATCCCCCATCCTCGGGCAGCCAACCCTGGAGGGCCTGTTGAGAATACTTTTGAAAATAACCCGCATCACTTAATCATTAGAAGAGGGGTGGCCCATTGCATATAATAATTTCTATTATTTCTGTCAGTTTATTGGGATTGAAACTCACTGGGGAGTCAATCATTTCCATTCTATTCAGTGGGACTTGTGGTTTTTGAGTGGTCAAATCTGCAGCCGCTGAATGATCTTGGTGGACAATTGGGACCCTTAGTTTCAATAAGACTACTCACTCATGGATTTTTTCGTCTTATCCTGTGCTAGTACTTGTACTGCGGATGGGATGGTGATGGTACTGCGTGATAAAGATGTTTGCCAATACCCATGGCGTTCTGGCAGACCCAGGACAGTTTTCAAACCCAAGTATGTGTTGATGCAAGGCCTCTTCCCACCATTATAGTCTTCACCTGACCAATTTCTTCACAGCATTAAACTCTGGCTGAAGGACACTCGCACCAAACAATGACCACAACTGCATCTGCCCCCAAAGTAAAGTTGCCAACAAAAATGAATTAGCAGGTTCAAATTTTCTGTGTATGCCTACTTTGAAACCCTCTACACTAAAACTGATCTAACAAAATTGACAGGTCATAAACAAACCAGAAATATATAGGCTTGACCTGTATTCATGACAAATGATATTTTATGAAAGCAATCTGGGGCACCAGTAGCACCGTTGTGTTAGATTTCTTTCTGTGCCTCCAGGGGGTGATGTTTTCAAGAGGGGGGGGACGGCAATTATGTTGAGGGGAAGGAAGTTTCCAAGGTGGGTTGAAAGATAATTTTGTGGTATTTCATACTAGGCTCCGAAAGATTTCTATATATATATAATGTCTAGGATTCTTCTACCCAAAGCCTAAACAGTTGTAGGTTTATTTTAAAACTATTATGCTTTGTGACATTGCTATAGTGATATAGAGTAGTGTTGAACTGGGGGGTCTCAACTTTGCAGTAATGAACTACTGACTAGTATAGTAGTACTGACTACACAACCTATCTAGGTTTGCTTTGTATACAGTAGTCTGTAAAAACAATGCCTCAATTGCAACAGAATTTGAAAACTAATGGAGGGTCATTACGTTTTCTGCATCAACAAATTTTGATTGATTTGAAAAAGAGGAGGAAAAGAAATTTGTTGTTTTTGACTATGGAACAGCAGTAGAGTTGGAAATCTCAATGGATGCTCTTTGAACTTATTGACGTTAGGCTTATCTTGTGTTAAAAATTTTTATATAATGGAGCTAAATCGAACAGATTTGGCATATTGCTAGCAGCAGCAAGTAGGATAGTGATGGGCAGGGGTGATAATCTCAAACACTTTTTTCAAGAGGTTCATGTCATTGTCACATTTGTGTTTCCCAGTCGGCATCAAATTTAAATAGGTTCGCACAATGATATTAATTTGTACCAACTACAATGAAGAAAATTGTCAAAAGCTAACTCATCATTCCAACTGCAAAAGCTTAGGATCATTGGCTCTCATGTGTGTGAGGAATAGATTAGGGCTATTGTGAGACACGCAAATCCAGAATGTCTAACAACAGTTTAGAGAAGACCTAGGCTAGGAGTGGACTATCACTGGTAAATGTTAGTGGCTAGTTGTGGTTACGCGTACACCGATGCTTGAGGCTGTAGCCTACTTACCAATGCATTACTTCGAGACGAACGGCAGCCAGCGCCTCGCCATCGCCCGCCTACTCCTGGATCGAACTATAGGGAACTACTTTCCCCACGGCGGACCATAGATTCTCTCCATTCCCATCGCCTTCCCACTAGTATCTGAAAACCTGGGAAGCCATGTCGATTGCCCGAGGATTTAGCTACAGAATGTGTTTCTAACTAGACCACAGCGTTTTGCGTTTTTCCTTACATGTAACCCCAATTGCGGACGATACGGGCAGTAGTTTGTATGCACTCGCGTAGGGCTCCAGTCGGTAAACAAAAATCGCCGCATCTGATTGGTTCTGCTAATAGCCGGTGACGTCCATTTTGTTTACTACCCCCATGGAACAGAAAAATCTAGCCGATTTTTCGCAGGACATTTTGCCAGCCTCGTAGAACAAAAACCCCGAAAGAGAAAAATTAAAAAAGCGATGTGACATATTCATTTCACATGATATCTTAACTATAAATCTATAACTTCCCGATGGCATACGAAAAGTATTGGGAAAGTGTCAGACGCTATCGAAAATTGTATGTTTTTACTACTCTCGTCGATTTATCAACACAATCACAATGTGAACCACAGTATGGGTCCCACAGTACAGCCAGACGAGTTACCCGCGTGACGTCACGAATTCTCGTACCAAAATAGCGTTTTCGGATTTTGATCTCCCCGGGGCCTACACTTTTCGGACCCCGAACCGTTCGATGGGCTATCCTTAGTCTCCATGCTGATACGACCAGGACCAGATTGCTGTAACGTTGTATCTAGCACGTCCATTGACTTTCAGTACCAGATATATTGAAACCAATAAAGTCCAATTTCAGGAATGGGAATATCACGGTTGACTCTAAAACTAGTGAGAAAATGATGAGAATTGCTCACAGTACCTGCGTATGGTGGAGACAATCCCGGAGGCCTTATGAGTGGGTGTCTTGCCTTTTCCATTGGTTTGTCGGCCTTTGAAAAGATGACGGGTACATTGACTTGGCTGTGAACATCAGAGAAAAGAAAACAAAGAGACTGCTTTCACCTTGCACAAAATCACTCAGAGAGTTGGTTGTTGAATAGTGACCTCCCACTCTTGCCCTCCACCTTGCCCAGTGCCTAATTCCCAGGGTGCAAACTGCATGGTGGAAAAGCTGCATGGGGGTTCAGAAGTGTGAATAGAGGGACCAAGCAATAATGAGGGTTGGTATTTCTAGTGTTTTTTTTTTCATGGTATACTTGTCGAGCAGAGGATCGATCCTATCAAGGCCCAGCAAGGGTGCAGACTATGGATACGGCACCAATCCTCAGCTGCGAATCGCTTCACACCAGGTACACACGAATGAGGCAATGCCCTTCTTTGGAGGTACCTCAACTGTGGGGTGGGGTAATCACACGCAGACGGGCAACTTGCAAATTGCCTACCCCTCGTTTTTATTCTCCTGCTTCCAATCCCTTGTGCTGAGCGCCTATCGAGAAGGCAACAGGTTCTATTTCAAAGTCTGGGTAGAACCGCTGCCAGGAATCGAACCCGTCCTCCGGGGAAAGGTCCGACGCTCTACCAATGTACCAACCACTTGGTGTGCTGTGCATTAGAGGTATGAAGGGAATCCCCAGTTGAAGCAATACTACTTCTAGACAAGTTGAAAAATGCCGACAGTGAGACTGTACATGAGATTGAACCAGAAAACCAAAAAATAATGCCTTAGTTGTTTCCTCGACTAATTCCTGGTGTTGGTTATGACACAAAGGGACAAATGGAAATTGTACCGCTCAGTATGGGCGCCATATGACATAGTTTGCTGACGGAGATAACCCCAATCGACACCACCAAAAGCAATGGGGTTCCTGTACTCCTGAAAAGAACGCTTGAGCTACACAGCCAACCTGTTTTCACTAACTCCATGTATCTCGCCTGAAATTCAGGCAATGACAAGAGAGCCAAGTGGTTTCTTGTATTAGTAGGAGCAACCGAGTTAGCAGTCTTTCAATTGGATTAATACCTAGCAAGTTATCAAGTTATGTTGGTGTAAATGGGGAAAGGTAGACAGATGCGATGTGCAAGGTCTTGATCAGCTTGTGATCAGTGAATACCCAAACTGCTGGATGTTGTTGAGGGGCTCCACTCAAAAATCAAAATGATCAAGTGTACACTGATGGGTCAATTCAGGCCAGGAGAGGCCCAAACTGGAAAATTCAGGCCAAGTTCTCCGCCCTTACAGACTGATCAACAAATGGTCCCAAGTAATTAGAGTGAGTGTGTTTCAGTGCTAGCACATGCGCATACACAGGAATTCTGGTTTCATTACGACAACATTATGGTCTAGAGATTGTCTGAGTCTATCAACTGAACAATAAATCAGTCATAGATTTCGGATTCGTTTGAAAAGGAAAAGACTGTTGCAAAGCTGGTTCTTCGACGAAGATGGCCAATATCTGTAACATGCCAAGGTGTTGTGTATTTGTTGCTGTTCAATGACTCTAAGTTTGAGACTAAAATTTTGAGACCATACATTCTACTGTTTCATGTGTGGATATTATATAGGGGGCATTTTCATTCTTCTGTGTATGAATTCTTTTCAATCAATTAAGTCTTTCCTAATATTCCCATGTTTCAAGGCATTGGGATCTTAGCTGTACAGGCTACTTTGAAGACTCCCCAGTTTCTGCATCTGGCCTTGTTTAGGAGGGGCACATGTCGAAATGCAGAGTACTTACAGTAATGTGCTGGATGGCATGAAGGCAATCCACAGAGTTTCATGCTTGTGAAATTCTGTTCACAACGGTTGATCCATGTGCAAAACTATTAACCATTTGTTGTACACCTTGGTAATGTGTGATCATAGTCGGCTTGTTATTGATCATTGTGCCCAAGCCCCTTCTTGTGTCTATTCTCCACGTACCTTCTCAACGGTTGTATTATATTGGTTCAGATCTATCCCATTATCTGAAAAGTTCAACACCTGTTAGTATGAACGCATGTGTTTCCCTCCTGCCACCAACATTTCCGGATAATTCCCAAACAGGAGGTTTTCAATGTTTTCTGCTTTCTGATGTATTGGTAATAAAGGAGAAAGAGCGGTTTTTATGATGATAGACCGTTAGTCTTTAACGATAAGAACAGCTTACTTGGTTCCTGTCTCCATATTGTATCAAAGCTGTTTAGGGAGATTAAACCCCCAATTGGTTTCTGAAAACAAATCCTCGGTTTTGATTTGAAACAACTAGATATAATGCATCCAGCTTGTTTGAAGTGCCCTTTACCATTTTCGGTTAAACCACAGTAGATCTGGTATCTTATTGCCAGAACCGTTTGGACAGATGCTGAAGATCCCGGAGACGAGGCCCCTCCCCCACAGCAGACGCGATGAGGTCCGGGTTGGGGAGGTCTTCCAGGATTCAAGACCAGCACTGGCAGTGGGGAGTAATGTGAACAGTAATAGGTATGACGTTTGACACAAAAAAATTGATCACTCAGAAGAAGAAACACTATATGCACAATCTGTGAAAAAAAAAACCAGTGGTCTCATGATTAATTGGAGAGGTTGCCTATCAATAAATAGGTGAGGAATACAATAGATTGTTGTCCATTCCAGCCTCATTGCAATCGTTACATCACCGACACAATTCTGTTGGAACTGACAGAAAAAAGCAATTCCGTATTATTTTGAAAAGGCACAGTGTCATTGCAAAGATGTGAGCTGCACGTTTATCAGAACATCAATTCACAGAACCAGCACATGTGTACAATAATCTAATATTACGAAGGAGCCTTATATCAACAAAATCAATCAGAGCAGGAAGGTACATACACAAAAACATGGAAGGACACCCAAAGACACATAATCTGGTCTCAACTTTTCGTTTGTTTGATCATCCAATTCAACAGAACATTTGATCTTTTATATGATTTTTCTGGGACTGCGGCATCTATCTAGGAGACACCAAAATATTAAAGTGGGTATAAAAAGACAAGGCAATCGCCCAGTGTTCGCCTGGTTGCGCGATATGTGGTTTCACTTCCATTGCGTCACAGCAAAACAAGTAAGAGGCATTCATTCCAAGATTTTGTGTATTAGCATTCAACAGAAACAGCCTACCTACTAATCAGGACCAATTTCAATCGAAAGGACTGATTATTGACAATGTCTACTAAAAGTTTGGTGGAAATGTGGACTAAAATTGCCTAAATATGACAAATTTAGGCAATTTACCAAGGTTCACGAAAATTGGCAAACTTTAATTAGCATAATTATGCAAATGAGAACGTTGTGAATGAACTCCAGTGACCACTTTCATATTCGAAAAGGACTGATTATTGAAAAGTTTGTTCTACTTAAAGTTTTGTTGGAATGTGACTGAAATTGCCTAATTATGCAGATTGAGGCAATTTACCAAGTTTCCAAAAACCGGCAAACTGTAAAATAGGCATAAATATGCAAATTAATGACACGTTTTGAATGACCTCCAGGACCACTTCATATTGAAAGGAATGATTATTGACAATTTCTATTAAACGTTTTGTGGAAAATGGACTAAAATTGCCTAAATTATCCAAAATTAGGCAATTTACCAAGTTTCAAGGAAATGGCCAACTTTAAAAATGACGCATAATTATGCCAAATTTAGACACATTGAATGACCTCCAAGGACCCTGAATCCATGATAAAAAAAAATTGGAACTCAAGGTAGTAAACCATGCCTAACAGGTCTCATGAAAATCCAAGCAGCTTAAAGATTTTGCAGAAATTATGCAAATTAGATACATTATTTGATCTTCAGTGACCTCAAATCTTTGTTAACAAGTTTTGGGACTGAAGGGAGGCCATAGTCACCAAGTTTTGTAAAAATCTGACAAACTTTTGAATTTTGACCGTAAATTATGAATTAGGCTAATTACCTTACCTAATGAGTGACTCTTGTGCCCATGAATCCAAGCAAAACTTCAAAAAAGTTATGCATACATTATGCAATTAGGAAGCATGAATGACCTCCACTGGACCCTGAATCCATGCTAAAAAAGTTTGGATCTAAAGGTCAAACATACCCACCAGGTTGCAGGAAAAGCTACAAAAAAAAAACCAAACTCAAGAGTTTCATAAATTATGAAATTAGGACCACATTTGCATGACCTCATGGCGCGCATGTTCGTTAAAGGTTTGGGACTGAAGGTAAGGGACCAATTTACCAAGTTTCGGAAAATCTGACGAACTTTGAAATTTTGCAGAAATATGCAAATTAGACAATAAAATTAGTATATTTTATGCTTGAAAATCTAATCAGTTCATCTAACTTATATCCGGCACATATAGGCGAAACCAAGTCACCATAGAACTACGGTTCATCCGTAATCTTGACTAAAGAACCTAAACGAGAAATTTAGTAAAAAGGCTAATTTAGCCATACTTAATTAGTGACTTTTATGCCCAAAATCTAATCAGACCGTGTTCACCAAACCCCGATACTGCAAAATTTCATTAAAATTCGGCCTGCCTGCTATGTGAGGAAGAAAAGTGCGGACCACATACATTACAAACACGCACACACACACGCATACAACAACACACACAGAATATACACACACCCACACAACAAAGTGATTCCGAACTTTGAACAGGAGCGGAGCAAACAATTCCAGTTTGCCCTGTGCCCTAAATATATTTTTGTGGCCAATGTTCCTTTATTAATTACCTTCACAGTTCTTTATCATCAATACCTGTAATCGATTAGGATGATACACCACAAACAACACCCCTCCCCATCAAGTAGTTATTTGGGGGACTACTGAATATTTTGCACTGCACATTTATGTGATTGAGGATACAGTGGCACACAAAATATACAGGGAATTTTGCAGTTTTAACAGGAGGGAGGGGGATAGATAGAAAGTAGCAGAACACATTTTGAAATGGAAAGTATACGTTTTTCAGAAGAGAGGTGCCTTGCGTTGTCATGAGACAGCTCCCTGCTGAATTGTTCCACAAATGTTTTTGCAAATGTCCTTACCTTGCATGGCCAGCAATTATGTTCAGGTCATCAAATGGATGGAGATAGTCTGCCTGCCCTGCTCCTTTGGACGTGAGAAGTGACGACTCCTCTAGTTTGGAAAACAGGATGCCGCTTTCCACACAAACTGTTTGTAGCTCCATTAACCCTATTGATGGATTTAGAAGAGATTGGTCATGGTATGTAGAACCTGATCGTGAGTGGACACTAGTGAATAGGCCAATAGTGAGTCCTTGACTGATCCTGAGAATTCTTGACTGTTCATGTTCACAAGGCTTTCTGACTTTGACCTTTGTTGACCTTAGATGACCTTGGAACTGACCCCCAAGGACATATGGGGATCCCACACATATACTAAGCATGGCTTGACCATCCCAAATGGGGTCGGAATTATGATGTGCACAAACCCACCCAATGAGAAATTTTCCCAAATTTACAATTTTTTTATTTTTTTTATTTTTGAAAATTGTGTTAACACAATTTTCAAACTTTGACCTCCGTTGACCTCAGATGACTTTTGACCTGCCCCAAATCAGATGTTCATGTAAAATCATTAATGGAGAAACCACATATCGAGTGTGAGCTTGATCCAATCCAGGGGGGCAAAGTACTCATGCAGAAACCAAAAATTGGCACAATATCACATTTTCAGAATTTTCTAACATTGCACCACAACTACCCCAATCTACACACACACAAATGGTTCTTGTGCTCCCAATATAAATAAGAAAGCTGTTCATAAAATGTCACAGCTTGAATGATTAAAACAAAGATTCAGGACTTTACCAGTTCACAAGATTTCAAAGTATAGTTATTATGACCTCTGTTGACCTCCGACCTCAGACCTGACCCCAAAACAAAAGAATTAATGTACTCATTATGGAGAATACACATAACAAAAGGCATGAGCTTGATCCAGATGAGGTAAAATAATCAATTTCACATATAACACATTGTCCACACCACAGTCACCAGCCAGGTTAGGACTGCATAGATTCCTCAGATTTCAGATGGTCAAGGAATCAGGAAGAGGGACAATTCTCCTTACTCAACCCTGCCAGCAATCACTGATAATCCATTTCTGATAAACCTATTTTAGACAACAAGAAACACATAAGAAACTGCCCCAGCTCATTGGGAGGTTAATTAGGTAAATAAAACATACTCTCCACAAATGTTCTATTCTATGGGGTTTCCAGAACTCTGTCAAAAAATTTGTCAAAATATCATTTTTCCCCCAATTTCCCACTTGTTTCCCCAGTCCACAACCAGAAATAAATAAGGGTTCTTGCCCACCCCTCAAAAATGAAGCTGCATTACCTAATTTCAGCTTGTTGAAATGAGCCAATTTGGAGTTCTGGACTGTGTTCACAAGGTGTGACAGGTTTGCAGCTTTGACCTCGATTCACCTCAGATGACATTTCTCTAACTGCAATATAAATAGGGCTTATGTTTTCATATGAAGGGGGCCTCCCCCAAACCCCAACCCAAATACCAAGTATGAGCTTCATCCATCTAGAGGGGTCGCGTTATCGTGATTACAATGTGATTACAAGCCAGGCGTCAAACAAACACACACACTGACAAAATGACTGCAAAAGAATCTCCAATCGAATGATGTTGGGGAATCCAAAAAGTGAAACCAGATTGGACCTCTTGATCTTCAAAGTCTGATTGTCCCCTATGTGCAATCATTCAATTGATACTAACTTTGACCATCATCCAATCCAGACTGAAGGAAGAAAAGGCAGCTTGGACGATTCAACAGAAGCAACCACACTTCTAACCTTGAAACTTCCTAACCCTCATCATGCTGAGTTAAATCGAGGTGGGCTTCATTTGGGCAACCATTGTTCTTGCAAGAGTGGCCACAGTGACTGTAGATAGAGATTGAAACAGTACCCTCTTCTACAGTCAACCATGGACACAACAGTCAAGGCACCCCTGATTGGCCCTGAGATTATAACATTTTGAAACGGCTTATAGCAACGTCACCATTGTGCCGCGGGCAGCATGATGATGGCTGACACCCTCATTGTATGTATCGTCAGTCTACAATGTGACCAATCAGCACACTATTCACCAATCTATTCAGTAGAAAGAAGCTACATGATCTGTTCTAACAAAATGGGCTGAATTGACTCTGGATGACCGTGGACCTCAACTCTCAAAAGAATCATTGGTCAGTGGTAATAAGCCTGCTGAAGAGGGGGAGATGAGGAGGAATTGTAGCCAATTATCAGATATGACTACATATCGTCTGCAGGAAGTTACCTTGATGAATCCCCAAAATTGGGAAACTTAGTTGTCGATCACCTCTCCCAGAAAATGCACCCAAACTTTGAAAGGATATGTTGATTGAACAGGTGTGGGGTAATTTAATGATGAATAATACGCTGATTGGGTTTGAATAGTGTTACAGAATCATCAGCCTCTTCCAATTCAATTTGTCTTTCTCGAATGTCAAAAACGAGAATTTATCAAGGACCATTTGCTTAGAATGTACGTACACAAAGAGCAACCATAGCTTGGAGCCTGCGTTTGCAGTGCGGTTTGGTAATCGTCAGATTTTAAATATTATTATGTTTAACATAACTTATTGTGTGTGGTGGTGACTCCCACCCCCGCATTACCGTGTTATATCCAATGGAATTAAAATAGAAGATTTCTCCCAATTTGTCAACAGTAGGTGCGAAGGGAACAGGCGATCACGCCAAAAAGTGTCTTGTTGGTTCTAATGCACTACACAAACAACCCACTAGTTTATGCCAACCATGGTCATGTTTCAAACAACATACATATTTTCACACTGCTTTTATCTAACAAGAAGCTATTATATATGGAAATGCAATCAATTCATGAACATCAAAAACATCAGTTCCAGAACATGTTACGGACCATCCTACTGAGTGTGGGCCAACTTCGTACAAGTTGGAAATTGGAATAACTATGCAATTAGGCACATACAATGTAGCTAGAACAGCAGTAAATTTGCAAAGGAGCTATGGTTTAATCGTTCCTAGTGCTTATTCTAACGAAGCTATTATATGACGGGATTCAATCAAATTCAGAACATCAAAAACATCGAATTCAGGAAAACTGTTAACGACCATACCTACGGAGTTTGGCGAAATTCTTACCGAGATGGAATTGGAAACAAAATTAGCAAATCAGCACATACAATGACCTTACTGAGTACTGAACCCACGCTTACCTTTAAAATGATCAGGATCACAATCTTCCATGTTTTGTGGAAATCCAACCAACTTTAAACATTGCTAAATCATGAAATAGGACACATTAAATGACCTCCAGTGACCCCGACTTCAACTTTAGATGTATCGGAACCATGGCAGACATATTCTCCAAGTTTCGGGAAAATCCAACAACTTGAAAAATTTGCATAGATGGATGCAAATTAGACCCCACTCAATCAGCATATTTTAGGCTGAAAAGCTACCAGTCATCCAGGTTACATGCCAACTACATCACTGTAGACATACAGGTCTTGTGTAATCTTGCAACGAGACTTGACGATAAACTACCTAAAATAAGCTAATTTACCCAACTTATTTAAGGACTTTGCTGCCCAAAATTAAATCAGAATGTGTTCACCCCCAACCCCGGTGCTACACCACAGCTTTCTTCATAATCGGCCTAACGGTTTAGAGGAAATCCTGCTAACAAGAAAGGCGAAATACACACCCCAACACACACATGCCAAGTGACCACTGGGTCTCTTCCTGAATTTCAATTGCGAGACAAAAAAAAGAAAGTTCGATATTGCAGCAACTGATTTCTACGGAAAACTAAACAGGAACCTGGTCCAATCTGAAAAAAATTCGAATTGTAACTGGTCGCGCTTTCGTCAATGTTTATCTTCTAAAAAACCTTTGGAAATATAGCTGGCGTATAATATGAGTATATCGACTGAAGGGATGTGCTAATTATTTGTCATGATCGTACCAGTTTGATCTGAACATGAGCTCATTCAAGTTTTTCAGTTCTACAAAAAATCAGTGGTTCTTGTAGAACCACACACACACACACCTGATGATAAGGGTACGATCCATGGGGGCAGTGTCTGGTGTGATCACCCTCGCTTTAGAACCAAGCTCCTGAGCGAATAACAGAAGCCTTCCCATAATCCCAGCAGACATTTAATCAGCTCGTCCTGCCGTCACGGACATCTGCTGGTAAATACTCTAAGCTGATTGGAGAGGCCTCTGACCTTAAAAGAACCTGAAAGAGAGAATCAAGGTTTAGGCTGCTCAGCTTTGAGCCATACAACACACAACATTTTGATGAACCCTATTCCACTTGTGACCAATTCTACAAATAGGGATTTATAGCAAATGGGAGGATATCAAATTCAAACAATTGCAAGCCTTTTGTGTGGGGCCACCCAAGTACAGAGTAGGGTAGCATGCCTAATTATACCCAGTGATACATACCATTTGGTAAACCTGGCTGAACCTTCATCAATAATGAATGCAAAAATGAACATACGCCCATCGGACAATAAATTTCTCTCATTTTTTCAAGGAGAAACGCTGCGGAGCAGAGTATGATTTTTTTTTGCACAAAACTCGAGGACTTTCACCAAGTTGAGTCATTACTTTGGGAGTAGTGCATCTCGAAAATGTGAACATTTTCCAAGGTTCAAACTCACATGTCGAGTTGCCAAGGGCAAGGACACATGTAGCCTCTTGAAGACAATTGGCCCACCGGAACTGATGGTTCTCTAGCTTCAAATATAAGCTCAGTTTGGGCTGCGCATAAAAACGGCTTTGGACCTCCTTCAGCAGCGGTGTGGTTTTTGCGAACCAGAGGCGACGGCCTGCACACTGCAGTGAAGCCTTCCGATTGCTCCAGGTTGAAACTCAGGTCCCTCACTTTTGCTGCCATTTTCCTTGATTCTGCGAATTGAAGAAAAAACATGGACGTAGTTATTTCATTATTCGTATTGAGGGTTATTATGCCATTTCCTGATAATTGACTGTTGCAGAGAGTATGCTACAAAGTATTGATGTATTTTGAGCGCTTATGATATGGCATTCTATAAGAAGGACTGTGGGGAGTTAGTGCGGCAGCAAGGTAGAAGGGCTGCGATGGGTCGTGGCAAATCCACCACAAGTAGTGCGTGTGTGGAATTCATAAAGAGGGGCTACCATAGACACTGAAATTGTACTCAGTAATATACTCAGACCAGTTTTATACACAACATTTACTGTGATGCAACTAACATACAGTATTGTTTAGTGTCCTAACTGAGCAAGCTTGCCCTTGTTCATCCCTGCCAAAAAACACCCTACAATTCCCAGTTTCTCCCACTTTAATCCATGCAAACGTGGAATACAGGTGTATATTTTAACAAGAATGCAGCATGATATAAGTGGCTCCTTGCCTAAATGGTGTCACCATAGGCAACGATAAGATATAGGATTGTATTGGCAATTGCAACGCGGAATGAAAACACCTCCACTGCACAGGGTCTAGGCAATAGCCTGGCAGAAATAATAAAATATGCGCATTGCACATTTTCCACCGGTAAAGATGCATCACCCCCAATTGAGAGAGTAGTAGAGACACATCATACTGGAAAATGGAGCACAATTGATTGATGAAAGATTGTCTGCAAGCTAGATTTACCCTTTCAGTGTCATATGAAATTTGCACAATGGCAATATCGTTGCAGATTCCACATAGGAGCAAAAGTAAATTAAAACATCTATTTTTCATCAATTCCATCAGGAATGAGGGAGGGGCCTTTATGCTGACCACTTTTCAGCCAATCAGATTGCTCAGGCGAGATCGAAAGACAATCATGTATTTAGACAATGAGGAAGTGATCATGAAAAGTGGAGAAGATGAAACTGAAAACTTTTTCAGATGTTAATATGTCAGAGGCAAGTTGAAGAAAAGAAGGCCCACTGCTGAAAGTGATTTTGAGCCACATTGTACATGTATACGAGCGGAACACTTCTTATCATCGCGTATGCAACAATTGTGGCAGGAAACATGTTGTCAGTTCCTTGGTCCATACCCAGCAGATATATCTTCTTGCAATGGGAGGTCTTTTGAAACACAACAAAGCTAAACCTCTGCAACTTCTTGGAGGAATGGCACCACCATCTTCTTCTCTTTGAATATATATATACTATATGTCATGAGAGTGTTTGGATAGGGAACAAAATGGCAATGCACCAGCAAAGTCACCATAAAACAATGCAGATAGAATGGAAACAACTAGAACAACAGATCTGAGACAGTTGGGATTTCTGGCAGAACAGCAAGTCACAGGTCAACTACAGTATATACATTTGGTCACAGATTAGCATTAAATGTGCAGAACAGAAGTGCAGGGCGGCGAGTGGCTTCCCCGTGAGGATGAAGAATCCCAAGCACTATGCATCAATCTACTGCTCAAAAGTAATGGAAGGGATATTCCCATGGCAACATCGACAGTGGACCTTATTCACCTGATGGAGTAAAGCATTCATTGTGATGTGGAACAACGCCCAGGCGTAGCTGGCAATGGAGGGCGAGGTTGCCGTTGATGTGTGAGAAAATAAAAGAATATCCAGTCCTTCCCCACCAGAATGTTTTGCGAGTCCTGACACACAGAGAAGCACTGGAGTGATCTGTATCCAGCGCTGTCATGGGCTGGATGTGGATGTGAGTACTCTCTAGGAAAGGGAAAACAAGGCCATACAAATGAGTGATGACAAAATAAAAGTTCCACCTGACCTTCCAACACTTAGCACAACCTCATAGTTACATAAAAACTGTTGTCTGAAGTAGAAATTTGTCTACAAGTATATGGACACATGAATGAGTAATAATGCAGATGCGTGCACAGTGGCCTCAGTTCTGTTTCAACTGCAAACACGACAGAGAATGTCAGTCATGCCACCAAACCAAGTTCCCTTCCGATGTGCAACAACTATCAGTCGGTCTACAAGACAAGCTGTGTACAATATCCATCACTACTCGCCCCCCGTAGGTCACGGCTGGGATTCATGGTTGTGGGCAGGACTGGATGACAATTGCCACCGCTCAGAAAAAACATCTGAAACTTACTACGTTGGAATGGTTTCTGAAAAAACGAATTTGTAGCCTCCCAGAAGGGCTTGTGAATGTTGGGTATCATCGCAATTTTAAATGCACAGAGCTCAGTGACAGAGGACCAAGGATGCAAAGGAAGACAAGTTTGAAGAGCAATCAAACATTGGAAGGAGACCAAGAAAAGTTGTGGCCCCCGAAATAGGCCGGGGTTTAGGAAATCTATGCAATGAACTGATGGTAGGACTGGGGGACTGGTGGTGGAACGGCGTGATCATAATCAACAAGCCGCAATGATTACCAAACATTTGTGTTGACCGATCAGCAATGTGCAATACATCGGAAACAATAAAAAATCGAAATGGAAACATGTCCCTACCAGTGTTGACAGACCGAATCCCATCTTGGCCTTGAGACCGGTCTCGGGCCCGTTTTGAAAGGACTAGGTCGGCGACTCGAGCTTGATGACTCAGATCGGGTTGTTTGGAATCGGAGACTTGGCTCGAAATCAAGTTCGAGTAGGCAGGAAATTCTCTAAATGATATTATAACTATAAACGTGATAGGCATGATTGCATGACGTAACGGCAGTGCACATGGATAGCGATTAGTCTGTTAGGAGACATTAGAACCTAGGGGCCTTAGAGCGGTCAACAGAGGGGCCCCTCATGAAAAAAGTCCAAGCCATTATACAGCAGTACGATAATGATACTAACCAGTAACAGATACGTTAGGCTTTACACCCTAACATAGCTGTATGGGTCCAATCAGGGGCCTAATGTAGGCCTAACTTAGCCTACAGTAAGTAAGTTCGTGTAAATGAGTGTTCTTCTATCAAGTGATTTAAAACTGCGATTAATCAAGATTTTCATCAAAAAACAGTCGTTTACTCCCCACTGGCGTATTGGCCCAGTAGTATTCTTTCATGGTTCAAGGTTCAAACGAACCTGCCCCAGATTTTGGACTAGGCAAATCAGGTTCATTCGATCAATCATACCAAAGTTGTTGCATGGACTCGTGCAAGAATCACAAAGAAGTTTGCAGAATGCAACAGGCAGCTGAGCAGACAACGGGACAAGCCGCAGAAGTACTTCTCACCCACATTGCATCGGTACACACGCACCGGCTGCACCGGGGCTCAAAGCTACAAACACCAAATTGGTGTAGCTTACGGTGTAATGTGACCCTTGATGCGGAAGGCAAGCTTATAAGCTGCACAACAGACTACCGAGTCCAAAATTTGTGTGAACGTTTCAACGTGCAGGGGTCACTCTTTAGGAAACTAGAGATCACGTAGGGTAACCAATTTAGAGACTGGTGATCACGTCGGGGTCACCAATATTGCAACATGTTGATATGGCCAGCAAAACCCATGCTGCTAATGAGTATCCTTACATTTGTTCTCGGATCTGTGGTATTCTGAGGAGGCGATGATCTTACTGTTTTGGATGGCTTGTGATGTGCAGTTGTACGGTGATGACGTCAGAGTCGGCAAAGATAAGAGGAGGAAAACACACGGAGGACCAATGGGGCTTGTAAGGTAGAAGATATACACAAATGCATGGTGGGAGTGCAGAAATACATTTCTAGATAAAGATTGGTCTGGGGGTCAGTCACGTAGGTCGTACGGAAGATGAGGCATCGTAGGGAAAGGCTGGTGTGGTGAATTTGAGTTTACATTATACTATAATGTGGTACATACATTAGCACTCACCGCCCGTCGTCACAAACACAGGGAATCGGGTTGCCCCCCTCCGCCGATCGAAGTTCGGGGACACTGCGGTTGCAGGCTAGGTCCCTCTGACAGCCGGAGTGGTGAATACGCATGTATGTGCTCACAGTGTAGTAGGCTCCGTCACAGAGTCGATCGATGGGTGGATTCGCTTGTAGATGAGCGTAATCCAGTCTCGTAAATCAATGAGTATAGAGATCCGATTGTAAAGATCCAATATTAGCTCGGAGGAGTAGTAATCTTCGTAGGGAAGCGGATTCCATACGGCGGTTGTTGAAACCTTACGTGATTACGGGCGGGAAAGCACAATGGGGACTGATGCCCAATCATCAGGTAGCCTGGGCCCGAGAAGGTGTCCTGTGTTGTGATCATGGGGTGACGTCACTGAGGCGTTTCTGCTATGCGTAGTGTTTGGTGGGGTCGTCCACACTACACTGGCAAATAATGTTGTCGAGTTGCGAGGCCTAGGCTGTGGAGTATAGACAGTTCAGTACATGATGGAAGCGTAGTCACTGGAGAAAAGTGGAGAAACGAAGACGAGCTCCCGAATAGTTGGCGTAGAATTGATCCTGTGAAGGCTGTGAGGTAACGAGCCAATCATGGTGCGGACTGCTAAGTGCTAATACCGTGCTAGTGTGCTAGCAGGGGCGAGGAAGTGATAGGCCTTTTAGCAAATAGCATGTTGCTGTGTAATGTGGGTAGTTTCGATGCATTCTGGGATACTCCAGGGGGCAGTTTTGGGTCAGCATGTATTGGAAAATTTAAATATCTTCTATTGTCTGTTGCATTATTCTCTCAAAATTTATTTGTTGTCCCAGATAATTTTTCACATCTTCATTGGTAAAAATGTGACTAAAATTAAATTTTGCAAGAAAATCAATTTTATCTGCCTGAATTCTATTTGGCCTTCAATAGATTGCATACTTTGCCCCATGAGCTGGACCACAATGATGCGAGAGGCTATTTGCGAAAGGTGGTGGCTATTCGGTACGGAAAAAAAAATCCGTACCAAATAAGAAAAACGTAGGTGTATTCGTACGGAAAAAATACCGTACGAATAAGGAGAGCGGTGGACGGTATTCGTACGGAAAAATCCGTAAGAATAGGGGAAAACGTGGTTGGTATTCGTACGGAAAAAAAATACGTTACCACGAATGAGAAAATAAGAACCAACAGTCGGGTAATCGCATTAAGCTGCAACCCTGAATTGCTTCGGGTCTAATATAGGCTATATATATTGTTATTCCTCATCACAGCTGAGTGGAGTTCGCAGTGACTGTTATTTATCCCCGACCTACACTGTAAGGTTCGGGGATATTATGGTTTGGCCGTGTGCCCGCGTCTCCGCCGCCGCCGTCTCCACCGCCGCCGCGCCGGAAACTTTTAGGCGTTGCGCTCTCAATCTTTAACACCTTAACTCGATTGACCCAAAACTTGGTACACATGTCCGTATGAGTTAAATTCTCGGATAAGTTCGAAAATGGGCTACTATCGCATATTTGTTGCCCCGCTATTTTTGCAGGTTTTGCAACAATTTTTCCACCGTTCGATAGCGTTTACACGAAAATGTTGTGGTTGTGGTAGTGTTGGAGCCGAAAAACATGGCGACAATTTCAAGGTCATCGAGGTCAAGTTTGCATTTCTTTGGCCAGTAACCTAATTATAGCATAATGAATGTGATCTTTCAAACTTCATTGGATTTTCATGCAACTTGGTGAATAGAGGCCAACTATCAGTGCGATGTGAATTTTCCTAAAGTGGCCGAGGGTAACTGGAGGTCATCTTTCATTGGATATTTGCATAATAGTGGCCCAATTAGCATATGGTAGGCAAATTTATAAACTTTGTTGGATCTCACGAAAACTGGTGCTAGGACCTTCTAACAGTCCCGATAAATTTTCTTCAATTGCGTTGAATCACTGAAGGTCATTAGTGTGTTTAATTTACATATTCGTTTGCATAATTAGGATAGTAATGCAATTATTTTCTCAAATTTTAGGCGATTTTGACGAAACTTGTGAATAGGACCTACTACCCGTCAATTGATGAATTTATTCAATAGCAATCAAGATCATGAGGGTTTAAATATGTGGGGACTAATCTGCATATTAGTTGTCTGATCAGTGAGTTTAATACTTTTTTCGCAATAAAATTGGACATGGTATGGGAATGCAATTATGCTTCTAGAGGGGATGCCATCACAGGAGTGTAACAATTTTTATAAGAGCCGCCATGTCATTGAAGGTCTTGAAGGTCAATTAGGGGTAAAAAACTGATTCTGGTACTTTGTCAGCAATGAGCACTGGGTGGGTTCATCAGAATGCAAAAGCCCCTAGGAGTGGATGGTTGTATCACAAGGAGAGTAACATTTCTCATTAAAAAACTGTCATATCATTAAAGGTCAATTCGGGGCGCTTAGGTCAATAACTGTTTTTTGGGCTATAATAGGAGAATTGATGAATATCCGCGAAGGCTGGATGGTCACCATTGTGATATAGGTTGACCTGCATGGGTTGTGACTATGACATGATTTGACCTCTGTCGGGTTGCGATGCCGTCATGTGGTTTGGGTTCGAATCTTTGAAAAATGTGCTTATTCAAGGAATTACGGGCAAAAAAGTAGAAACTGGTATTTTTTGTATATGTTGATGAGCTTTGTGTGCTTATGGAGGAAACAAACTCACGCTTGCGTCGAGGACACTTACTTTGGTAGTTTACAAGGGGTCAAAGCTTCATTTAATAGCTTTTTGATAATATTGGCATGTTCATTGGAATGCAATATGGCTTCTAGGAGTGAATGCATCAACATGGAATGTACCAATTTCAAAAAACCGCCATGTCATTGAAGGTTCATTAAAGGTCCACTTAAGGTAAAAAACTGATTTTAGTACTTTTTCGGCAAATAGCACTGGGTGTGTTCATCAGAATTGGCAAAAATGCTCCTAGGAGTGGGTGACACCTTGGAGAGTAACAATTTCATTAAAAAGTCATTCGCGGTCACTTAGGGGTCAAAAAAGGTTTTTGGCTTTCATCGGAGAATTGAATATCTGCGAAGGCTGATGGTTCACCATGATGTATAATTGTGACCTTTGCCATGTGTGTGACCTCTGACCGAATTGACCCTCGTCCGGGGGTCATGTTGTGTGGTTAAAGGTCGAATTCTTGAATAAATGTGCCTTATTTAAGGAGTTACAGGCAAAAAAAATAAGAAACTGGTTATTTCGGATTGTGATAAGGAGATTTGTGTGCTTTATGGAGGGAAAACAACTCCCCGCTTCGATCGGACACTGACTTTGGGAGTTACAAGGCGTCAAAGTTAATTTTTATACCTTTTTCGCAATAAACATGGACATGTATGGGATGCCAAGATGCTATAGGAGTGGGTGCATCAATGGAGTGTAAAACTTTTCATAAAAAACACTGTCAATGAAGGTCATTGAAGAGTCACTAGGGGTCAAAAAACTCGACTTTTAGTACTTTCCGGCAATAGCACTGGGTGTGCTTCATCAGGATGCCAAATGCTCCTAGGAGAGGAAGTATCACATAGAGAGTTAACAATTTCATAAAAAAATGTCATTCATTAAAGGTCATCGAGGTCACTTAGGGGTAAAAAAACTGTTTTCGGGCTATAATCGGAGAATTGAATATCTGCGAAGGCTGGATGGTTCACATTTGGATTATTAATTGTTGACCGGCAGTGTGTGACCTCTGACCTGAATTTGACCTCTGTCGGGGTGGTCCTGTGTTTAAAGGTCGAATCTTGAATAAATGTGCTTATTTAAGGAAGTTTCCAGGACCAAAAAAAAAAAGAAAACTGGTTATTTTCGGATATGTGATAGAGCGTCGTGTGCTTTATGGAGAGGAGAAAACAACTCCCGCTTCGTCCGGACACTTACTTTGGTAGTTACAAGGGTCAAAGTCATTTGATACCTTTTCGCAATAACATTGGATCATGTTCATTGGAAATGCAATATGCTTCTAGGGAGTGGTGCTGCATCACATGGAGTGTACAATTTTCATAAAAAACCACCATGTCACTGAAGGTCATTGAAGTCACTTGGGGTCAAAAACTGATTTTAGTCTTTTTCGGCAATAGCACTGGGTGTGTTATCAGAATGCAAAAATGTCCTAGGAGTGGGATTATCACATAGAGAGAGTTAACAATTTTCATAAAAAATTCATCATTAAAGGTTTTCATTCGAGGCCACTTAGGGGTCAAAAACGTTTGTTTTTGGTTAAAATCGGAGAATTGAATATGCTGCGAAGGCGGGATGGTTCACCATTGTGATCTAAATGTTGACCTGATGTGTGTGACCTCTGTGTGTGCCTCATGGCATGGTGTGACCTCTGAACTGCAAGGAAACCTTTTCGCCAAAATGACCCCTAGATGACCTTTGACTAAAATTCCTGTGAAAAACCACAGAAGGCCTCTTCCGGCTCACGGATCATTGGAATAGTTTTTCATGATCGACCACACACTGCAGGAGGACCTTAGCAAATTTGAATCAACTATTGACAGACTAGATAGATAGCGATGAATACGATAGATGGACTTGCATGCTCACAAATGAGTCACCCAGCAATATGGCGTGGGAGCTTAGTTTAAAAATAATGTGGACATTGAGAGAAAATGTGAAATAAATTAGTTAATGAAAAATAGTTATAGACGCGTGGGGGCGAGTACCGAGGGTGAGGTGAAAAATTGGACCCCTCCCTTTAGATCGTTATTTACCAAGTCGCCATTGAGAGTCAAGTAGTTTTTCAAACATAATATCAAATCAGTGGTGGCGCTACGGGCCGCGGGCACCCCAAATTTTGATCAACTAAAATGATTCGGGGGCATATGCCCTGCCCTCGTACGCTTATGTCAAGAACTGAATTAGTGAAGAAGAGCAGTAGACGATAGTGATGGAAAATATTGATCTTGCATCATTCGAAACTGAGTCAAGGGCACTGAGGAGAAGAAGGCAGGGCATGCAGCCCAAGCTCTCCAGTGAATAAAAATTGGAAGGGAGGAAAAAGGAAGGAAAGGAGGGAAAACAACTTATGGGCCAGACAACTCTCCTTTTTCACTTTCTAAATTATATGCTACAACGGGCAGAGAGCCCATGCAAGCCCAGGGGTTTCCCATAGGTTATTTCTAGTCAATCTGCAAAACCTTTCTCGTCGCAGTGTAGCTGGTTTCCCATCTAAACTATGGAGATAGCCAGTTAGGCAGGGGTTAGAGAATAGAGGATTCAGATCGTCAGTCCATGATTCTTGCTTGCAAAGAAAAGAATACGCAAATTTCTGATTCTAGGATAGTGGCTAGATCACTCTTCTTTTTGCAGGTTGTTGAAACCACCTATCCTGAGATAGGCCTAGACCTAATCCAGTGTATGCACTTGAGTGACCAGCGGCGGGGATAATAGATGTGCTAAGCCTTGTACTCTGCAACCTGCCAGCACAGTACAGGGGTAATATTTCCGTACGAATAGTGAGGCATACGTTCGAATTCGTAGGGAGAGTCCGTTATACGAATCGGCAAACGTTGCGAAAAGGCTGATGGGGTTTGTTGCCGAGATGACAGGACAAATGCCGGAGTTGAGTTAACTCCATCGAGTGTCGTGAAGGTCATGTAGCTGTCGTATGAGATTGAGTCACAAGCTGAGCCGGTTATCAGGACACTCACGTGCGTGGAGATGTAGCTGAACGACAAGCGGAGCCTAGAATGTAGCGGCAACTGGTTGAGCGTTGGACTATATAGTAAACAATGCAGTGTGATAAAATGACGTCGAACAGGCAATGAGTTGATTCAGTTGAATGAAGCGGATAATAACAGTACCACCATAAGAAATGAGATGTTGATTGGAGGTTGAATATTGGTTGTTGAGAATTTGTCGGTCGTCATCATGTGATTGTCAATCAGGATGGAGATAAATCGTGTCACATCCCCCTGTCCGTGGTTACCGGGAGACGACAAGAAGCCTAGGGAGTATCCTTGGAGTGAAGATTGCATGAATGAAAATGTCAAGAGGGGAGTTGCACAAGAGATTAAAAGTATCATTATACCCGCCAACACTGAGATAAATGTTCGGGGGATATTATGGTTTTGACCGTGTGCCCGGCGTCTCCGCCGCCGCCGGACGCCGGAACTTTAGGCGCTAGCGCTCGCATTCGTTAACCACTTTATCCGATTTGACCCAACTTGGTACACATGTCCGTTGAGTGTAAAACTCGGATACGTTCGAAAATGGGCTATTACGTAATTGCTTGCCCTCTATTTTGCAGGTTTCCGCAAAATTTTCAAGTTCGTGCGATTCACGAAAAGTGGTGGTTGTGGGGGAGTTGTTGGAAGCAGAAAAACATGGCGACAATTTCAAGGTCATCCGAGTCAAGTTTGCAGTTCTTGGCCAGTAGCCTAATTATAGCATAATGTATGTGATATTTCACACTTCAATTGGATTTTATGACCACTTGTGTGGCCGAGGTCACTGAGGTCATCTTGCATGACTAATTTGCATAATAGGTGGTCCAATTAGCAAGTAGGCAAATTGATAAACTTTCTTGGATTATTCACGAAACTTGGTGAGTTAGGGCCTTCTAACAGTACCGATAAATCTATTCAATTGCGTTGAAAAGCAATGAGGTCATTATGTGTGTTTAATACATATTCGTTTAAGCATGATTAAAATACTTAATGCAATTGTTTCTCAACTTCTCGGGATTTTGACCGAAAATTTGTGAAGAGGACTACTACCAGTCCTGATGAAATTATTCAATAGACATCAAGATCACTGGAGGGCCAAATTTGTGGACTAATTTGCTATTAGTTGTCCTGATCAGGTCAAAATGATGAGTTTAGACTTTTTTTTTTTCGCAATAAACAGGGGACATGTTCCATTGGATGCAGTTATTATGCTTCTAGAAAATGGATGCATACATGGAGTTTAAAATGTTATAAAAAATCGCCCTGTCCATGAAGGTAATTAAAGTTAACTTAGGGGTAAAAACTGATTTTAGTCCCTTTTCGGCAATAGCACTGGGTGTGTTACTCAGAATGCAAAATGAATCAGAGAGTGGATGTATCACAAGGAGAGTAACAATTCATAAAAATGTTATATCATTAAAGGTCATCGAGGTCACTTAGGGGTTCAAAAACTGTTTTCGGGCTATAATCGGAGAATTGAATATCGCGAAGGCTGGATGGTCACCTTGTGATATAATTGTTGACCTGCATGTGTGTGACATCTGACCTGGAATTGACCTCTGTCGGTGGGCAGTGGGTTGTTAATGGTCGAATCTTGGAATAAAATGTGCTTATTTTAACAGACGCCCCTTGTCCGGGGCTGTAGGGGGTGCCTCATACAAGTAACAAAGTGCATTTAGGCTATTGTTATTCCACATTTAGTAAACTATTGTACCATAAGTTTTTCACCATTAGTCACATTCCTGTTCATCAGATGGAAGATCAATTTCTGTCCATCACATAATCAGGATATTTCCCCGAATGCTACTTGGTAAATTTGTCCCCATTTATCACTTGTCAATTGTTAAGACGCCCCCCAAGGGGGCTGTGGGGTGCTTAATTAATTAACCAGTGCATTATAGGCTATGTTGATTCCATATTCAGTGTACTATGTCGTTTTCACCATTAGTAACTTTCCGGTTTCATCAGAGTGGAATATTAATTCTGTTCTCCTATCAATATCAGATATTTCTCAGAATTCTACTCGGTAAATTTGTGCACCCCTTTATGCACTTGTCAACTGGAAGACGCAACCCAAGGGCTGTTGTAGGGGTGCATCATACAATTAACAAGTGCATTATAGCCTATTGTTGATTCCATATTCAGTAAATTATGTCGTTTTTCACATTAGTCCATTCCGTTTATCAGAGTGGGAATACATTTCTGTCCTATCAATATAGGATTATTTCTCAGAATGCCACTCGGTAAAATTGTGCACCCCTTTATGCACTAGTCAACTGTAAGACGCAAGCACCCCCAATGACCCGGGGACAGGCGTGTCAAATGTGGGTATCGTCAAATTCAAAAGGACTCAACATTGGACACTTTACATAAATAGTACAGTACACAAAACTGACTCTGGGTGCGTCTTTTGTTTATTATGTAGAAAATAATAGACAAGCTGCCTACTGGTGGGGTCTTTTCAAGGATTGGTAAGACATGTAAGTAATGAGGGGGGTGTAAATGGACCAATAATTACATGACCACCTTTGGACAATGACTCACCCTGTCCTGGGTATGGGGTGCGTCATCCAATTGACAAGTAAATTGAAAAATCTTGAGTTCTATGGACAGTACTTTTTATCTCTTTTGCTGTATCTCTATTGCGGTATTTAATTGACCTGAAGTAAACGTCCCCAGCTCTCCCAAAGTAGGTAATAAAACCAAGTTAATTGGCATCACAAAATTATGATCCAAGAATTATTGTCACTATGTAAATTTTGGTCTCCCCCCAAATGGCTTACAGAGAATCCCTTTGTATAGTTTGTAAACTGAACAGGAAAAAGGGTAACTTTCCTGTGTTATTCTCAATTTCCGGAGACCATTTGACAATACAAATGATGGCAACGTGTTTGAGCACCAAAGTCAAATGTAAATTGACTTTTTTTAAAATTCGAAGTCCACAAACTTTAACACTCCTTACAAAGATTTTGTTTAGAATGTTTCCGGAAAATTATATCGTAGTCATGATTTAATTAGAAACACCACACAGATTTGGTAACTAACTCTATTTCCGAAATCGAGCAAAAAAATCACTTGGGGGTCCCACTCTCCGTTACATATAAAACCAGGAAAAATATGCGTCTTATGGCCAAAACCGAAATACCATTAAATTGAAGAATTTGTTTAATATCCCTTTCAGAAATTGGACCATCATAAAACAAATTAAAAAACGCATGTGTGGGGTTGATTAATTTTTAATACTTTGGTGTCCCCTTACATATGAAACCCTGCTATTATCCAATTTAGGAGACACGGTGGATGTTGTATATAATATTTTCAATGCAAAATAGTACTGTCTGATCATTAGAAATTTGAAGACTCACACACACGAAAGTCCTTCTTGAGTAGAAAATTGATTGAGCAAATGTATGAAAAACTGATTTTGGCCTGAAATATTCCATGTCATAGGTTGACCCCTTCTGTTTCAATTCAGGAATGACCCATTACCTGTTACACGTTTGCGCTTCACAAGTCTATAAAGGTTCTTCTTTCTACGAATATTGTCCGGTTGCATGTTCACCAAAGTTCTTGAATAAGAGATGCGGGGCTTATACGTCCTGCGGTTTACCCGCCCGACACTTTCTAGTTTCATAATGGTTTATGATTATGCCCTCTATTAAACAGGGTTCACACAGAAATACAGGGTGCGTTTTATTCGGGACGGTAGTGGTATGAGATAATTACCGTAATTCGCTGATCAATGAGAACTCATACAAACGTTTCTCCAGTGAAGCTAAGGTACCCATGAATTCTGTGGTTCACCTCTTCCAAGGGGGTAAACCATAAGCCTGCCATTTTGACCTCCTTGAAGTGGGAATATATAGGACGGATTCGGATCATAAAATGCTGAAATCGTCACGAATCATTAAATAAAATGATGACGACAAATGAATTAACTTGCTCAGAATACCCCCAGATTTTTGTTTTTCGTCAAGAGTGACCTAGTTTCGTTGTTTGTTTTTCTAGTGATTTAAAATGATTGCTCAGCTACACCGTCCCAACTCATGAGTATGAGCGTCAACGCCAGCGAGAGTTGGGAAACTTCGAGTAGCAGTTACCTGGAAGATGCGCCGATGATTCCAAGCAGTCTGTATGATAGCATATAGGCTACTACGTTTCAAATCGCGCGTGGGCGAGGGCGGGGGGGAGGAGGCAACTTACCGGATCGAGGCTAATAAAAAAAAGAGGTTGGTTGATTTTCAAAGTCAAGGAGAATGTTGTTGTATAATTCAACACACAGATATGTAAAGCTAGGGACGAGCCAATGAGGCTGAAATTTTCATAGAGGCTGCGGGGATCACGGGAAAGCACGGAATGAAGTCCACCACTAGTACCACGTGCGATGCCCACGCATGGTCACCTTTTTTATGCATCCGAGTGCGAATGTTAGGCTGTCAAAAGATTGTTAAATATGGCTGTAAACCACCAAACTGAAACGGTTTTCGAAAGCACAATTTAGCACCCATTAGGATGAACTTCAAATTCTGTACATAATAATTCCGATATAGTACTATTCAAGGTATATAAAACTACGCAAGGAACGAGTATTGCAAACTTAGGTGCGAAGATGGATGGATTGCAACTGAGCCGTAACAATACTTCAGTCTACGGCAGTAGCAAAATGGCGCCTCACATGAGCATTATGGGATACCTGCAGCATTTTCGGGTCAGTGGAGAAACAGGACAACGAAAATAAGAAAAACAAAGTAAAATTTATTTTTTCATCACTTTTCATTCACATTTACTAACAACATGGAAACGAGGCATATTTACATGATATGAAAGTGTGCATTTTAACAAACGAATATGTATAGGTTCGAATTAGCATGGCATAGATGCATAAGTTATAGACCACGACGTATAGCATGCACCGACATTTTTGTTCTTTAAGGTATTTTCCGGCAACCCATTTTTCCTAACAAAATTTTCAGAATGAAATAATTCCATTGTTTCACAATCATGTTGTATGTTCAAGTTACAACTCAGATATATGGTAAAAATTTATGATAAGATGTGCTACGAATTATGCGGTGCGGGGATCAAAATTAATGTAGGCCGAGTTTAAAAATTGATCGCGGCCTATTTTCCGTAAAACTCGCAAGTGAAAAATGGCTTTATGT
Organism: Sclerodactyla briareus; assembly: GCA_026419785.1. Taxonomy (NCBI): domain Eukaryota; kingdom Metazoa; phylum Echinodermata; class Holothuroidea; order Dendrochirotida; family Sclerodactylidae; genus Sclerodactyla; species Sclerodactyla briareus. The sequence goes on along the minus strand of JAODTK010005617.1, from coordinate 231,898 downwards.
AGATGCGCAGAATATATTATACACTGAATCGATTGGAAAATAGATCTGGCAGAAGGAAAGTAAATCCGAGGAAAGTAATAAATCCTTTGTTGTAGTCGGGGCCAGATGATTCAATTTTGACATTTAGTACACTAGTGTGGGCTTCTATATTCACTGAAAATACTTCTATAATTACTTTAAAAAGTGCCACAATTATGGCCTACTATAAGACAACAAATACGACTGAAGCTGACATCGCGTTATATGAACGATGCGTACTTGCCTACTTGGAAATACATGAATTAGCCCTATGCGCTAACACTGATCATAATCCCCAAACAATCCCCAACCATTACAATAGAAGACAATCAGATCTTTACAATACGAACAGCTAATCAGGAAAAACACGTGTATTCAATGCGTTTAAATGTTTCAGGGGCGAATGAATCATTATTTGAGCCATAACGAAAATAAAAACATCGGACGGAAGTTGTTGTACAATCCGCCAACTGTCCGGATGTCAACAGACTGCATTATTTCCGAAACTGAATGAGTTGTTGCAGACCACTGCGTATTTCACATATCATTTGAATAATTCGTGGTCAATGTTGCCAGGTTTACCATCAGTTATGTAATTCAAAGTTCTCGCAAAGTTTCGTCTATCGTTCACTTGATATTGATTTGATATTGATCTTACAAACACTTTGTCTTGAGGTGATAGAGAACGACACACTGGGTGTCACGAGCGAGCGAAGGGTTATACAATTCCACATTACCGTTTCAAGGAGGAATTTTAGATGCCTAAGGTACAGTATCGAAGTCGGCTAGGGGCACCCGCTTCGTGTAGACAACTTGGTAGACCTTCTATTCTGTTTAGGTCGATATTTACTGTTTTAGCGTACCGTGAAAAATTGTTTTTGTTTCTTTGGATGGATAAACAACGTGTACTCTGCCTGAACCAATCCCACGCACCATCTGAGAAATTGTGTCAAAATGACAACGAAGCCACCGCAATAATTCAAACTAATACCGCGTACCTTGCAGTGAGACAGATGGCAATTTTGCATGGTCTCAATTTGTATGCGTAAGAACCCCCCTCACCGCGGGTGACCCAGAACACAAAATCGAACCCGCACAACCGGGAACAGTACCCCTACCACCCCCTCCATCACGACAGGTCTCCGCACACAATTACAAACAATTGAGTTTTTGAGCTGAGTTGGGCTTATGAAAACTGACCTTTCTAAAGCGGCCTCAGTGAATTAGCATGTTTAGATGTTTCCAAAAACCTGTTCTGTTTTGAAAGAAAATCAGCGTTGATTAGACAGAGAACAGGTATCTTTAGCATCCGGGTCAATGACAGAAGAACCGATGTATTTTTCATGCTTGAAAAGAACATACGGTTGTATCGTGGAAACCACTAATCAGACCAATACTGACATAACGACTTACTTGCAAGTGGCCGACACTACTCTGTTTTCCGCCTTTTCACCCCCCCCATTCTGGGTGGTGGTCAGGGCAAAGTTATCTGAGGTCATCAGAGTCAGGTCGATGTCTGAAATAGCCTATATCTACCAATACCTACCCAACAAGCAGTGGTCACATATGTGGAGATTCGTAGCAGCCAACTATGGCAAGGAATCACTACGCATTATTGCGTTTATTGTTCGTAATTGCTAGCAGCGTATATATGTCTGATGCAGATATCAGTAGTGGTTCTACTTGAGTATCAGCCAGAGATTCCAGAGATCCCTGAATACCAAAGCACACCAAGACAGGGATGTAGTTCCGAGAACGGTCAAGTCTCGGAGTATATATTCTCGAATGTGCCGGTCTCGGTCTGAGACCGAGACCCCATACCTACAGTGTAGAGAGTGGCAGACCAAGATGTAGATGATGACCAAGACCTTCGAGAAACTAAGTGAGGAAATTTACAGTTGCCAGCCGAAGCTTGCATAATGTTTGCAACCGACAGAACAACAATAATTCAATAATGATGAGATGATCACACACCCAACAGGGTGGCACCAGGATTCGCCTGAAGCGTGAGTGAGTGACAAGACCTCTCTCCCCTTCTATTTTTCCCTTTCCAAGATTCCAATTGGACATTCCTTAAATACTTTACACGTAAGCATACCGATCGGACTCTTCAACAAAATCAGAAATAAAGGCCGGTGGTGGGGGAGGGGAATTTGTGGAAGTGGGGGGGGGGGGGGGGGTAGGCTTCATTTATGCCCCTCCTCCTCTGATAGGCTCATGCCACCAGCTCCACTTAGCAACAGCTAGAAGTTGCTGGGTGAAACATACATGAACAGTTTTTGTTATCAAGTTCTACTCATAGATTAAGAGAAGTGAGTGTTGGCTAAATATACCACGGAAGCTAATGAATCAATAAATTTTAGGACAGACTTAGTGAGCATGCAGTTGCAAGTTATGTGGGGTCCTGACTGGACATGTGACAACAAGTACCACAGAGCTGGTGACTGGGACACTTCAGGGACCCCCGATGAAAGATTTATACGAACTGGTTTTACTTAATAACTGCAATTGCTGCAATTGCCCATTTCCGTGTGTATTATGGAAGTTGCGGTTATAGTGGTAAACAAGGTAACAACACATAACGAACAGAAACTCCCCGCACCGCCATCCCTCCACAATTGTTCGTTGCCGAGAAGTCAATGTCGAACATTGGAATTAATCACTTTTTGAAGCCGTGTTTATCTTGGACAGAGCCGGACATCCCGCTTACTGAAATGCCAATATCCATATATCTGTTTAAATAAAGAATTGATATGGCCATAAAAGCCTTCTTATATAACTTGATTAGAATTTCAGATACAGGTATACAATTTTATATGCCATATAAAGCCCTATATAAGTCGATATAGAGGTGTCCAGAATGGATATACAGTTATAGGGCAAATAAAGCCCCATATAAGTTATTATAGAGGGCTGCCGAGTCGAGCTAGTTTAGGTTACAGTTTTAATGGCCTTATAAAAGCCTTATATAAGTTGATATAGAGTGCTGCCGCTCATGATATGGATATACAGTTTCTAATGCCATATGAAGCCAGCCTACGATATAGAGCTTCCAGATGAAGGTTATACGTTTCTATGGCCATATTTATAAAGTCATATAAGTTGATATAGAGGCTGGCCCAGATATAGGTATACAATTCAATATGGCATATGAAGCCCCTAATAGAAGTTGATATAGAGGCTGCCAAAAAAATAGGTATAAAGTCTATTGGCCATATAAAGCCTTATTTAAATTGATATAGAGGCTGTAAGATATAGGTATACAGTTTATATGACCATATATAGAAAGCCCTATTTAACTTGATACGGGGCCTACCCAGAAATAGGAATATACAATTCTAAATGGCCAATAAAGCCCTATATAATGTAATATAGAAGCGGCCAGATATAGGACGGTATTTAAAGTTCTATCTGGCCATATAAAGCCTATTCAACTTGATTAATGAGTATAAACCGATATTAGTGAAAAGTTTTATATGGACATATAAAGCCTTATAAACATGGATATAGAGGCTGCCAGACATAGTATAGTTTTATATGGCTTTATAAAGCCTAATATAAACTTGATATAGAGCCTAAGGAATAATAGGTATACAATTTTACGGCCTATAAAGCTTAATGTAACTTGATTTATAGGGGCTGCCAATATAGGTTGTAAAGTTTAGATGGCAATATAAAAGCCCAATTAAATTCATATGGGGCAAGTTTAGGGTGCAGATTTATTTTTCAGTCCCCCGGCTGAAGTTATAGACAGGACTGCGCATATTCAGGAATTGAATTAGGGTAATGAAATCTGATGAACATTTACAAAAGGTTCATGGAATGAGTCAAAGTAATAATGTAAATTTATTAATATTTCACCTAGTGTAGTCAGTACCTAGGTTATTTGACAGGAAAATTGGCAACTGGCAATCATGACTTTCAAATTCAAAACTGGTTACACAGTCAACAGCTACAGTTGTAGGTTTTATCTTATTTGTTCGGTTCGCACTTTGTCAACAGGATTTTTAGTGAGTTACTATAATTGATGACCTTAACCTGACAACTAAGAAACAATAGGGGTCATCCTCACCATATGTGCAACCCACATACTAATGATAACTTAATAGTGACTTGCTATCATAGTATCGTGCTGACAAGGTTTTTTCAAACTTTGCCCTGTCGTGGCTTTGAATGATCACTAAAACAATGGAGTCTCTCACACGTGAATAATTGAACTTGAGAAGTTGCGTCGTTCAGATGTCGTGCGACAGGGTGTACACACAGAGAGGAGAGAGACAGACACGCACACACAACACATACATGCACGCACACACACACAACACACACTCACACACCCAACCCCCAACAACACAAAATTTTATCGTGATTTTGGTCAGCACTGTTTGGACTCAAGACGATTCATATAATTCGATGCATCATAAAACAGACGGTCTATGGAATTGACATCCAGACAGGTAGAACCGTGGCCATCGATTGCAAAGAATCTGAAAAGACTAATATAAAAATCTAGACAGGTGAAAAATATAAGTTATGATCAAGTTGACCGATTTTCACCGCCTAATTCACAAAATGGGTCAGACACGTCAAAAGAATGGCATATCCTGACTGAAGCCGGAAAAGCCTCCCCCCCCCCCCGGCCCCTTGGATCTGCGTCTGGTTTTACCCTTATTGCCATAGGATATGTGGGAGAGGGGGCATCCAGCGAGCGAGGTTTCAGCTCCGGTCCCTCTTCTGCGCTTCGGCCAGGATGGGGGCTGGCAGGATACGGTTGCAGTCAAGTAGGTCATGGGGGATAATCAAACAATGTTCGACAGCCATAGTGGGGAAATCAGCGGCACGAGGTAGGGGTCAGGCTTTTCCCCCCCCCCCAAGGGGGGGGGGGGGGGCTTGGGGGTTAGTCGGAATTTGTGCGGGCACGCATTCGATCGACGACTTTGGGTTGATGACCATTGGAAGGATATATCATGTACGTCCTCTATTTTCTCTGCGACCTGACAGATCTCAACAGTCCAATGAAGTAATTACCAACTATACTGGTAACAAGAAGTCCCTCCAGTTTTTTAACTTTGCTGAATCGAGGACAAAACAACTGGGGCGAGGTCGATAGTGGTGACCCCAGACCCCCCAAATTGTCAATGTGCTTTGCCCCTCCCCCTTCCCCATCGCAGCTCAATGTGTGGTTGCGCCGGCCTTGCACTGACTACTTCATTGCCATTACGCTGCCCAACGTGTTGGTACGGGAGTGTTACAGAGTAAGACATGTGACTCTCACCATTCTCCCAATAACTCCCGAGCACTGTATGACACGGGGCCCGGGATGCTTTGATGGTTCCCCTTCCCTTACGAAAGTGGTATCGCACTGTCACAGAAGCTCGTCTGTGAATACGGTCCCTCCGGCCATGGGCGTCAACCTGGGAGGGGGGGACGGGGACGTGTCCCCCCCACATTTTTAGGATGCTCCCTTGACTTTCATTTTTACACGTAATTTTTTTTTTGGCGTCGAGTCACGTCCCCCCCACTTTGATCATGTTCCCCCCCCCCACCTTCTGAGATGGATTGACCCTCTGTCTCCGCATCTGCCTTCCATCGCCGAAAATCACCCAGTTTGTGCGAAATTATCCTGCCTGTTTTTTTCTGGTCGTGAGAGGGCGCTATTACATTTGATTGTATTTTTCGAAGAGAAGATTTCCAGTAAATTATGAATATTTGTGGTCTCCAATGTCGTGAATTTTTTTTCTAGAGTTCTTCGAAGAATCGAATCACAATGGGAAACTGTGGTTCGGCAATATTTTCAATAACACTCCATTCCTCTTTTATTTTACCACTTTGTTACGGAAACAAGTGATATTAGGAAACAGTTATTTTAAGCTGTGTTTTAAGGTTTCTCAATGTTATTATGAAAAACATTTGGTGCTGTGTGTGATATGGTATGGCCGAATACTGATGTCAGAAGACAAAAAAAACTGTGGGCTGAAAACTGTTGTTCGAAGACCTGCAAAAAGAGGTCGCAGCAATAAACAACAAAACAACAACAGACAAAGACAGGCGTAAGAACGTAAATTTCATGACAAAACTACTTTTCGCAAGACTTCGCAGGTTTACAGTTGTGTGGTGTTTACTCTTAACTTAGGACTAACCGCTGCGTATGTTTCCATCATCCGAATTTTTGTTGCCGTAACCTAGGCCTAGGCTAGGTAAATGTATGGGAAAGGGTCCAAATTTCGTGTGGACCGAATTTCGTTACAGCAGTTTTCGCGTAAATGGATGCTAGCTTTGCGCGTGTTTGGAACTGAAGCGCGCTGATGAGCTAACGATACGCATGGAATATTTTGAACGACGCGGACTGCACGCTCTATTCACCGTGACGGGCCAAGAGGACGCCGTTAAATTTTAACTAACCGATTTGTTACAGTCACCTCTCCATGCATATTTATTGTCGTTCTATATTATTGTGGACAACTTGGTTTTCCATGTGAGAAGCCGAAGTCTTGACTCTTTATAGAGCCCAGGATTTATAATTCAGATGGGTTTATAAGAGAATAGTGCCTTCGTATTGGTAACGGGAAATTCGGACCCTAATTGGGTTTTATGCGTATCTCGGAAATGCCCGCCAACTTCCCAGCCGGAGGACAAACCTCTGTAATTGGGTTACGACGGTGATACCAGACTGAATGATGAAAGATGCAAAAATAACCAGGACCACAATTGTGAGTTTCTTTCTAGGCCATGTATTCAAACAAGACGCCGGTGGCAAATGTGATTAAATGTAAGCGAAATTTGGGACCCCCCATCATAGTCCTTGAAAAGGACTGTGTGGTACAGCCGCTCGCTCAACCTCCACATTCACATGCAACTTACTGTATAATATTAGGGAATGATCAATGACTAGGCTAAATGTAGGTTCATTAACTTCCACGCCAGACTCACCGTACAGTGTTTACGTAGGACTACTGATGTAGTTTTCACTCCAAGTCCAAACCCTACAAGCTTTTTAGATGCGGGAGAGCAGCTCTACAAGTCTCATCATGTCTACTCCGTCGTTCGTTGGTCCGTTCGTTCGTCCCTTCTGTTCGTCACGTTCATTCATAACTACTACCATAATGCGATCAGGTTGAAAACTTGGGGGGGGGGGATGAAGCTTGCTACTGGCTAGGCCTTAGCTACATTTATGTTCGCATGTTATTAGATTTTAATAAAATCAAATAATACCCAAAATCAAACTTTATTTTTGAGCTCACCTGCTGCCAGACACGTTTTGTTTACATTACTCCATCCTTGCTGAGCGTGTTTACCTTTATCTTCAGAAGGTCCAGTTCTGCAGAATAGTTGACAAGAAAACCTATTGTCCAGGGTGGTGATGATTTGTCTTTCATCGCTTCTCGCCCTAGTGACATAGACCCTGCCTCCACAGGATTGTTTACATTACATCTCTTGGTCAAATTCCTCATGGTGCCTTAGAAATGGGGGCTTGCGACACTCCCCCCCCCCAAAATGCGTTTGATGGTAACTTGTGGAGTGGTTCAACTATAACGATGAGTGTCAAACAATTTAGATATCATTCTGTGGGAAAGTGTGTTTCCACGTTCACTGCCACAGGCTTAGGAAGTGCACTGATAGCAAAGATTAGGCTAATGTGGTAGACATGTTTTCCAGTCATTACCATGGTTATTACAGATGTCAGTAGAGTCAGTTGAATGTGACAAACAATCAATGTATGGCGCAAAAAAAAAATGCAGTGATTTGCACGAGAGTTTTGCTTGGCCGCAGCTACCAAGACGTTCCGACTTCACTTGTTTTGCAAATAGCATGTTGCAGTGTACTGTGGGATAGTTTTGATGCCTGCTGATTACTTCAGAGGGGCAGTTTTGGTCTCTCGGCAGTGAAAGTCAATTTTCTCCAGTGAAAGGTTATGAACAAAATATCACATATTCGAAAGTCCAGTGCTATACTCTACTGCCACTAAAGAACAAATTCTGTCCCAAAATCCGTCCAGGAATGATGAAATTAGGGTTTTTGTTTAAATCACATTGTTTGAATCATTGATTTAGCCAAAATCTTCAATTCAAATCAAATGATTTAAAAAAAAATGGTTATTCAATCAATGTTTTTTTTTATTCTATCTCATTTCAAAGTTCTGCGAACTCCAATCATTGCAAATTACTAATTCCAAGGGAATGTTCCACAAGTTACAACTGTTTGAAGCACTTTTTCTGCCCCCCCTCTCATAAGTATTTCACCCCTCCTGTGGTACATATTTGGCCCAATCTAGAAACAGATCTCGTACACTTCATACACACTCCATATTCCCATTGCATTACCAAATTCTCATTCCCAAACATCAGCGGGAAATGGGAGAAACCAAACACTTGAAATTGGATCTGCATGTACAGACGTTGGAGGATATTATGATGGTGAAAATCATATAATTCTAAAACTAAGTTTGTTTCATGAGAGAACCCACTATATGAGACTGTGAGTATTGCAAAAGACCAAAGACTAGTTCTACTGCAGCCATTCATATTGTCGGTGGATGACTTTTTTCTATGAAGATATCCCATTTCGACCTTGTTTTGCAGGTGCAATTAGGGGGCCCCAGGGGCCATATCAGCCCCCTAAAAAACATCAATAACCCCATGTTCTACTGAATTGTATGAACCAGGGGCTATTTTGGGGGGACAAAAAGCCTCGGGGTCTTCATTTGGTACATTTCTGGGGGCCCTAACTAATAAATGCCCAGCAAGGACTATTTCAATGGTGTGTTGGCAGACTGACAGTTCAGTGTATGGAAGTAATGCATGTGAGCTAAGTTTTGTAGCCTCTGGGGTTTGATTTTTCATTGACAGCCCTGGTCTACTCGATACAGAGGTTGAGTGATCAGAGCCCCTGGTCCTACCAAAATAACCACTGCGTCCAGTGACGCTTCCACAGACCAGGGGACTCTTTCTTTGAAAAGTCATCCCCTGGACTCTGAGATACCCATTTCGATCCTGTGGTTTTGCATCGTAGAACCAATACCTATGCTCTGAAACATAATTCAGATACTGGTCCCTTCTCAGCTCATCGCGTTCTCTCACAATGGGTACAAAGACATGCATATGACAAACATGAATCTCTACCTCTTCATGTATGTAATGGAATCAAAAGCCCCAGGGGCCCAGCGGCAGGTTGCCCAGGGCATTCACCTCATGAGTACATGAGTGCAATCTCCAAGCTAAGTGGGCCATTTACACTGACTTATTATTTCATGTGTATAAAACCAAATTCTACAGATTTGGGGATTAGTAATGACCATAACAGTAGCAGTCCCTAATGTTCGTCTGTTTAGTACCCTCTTTTGAAACACTAAAACTGAACAAGATTTGTTGAACTTCTAGCATCATGTGTTGAGCATTACACAACCTCTGAATATAATATTAAACCACTATAAAATTAACAAATTATCCATGCCGATTTGCGCTGGAAATAGAAACAAAACAATCAATTTGTCCATCCATACCCCTTGCCCTTGTCGTACCCAAACTCTCAAAACTGGAGTGGTACAATTGAACATTAAAGCCATTCATTCAATTTATGATAAATGTGAGTAACCATCTAACATAGCATAAGTTTCAGCATTCCATCCCATTCATGAGAAAAGTTTAAATGGTGCAGTCACAGGAAAATTGGCTTGTCCTATCCGTACCCATTGTGCAACACTAAAACGGGACCCTGCAATGAAGATCTTTTTCATTCACATATATTGACAATGAGTCGTATGTTTTATTTTCTGAAAACTAGAGATCAAAATAGGTTCAGTGTCCTATCCGTACCCCCGTCCGTCCCAACCACCAAGTAATAGAGCAATAATTTCTCATAAAATTCTGAGCTCATTCAAGCTATCCCGCTTCATGAAAAAGTAGCAAAGGTGCTAAAAAGCTAAAGACATTTCAAACTGATTCTTATCAATCTCATTTCTCTAATCTGAGTTACTTATAGAAAAAACATTGTGTCCTGTCCATGCCCCTAGATGCAAATTGCCTAATCTAATAGGTAGTTGCTCATCTATTTGCTTATTTTAGGCTGAAAACATCTTGCATGACCTCATATATTATTCACTATAACCACAAATAATATCATTGTCCCCTGATTTACTAGGAAAAAAAACAGATAAATTTGTTCTGTTCGTCTCCCAGATTTGGCCCTCTGATTCAGTAATTATTGGAAAACCAAAAATAGAACGTTAAGAATATTTCCACTGACAATATAATAGGGTGAATGTACATTGCAAAAAATGACACATCATAAACCAATCAGAGAGGCTGATGAGCTGAGAAACCTATTTTTATTCATCCTGATTGTGACTACGGGAACTGTATTATGCAAAAGATATACCATGTTTTCTATCCAATACATCTTGAATATCTTTCTAACACAATGGCACCCCACCTATGAAGCTAGTTTATGTTCAACATTTTCTTACTCACAAGTTCAAATAGACCCAAGTGTCAGCATTTCAACATTGTTTCAAAAGTTGAAATTGTAGCATCTCAACTCTTTGAAGGGGAAGGGTTCCATATACAAGTTATTTATAACTTGTATAACTCATATATATTTTATTTATACTATATATATATCTAATCATTAAATGTTTTATATATTATGCCAGGAAATGTCGACTGCAAAACCTTCCTCCTCGGATCCAAGCACAGGAGGGAAACTGCGATTGAGGGGGAACTAACTTCCCTGTCCACCATTGGCCACCTCTTGGATAAGATCCAGAACTGACCAAGATAACTACCTGGTAGTTTGAAGTTGCTGCACGGATTTCCTCCTAGCAATGTGGATATTTCAGACCACCAGACAAAGCTGTCGAGGCTTCCATCCGTACGGGGGACACCTTCATAGTCGAGGAGGAGAAAATGCCCTGCGGTGGTGACCAGAGACTTCCAACCTCTCCTCGGTGCTGGTTCATACCCTCCGAGAAGGGGGAGTCCTGACGAGGAAGGTCGTGCCCGCTGACAATCATGCCTCTTCCGGAGCATAGATCTGCTGATGGAGGGAGGTGTGAGAACAGGACCCAAAACAGGGTCACCGGAACGGAGGGGACCTGATCGCCTCATGTTGTCTGAAGTCGGACCCCAACCGAAGTACACAGAAGCCGTCTGGGGAAGGGCACTGGCGGAGTACTGTCTGGATTAGAAACCCAGACTCATGGGCGGTGCCATTGAGATCGCCATCTTGCCGAAGTTCTACAGATCGTGATAAGTAGTTGAACAAGCAGTCTCTGAGAGTGGACAGGTTAGGCCGAGGAACGTTCCTACAAGAACTGCATCTACCTCATCTACGACCCAACATTCACTATGACCCCCTGGTGCTAAATGGGTGCGAGACTGAAATAGAAGTCCAGACGCGTGTTCTCTGTGGCGATGACCACGTTTATGCCAAGGCCATGGAACTCGCTCAAGAGGCGAAGCGTAGTCGGCAGTACACAGACCTGACAGGTTTCACATTGAGGTGTTGTTCTTGTTTTTCGTGTTGGTATGTCAGCTGGGATACGTGGCCAGGGCAGGCCACAACAGCTGATATGACTAATGGCCATGCAAACTTTGATGAGTAGCTGCCCTTCTTGATGAATTGTTGGTTGTAGTTGCCTTTCCTTTTAGTGAGGAAATGATTCAATTCATATTATTGCTGTAAAACGACGACCCCAGTTCAGTCAGAGAAAAATCCATGCAGAGCAGAGGCTTCATATTTAAATAAAGGAAAAGGTGACAGTGTACTGGACAGAAATCACTTCATCTCAGAGGCATAATTGAAATTGTCAATTTGTTATATGATCAACAACTCCACAAACGACCAGTATTATTAAATGAGTATTGGTAGACATTATTTTGAGAAAAAAAATCGCAACATGCCTCCTGAAGTCGGTGAGATTAAGTAATTGAGGAAAATATGTGGAAATAATGTGTGTGATATAATTGGTGATGCCGTTAGGTTATTCTAATATATAATTCAAAGAGAATTTCTTTGTGGTGAACTTTTGGTAAAGTTAATTGTGAAACAGCTTGTGCATATTCTGTAGGAAACAAATGTCCCGCCCCAATGAATGAGACATTAGCTGTTGGTGGCATGACAATATCTTTCAAAAACCTTTCCTCAAGTGGGGCATTTCCAAGAGGCCACATCTTAGTAAAATATAAATTAGTGTGTAATATTTATTTGCCTATATACAATTTTTAAATCCGCCTTACATAATAGTTAATTATATAATTATTGTAGGTTGTTGTATGGAGGTCATAATGGAAATTGTCCAACCAGCTAGCTCTAAATTGGTTCATTTATGTGAGTCATTGACATCAATCATAATTTCTACCTCATGGTGGTAATTTTACTGGATAGGCATCTAATTTCACCTTGATTAGTTGCATTAATGTAAATTGTTTTATATAAACATCCACCAAGCTCTTGTGATCCAATTTAAATGCATAAAAGTTGTCAATATCTCCGGGAAAGTACTCCAAAAATTTTATTTGTTTTCTGTTGTCTAACCATTATACTAATGATAATAATGTCTATTTGGGCCTAGTGACGATACGATATTTGCCTTTTCAAAAATTTTTTCTTAAGACTAGGCTCCATTAGAAAGACTAGCGATCACTTGGTGTGTGTATATGTGTGTGTGTGTATGATGTGTGTTGTGGTGTTCCACTTGCTCGTGAGCAGAGTTCTCTTGAACAGTAAGACGGATTTTGATGAATTGTGTATGAGTGTTGGGGTTTGGGTGTACACGACTGATTAGATTTTGGGACATAAGGCGCCTAGTTAAGTAGGGCAATTAGCCTATTTTATTTATGTAATTTTATTGTTAGGCTCATGAGCAAGAGTACGGAGGAACTATGTAGGGCTAGGTGACTTGGTTTGGCACATAGGTGAACTTGGTTTTTTGTACACATCATAAGATGAGGGATATAAGGGATGGATGATTAGATTTCAAGTGTGAAAAATGATCAATTAGTCATCTAATTGAACTTCAATTTATGTGGAAATTTGAAAGTTTGTCGGATTTTCACGAAACTGGTGAATATTGATCACCTTCAGTTCTGAAACTTTTACCAAGATTCGGTTCAAAGAGGTCATTCAATGTGTCTAATTTGCATAATTCATGCAAAATTACAATGTTCTTCGGGTTTTCATGAAACTTTGTGAATATGGGTTACTTCAGTACCACACAATTTTCGTGGATTCGGGTCAACTGGAGGTCATCAAAATGTCTAAATTTGCACAATTAGCAAAATTTATATATTTTATTTAAGATTTGCTGGATTTTCATGAAACTGGTTGGTATGGCCTTACCTTATTCTCCAACATTTTTAACATACCTGTAGACTGGATGTCGGTCATTCAGTGTGTATATTTGGCGTAGTTCTTCCAAAAAAGTGGGTTCGATGTTCATGAAAGCTTGAGGTATGATCTATCTTTAGTCCCCAAATTTGTCAAAAAGTGAATCGAGTCAATGGGCGGTGATTCAGTGTGGATAATTTGCTAATTCATGCAAATGTTCAAGTTTGTGGATTCCCATGAAAAGAAGTATTATGTGTACATTATTTGATCCTGAGGTATTTAGTCAATGGACTTGAGTATTGTGCTAATTATTTGCATAATTTTAGGCAATGTATAAGTCACTTTCCCCACTCTCCTTTTGTCAATAATTCATCCTAATAATTTGAAAATTGTTCACTGATTAGTAGCTGCTTCATTTTAAATAAATGAGATAAACGATATATTTAAATGCTAATACCAAAATCTGGAAGCATCACATAGAATGTCTTATAATTGTTTTGCATATTGCTGATAGAAGAAACCACTGATTATCGCAATCAGGCGAGCCCACTGGGTCGTAGCCTTGGTTCAACTTGTTCGTGGTAACATGTATACGACGAAACATTCTTTGACACTGTGAATGCCTCTTATTCTTATTTCTTGTGCTACGCATGCGCAGTCGAATGTGGGGTTGTGCTTCTCTGTATCACTGACCCTTCAATACAGCTTGTTATTTTCCTGCCATTGTTCCTGTATAGAATAAAAATTACCTTCACAGCGTTGTTTTCTTTGATTCTTCTGTGGACGCTGATCACTTGGATGATTTTCAATCATTGATGTCCAGTCATTGTTTTCATATACATATATATAACGTGCGGGCAGTACCAATACGATTGTTTGTTATTCCATATAAATATGAACAATCATCAATAGGAAAATAAATTTATCAGATAAGACATAAGTGAAAGTTAACATTAACAACCATAGAAAAATTATCGAATTTGTAAATAAGAGCGGTGGCAAGAGTCAGGACCTATCATCTCGTGTGTTACAACAGCGCCCTCACAAAAAAAACTTCTCTAAACAATTAGTGTGATTAGCTATACCTCAATACATCCTCCCGTATAATTTTCGGGACAGTATTTTGTCATATCTTCAGGTCTGACAAAAGTCCACTCAAATCATGCTGCGCATGCGTTCAATTGTTCCATTTTGGAAAACAACTGCATCCCCTTCTTAAAGTAACCCGCAATCCACACTTCCTAAGCCATTTGAAGCTGTTCCATATCATTATTATGTGCCCAAGATTTTCATCCAGGGAAAAGTTATCTCATGATTTTTTTCGTCAATATTCTTGTACGCCGGAGAGGCAAGTTCCTGGGTATCAGGCTGGTGGTGGAATGAATCCAGGTATTCGGGCCACCATTCGGCGGTTCAAGTCTTTTCCTTCCCCCATTCAATCCAACTATTTCCATTTTTTCGCCCCTTTGTTGGTCTAGTTCTTCATTTCCCTGTAGCAGCTACTCTCTCTATTTGCCCTCTGCCTGCCTAACTAATTAACCCTTGATGTTAGTATAACCATGGGAGTGACTGTCATGGAATCACACTCCCAACCAACTCGACGGCTGTCAACGCCCACCTTCACTTTCGGTCACTACAGTCTGCAAACATACAACTCCGGCTGTAAAAGTTATAAATAGAATTATAGTGTGCGTCTTGGGACCTGGAATTATATTATATATCGTCATTCGACGTTTCGCATCATTGTTTGTGGCTCAGTTCTGAATAATGGAGATACCACAGACACCCAGTCGCCTATTCGCGCGCAGCGCGAGATTTATTCAGAATACACTGATAATGAAATTGTCATAAATTCACCTCTTCTTGTTCATATGGCAACATAAGAATTCTGGGTCCCCCCCCCCCCCCCCCACCCCCGAGGGGCAAGCTGAGGGGCGCATTTCCCTGAGGGGTCGAAATCGTGCCCCTAGTCCGTCTCCCCCTGTATCCGCCCATTGCAAAACGACCACTAAAAAATCGCGCGAGACGGTTCGTGTAGCCCACATGTGGCATTTTCTTCTTACCAATCGCCCTCTCTTTTTTCCATAGATTAAAACAAAATAAATAAGAATCAGCAGGGCGCCACCAATTCCATTTAGTTGACTGCAATACGGGTGGCAGCTCTACAATCATCATGTCTCCTCCGTCCGTTCGTGAGGCGTTCGTTCGTACCGTTTGTTCGTCACGTTCACTCTAACTTCCAAACCGTACATGCGATCAGGTGAACTTGTGGGTGGTGGAGCATGCCACTGTCTAGGCCGACTAAAAACAATATTGCACAGGTATTAAAGAAAAAAAAAAAAAAAAAAAAATTTAAAATAAATCCCAATAATTACCGAACATTTGTCTACCCAAGCCTTCCCATTGGCTTCCCTGTTAGAGTAGTTTGTTTCCATACTCCCTCCACTGCATGACGGGCTGCTGGTAGAAGGGGGACTGTTAATTCGTCTGTCAGCATTGAGGTGGCTGATAAGGCAAGTGGGGATAACAGGGGCAGTTCTTTGGGAAAGATCGTTCATCACCTTCTCTTGATGTAGGTGCTGGCTAGACTCTCCATTGTGGATCCAATTGGTGTGTTCCCACTGTTCCCCAAAACTGGCCTACAGTCATGGAAGTTGTGCTGGGTACACATCAAGTTTTGTTGTGTACATATTGCTATATAACGGCCTAGGAATGAGTTAGTTGGGTACTTTGTTTGCTGGGCACTGATGACAAACATTAGGCTAATGCGGTATCTGTATCTGTAGGGATACGTCCAACGCTCCATGTGGGATCCAACTGACAGGAAACAGTTATGCACGGGAAGAAACTCAGTCCCGATTCATCTGCTTGAGATCCTCAATACCCGGCATCTTGAAGTTTGACTGGTATTTGTGATGGTGGATACTCCTCTCCTGCGGCAATGTATTCCAGTCAACAAGTTTTTTGGCCAGAAGGAGTATTTATAACAGTCCTTGTTTGCGGCTAGCTTGTCTGTAGGCGTTACAGTGAGTTGGGCCTGGAAGGACGGGAGGGCGCGGAAGGAGGTCGGTCAACCGAAGAGGCAAGAGATCACGCCGTGCTTTCTGAAGAATATAATTCTACTGGCATTCCTTCTGTCTTTTAAGAATCCATCCCGGTCCCCCACAAGATTGGCAGCCAACCTGTGGATCTTTTGTAATCGTTGGTGACAAAGCTGCGCCGCCCTTCCCCGGCGTTGAACCATTCTCTAAATTTGTTACAAGGGCATGTGTAGACATGTTCAACAAGCCATTTCATAGTTTTACAGATGTCAGTAAAAGATCAATTTAACATGTTAACAAACAATGAATGTGGATGGTGAAGACCATGCAGTGCATTCGCCACAGGAATTTTTCCGTTCCGCAGCTATCCAGACGTTTTCGTGATTGCGCTTGTTTCTCTTGCAGCGGCCTATGCATTATCGGCGAATCATTGAATGGACCAATTAAAATTAAGAAAATTTGCAGTGAGTACACTTGGGCCAAAATCCGAGCCGGTATTGGTGGTAGAAATAATATACCTGCACGCGAACTGTCTGGGGAATAATATTACGAGTTTGGGTCTGTAGCCGCCCTGTCCGCCACTAGAGAATTTTCACACGTTTTGCGCAATAGCCTCTAAGCATGTCCATATAGACGAATTTCGGGGATTTGTTCGTAGGTGGGTTGCCGATTAGAATTTCTAGAAAGTTTGAACGTTTCATTTTGTGACTAGGTGTCCCTAGAAGAGGACACGATGTGGTCGGTAGGATGTGAACCGTTATTTGGAGCTTTATTTTCTTTTCTAATTCAAGACGTTTCAAGTCGGATTGTATGAGTACTATGGTCATGTAACTTTTCTTCATACTAGAACGGGTAAAAAGAGGCTATTTCAAAACGCCACACCCGAATTTTGGTGTTGCCTTGTTGAGCGATTTCATTGTAGAAAAAATGGAGTTCACCTATTTTCACCAGACGTCATCCGAGTCAAGAGTCATAATTTGTCGATTTCCGGTGAATTCGTGTATACGATCTATCGAGACTTCCCTGACGAAAACTCCACATCATATAATATCACAAAACTTTGCCGATTTCCGCGCATACTTATCAATAATAGCGTCCCAATAGATGGGGTGAGGGGAAATGGTTGTGTTCTCGAAGAGTGGTGACAATGTGAAAATAGGTTGTAATGGTAGAGCTATGGGAGAAACCTCGTCTTTACCCTTGAACTATTTAGTGGTGAGCATGCGCACTTCCCACCTTGAAAAAGGCTTATTTCCCAACACATGCCCCGAGTGCGGGAGTACAGGCCTAGTGTTAGCGCTAAAGGAAAATGCGCGACAATGAAAATCTGATTACTTCTCTCTGAATCTTGAAAAAAATGTGCACTTCATGCGATGCGACCTGCGTTCTGTGGATGATATTGGCTCTTGGGAGACGAAAGCCTTAACCTTCAATATATCGCCCATGAAGAATGGGACATGTGAAACCAAGAAGTAAAAAGACTAAGTGATTCCTTAACTGGTCCTGACTTGACCAAGCTACGCATAGCAACTTTATACATGCTTACAAGATTCACAATAGGGCACATGTAGTACTCATTATGGGGAACTCACATACTAAGTTGAACTTCATCCATCCAAGTGAGGTCTGTTAACCAAAAACACAAGCTAAATTAGCCAAACTATCCAATTTTCCACAACATCCCCAATCTCCCCCCCCCCTCTTAAAAAAAATGGTTCCGGTCTACTCTGAAAACGAGAGGTTGTGTACTCCCCATCAGAAAGCTGCATAACAAATTTCAACCTGATTGAACCAGGCATTCTGGACCTTCCGTGATAACGAGGTTGGTTTGATCTTTGATTATCTCTGGAAACAATAAAAACCATGTGCTGATTGGGGACCCAAACATACCAGTCATCGAGTCATCGTATCAACAAGCTTAACTTGGCCAAATATTAACTTTTCACAAATTCCCGTTTTCCCCAGAACTGACCCGCGGTCCACACCAAAAACAAAAGGGTTCTTGTAAGATCGTGGACAAAGCTGAATACCAAATTTCTACCTGATCGGACCAGGCATTCTGGATTTATCGTGTTAATAAGATTGTCATATTTTGACCTCAGATGACCTTCGGCCCGACGCCAAAACAATAGGGATCATGTACTCATTATGGGAAACCCACATACCAAGTATTCAGCTTCATCCACAGGGGCGTCGTGCAAAAAATTAATTTCGGGGGGCCCATCACCAAGTGATGACTATCTAAGCCGAGCGCCACCACGGGCTGGCGCGCAACATATATACAAATGTCGCAACACCGCTGAAATTTACAAAAAACTTACTTCTTCGCGACCCCCCCCCCCACCTAAAATATTCCGTTGATAGGCTTCTGGCTACAATCCACTTGTGGTGATCTCCAGATGGCTATTTTCATGTTCGTATGGAATTTTCACCGTATAGTAGCCACTCTATGTTCTTGAGATTTCAAGGCTATCTAAGGGGAGCGGCACCATCGATTGCACCGCGCAGCGTAGCGATTTTTTAATTATTAATGATTAAATGCCGAATGGTGATTTCCAGATGGCTGTTTCCAATTAATAAATAAAAGTGGAACTTTAACAAATTAGAATGAAGTTCACCTTAGCCACTCCATGTTCATGCGAATATGAGCCTATAATTGCGAAGCAGCATAATTGAAAGGGAATTTCACCTTAGCCGTGCTATACGAATTTTTCCAAATTGGGTGTTCTTAGGCGACAAATGGTGAGAGCCAGATGACTATTTTTTTATATTCATAGATTGAAATAAACTTCACACATTAAAAAAAAATGCCACTTTAGCAGTTCATGCGATTTAGATAAGTGAAGTGGGCAAGCAGCGTAGCCCAAAATTGTCAAAGAAGAACGGTTATTTGTGGGTCGCAAATGATAGTTCTAGATGAGCATTAAGATCAAACAAAACAAAAAATCCTATAGCCCGGAAAATATGGTGGTCAAAATATTAATTTACTAAAAGTTATTTTGCTATCTTATTGATAGTGACATTTTAACACATGCATCAACGTTTACCAGCGTTTATGAACGTTCGTTAAACAATTCACCTTTTCTGTCTAAAGAACTTAACATTTTTCTCCTGACTTGATGTTTATGGTGTGCCGGATTGTATCATTTAGCGGGCCGACTGATTTTGGCCCGCGGATCGCTATTTGGGAACCCCCGAGAGGCTGTTTTGTGTATGTTTGAGAATATTTCCATAAATAGATGAAGAACAACTTACAATATCAGAGGATCCAGCGTGTAATTCACTCAAATTTTGATGAACTAGCTCGCATTTCCTACCAATATCAAGCACGAAGCTTGGCAGGGCATATTCGAGCAATGGCCATTACTATCTCGATATATGTTTGAGTTGAGGTGTGTGGGGTGAGGCAATCCGCAACGATTAACAAAGAATAATTGACTATATTATACTTTCGATTTCGAGAATACTTTTAAATATGACGAAATTTTATGACACCTCTGACAAAATTTGGGGTGAGGGGCGGGCCCCGGGCCCAATGAGCACGACGCCACTGTTCATCCACCCAGGCGGGATCGAGTTATCGTGTACGTCTTGGCGCCACACACACACAAGCACACATACACACAAACACACACACACTGTCATGACTGCATAGACTGCAAGGTTTCACTGATGTTCGTGGCAGGTAGAAGGACACTGGCCTCCGGGCCCGTGATTTGACGCATACAGAATATACTATAAGCAAGTGGACATGTGCAGGCGGGTGAACCGCCGACGTGTATATCCCCGCAGAATGGCCTTTGTGGATCTTGTTTTAAGAGAAATCACATTAAAGACGTCCATCCGGTGACTCCGGTGACTTTGAATGCCCTGGCTGGTCGTTCAGTACCAACATGTACAGTCCATCATTTCCCCAAGTTTCGTTCAATACGACAAGCTAAAGAAAATCGCATGAATCACGCCAGTTTGACCTCCTGTGAACCTGAAATGACCCTTCATGTTGTTTAGGACAGACAACAATTCAGGTCTACCGAGTTTCGTTCAATCCGCGACAACAATAGAAAATCACGTAAAAAAAAAACCAAAAAAAAAACGTAAATTTCACCTTGTGTTAACCTTGAAATCACCGTCATGTTTTTCGAGACCAACTTTTGTCCCCACTGACCAAGTTTCGTGTAAATTGGAATAACTTCGTGTTTTCGCTCCCTCCCCCCCCCCCCCCCCCCCCCCCCCCCAGAAAAAAGGGGAAAAAAACCACAAATTTACCTCTATGACCTTGAAATCACCGTCATGTTTTTCGGACACTTTTTGTACCCACCCAAGTTTCGTGTAAATAGACGAACTGTGTATTTTCGTGTTGACTTGCAAAATAGAGGGCAGCAGATGCAGTTATGCCCACTCTCGAACTCATCCGAGATTTCACCAGGGCATATGTACCAAGTTTCAGATCAATCGGACGAAGCGTTAAGAGTTTATGCGCTAACGCTTAACTTCCCGGCGGCGGCGAAGACGGCGGCTACATCCCAGAACCATAACATCCCCGAACACTTAAAAGTGTTGTGGGGATATATTAGGACTGGAAACATAAGCTGATAGGGTACACGTGACTGAGGCCTTGAATATCCTTTCACACAGTGGCATCATCAAAAGGAAGTGGGGGGGGGGGGGTGAATGAGATTTAGGTTTTGAACAAGAATCTGTAGTCACAGTATTACACTATCGGTAATCATTAATTTATTACAGACGGAGACAAGGCAGTAATACGTTCCCACTGCGGGGGAATGATTTTGGCTCTGCATCCGCAAAGAAAATTTCCGTGTTAGCACAATAACTCTCCAAAAAATCGTCCTATTGTGCGGAAATTGGCACAGGTGTCCCATATAGAAAAAATCTCGGAAAAAGAAAGTGGGTGTGGCCACATGGCTAGAGTCGGCTAATTTGTATACATGTCGCGATTTTGAAAGGTTTTGTCAAATTTCAACGAAACTCAATATTCTAGTCCACATTTAGTCCCCCCAAAAAAGTGGAGGTCATTCGAGGTCAGCCGAGGTCAAATTTGCGTAATTTATGTGACTTTCCACACTGGCTGATTCAAAGCGAAACTTGGAAAATGTAGATTACATGCATATTCCCGACAAATGTGAAGGTCATAGGAGTTTACATCATTTCGCACATTTTCCGCTTGATTCGAGCAACACAAATTCAAACAAAATATCTCTGGGCATGGAAAAGACTACTTCATTCTACCGGGTGTCCGAATGCTGGATAAAATACCCCCAGAAGGTTTTTTTCGCGTGCAGCAAAATGCAATTTTGACATCCGATATGTGTTACAATTTTCCAATTGTTCTTTCTTTAGGAACTTGCAGGCATGAGAAATACACTACCTGACTACAAGGCCAGTATACCTTCAGCTCAAAACACCAAAAATGTCCAGCCACCCGGGAGGGGGGAGTTACCGGACATTTCTTCTAACGAGGCGCGCCAACCACACAGGTGGCACTCGGCTTAGGTAGTCTCAAAGTGCTCTCGTCCAACGGTCGTGCCTCTCTTGTGCCCACAGGATAGGGTGGGGAGTCTAGTGACGCCACTGATCACAAAATATATTGTTTCCATTTGCACTCGCGAGAAGGAAGTTGTTTTTCTTCAAATTTGAGCAAATTGTTCTACTACCTGACTCCAACAAAAAAATGATCCAATTCTCTTACTCCCCCTGTTTCAAACAAATCACAGTGAATTGAAAAAAAAAAAAAAAAAAAACTCGACCAGTTATATATATATGTCAGTATGTAGAATAACATCGATGGTTTCTCTGAATGCTTGTCTAGTTGGCTTTTAACTCTTAATACAGCGCAAAGTCCCCATCAGGCGCCACCTATGATACACGGATAATACATCCCCATTCCAACCCATTGGGGGGGGGGGGTGGCGACCAAGAAACTGCCTATATTATTTTGGCCTCACTATAAATCATCTGAATAAATCACGCATTCACCATAATGCATGTTGGTTTGAGAGAGCTGCGGTGTCGTCTGTCGACTGTCAGCAACTGATCCCACAGAATTGATTGATGGAATTTTACCTCCCGGCGCGAGAACCCTTCAAGACTCCCGACATCCCCTGAGACGTGCCGGTCTGAATTACCCTTCACTAACATTAACGTATGGCCTTCCTAGTGACCAGCCTGTGCCCAAGCTAGAAACATAATGTATATGCCGGGTAGTTGGCAAGAGAAAAGCAGGCCCTTGACCCTGAAATCGATTTGAATCTCTGAGTTCAGTAACTGACAATTTGTTCTCACCGTTTGTTATATGTAAGATATACTCCAAAAAGACGCATAGCTGCGTCGAGATTCCTTGCTGTTCTGTTTACGACTTTAGGTCCTTGTGGCATTAGCACATAATTTGCCCTGCGTGTGCAATTGACCAAGTGCCAATTACATGAATTAGTCTAGATTTGTGTGTAAATTCGTCAGTGCTTCAAGATCAACGTTCCTCTTCTCTCGGGGCAGGCTGCAAACGGACACATAGATACATAGATACATAGATACATACATACATATTTGGACTGTTTATTCATATTTCGACCACAAGTAACATGAAATCCATAATTACAGGCGGTACACAATGGAATGCAATAAATATACTTGAATGAAGACTTATAGATTACGGTAGATATTACCATAAAAGCACTCGACAGACCTCCTTGAAATAGGGGACCTCAAGCAGTCAGTTATCGTTGCCATAATCCGGGCACGTTCTTCCACACGATGTGGGAGCCAATAGCAGCACTGATACTAAGGTATTCAGCCAAACCCTTACTTCTCTTATTACTCAGGCCCATTTTCTTCAGTCCTGGGACAACCCGATCAAGGACACATCCCAGCCAACGTGTCGTCTCTTTGCTCCAATTGTTCCCAGACCTCTGGCCATGTAGGACCCCACATTTCCTATGTTTGAGTTCATGCCGGTAAAACAGCAACAAAAGCGCTGGTCCTATTACACATTTCGGAAATATTTGTTCAGGTTCCCAATGTGGCGATGTCGTCAACATAGCCTTGGACAGGATTAGGAATGCCAACGACATCGTCACCACCCATCAGCCATGAATTTAGTCTAGATTTGTGTGTAAATTCGTCAGTGCTTCAAGATCAACGTTCCTCTTCTCTTGGGGCAGGCTGCAAACGGACACATAGATACATACATACATACATACATACATACATACATGTAAATAGTCTGAGACTATACAGAGACCCGTTTTGCGAGGAAATAGGGACACATGTAGGACAACAGATGATAACTATACACAGAGCCAAAAGTAGTCAACTGAATAAAGGTCAAAGGTTACCACTAATGACCAGATTTGGAATAATTACATCCAACCTCTGGTCTAACCAATGATATTTGACCGATCAGTAGCCCTATGTAATTTTGGTCTGTTGCATAGTTACCCAATGGAGGTATTTTTTCAACTGTTCAATGTATTTCCCAACGATAAATCGACATCCAGGTGTTTTAAAATGCTTCCAAGTTGTACGTCAGTGCCTACAAATCCTTCCATTCAGTAGCCTTTCAAAGGGGGGAACACACCTATCCGTTTTTGGACTGTCCGTTTCGTACTCGCTCATGTTTCTTAGAGTGCGTTTCAGTGTTAGTGTCAAATAATTACGGCATCAACATTCAATGAAGGGACCTGATTGGCTGACAAGGAATTTCGACATCATTACACCATTTAACAGAGCTAACAGTCCCAGGAGACTCTCAGGAATCATCGGATAATGTAATCCAATTGTATGGTTACGCTTGGGCGATTTAGAAAGACGTTCAAAAAAAAAAAAAAAGACGAATCCAGGTACATTCTTCATGGACTTTACAGACAAGGACTGGTTGACGTCATTTCTCAGTATGATGTGTAGTAAAGTTGGAAACAGCCCAGTTTTTGCACGTGGGACCCGTGTCTGGTGTTCCTAACAGCCCGATTTTACTGTCACCTAGTCTTTTTGTTAGTTGTTGGCAACGCCGTTATCGACTAATGCCGACAGGTCGTGACTGGATGCGAGCAACAGGTGGCGATTGAAGCACATACTGACAAAACAGCTGGCGTCCAAAGTGGCATGTGCTCAATTTGATTGACAGTCTTGCTACCATTTGAGAAACCCTTTGCCGTGAAGTTGTGAACGGCGATTAACACGTCTGTCAGCAGCGTCTTGTATGAGGCAAGTGGGAATAAGACAATGAGCATTCTTTCAATTATTCACAGGAACATGCTGTTCGATGTGTGATATTCACATTAGCGAGACTCGCTATATAACAAGGTAATCCTATACAATGTTTATACACATCTGAGCAGATGGTCGAATGCTAAGCGGACTGCGTATATCCTACTAGCCTATATAGATACTCCGTATTAGCAGTTCTTGGTGAGTGTTCAGATTGCGTGAATGCGAACGCCTGGCTGGAAACCAAGGATTCCGCGTTATCCTACTACAAACAAGTGGACGTGGTCCGTCAGTTGACCTTTGCTAACCGAGATTTTCCACTACGCCCAAGGCAAATTGAAATTCCATGTTAAACGTCCCCGTCCGTCTCCTCTTTCGAGGATTCTTGTAGGCCGTAGGTGGACTAAAAACGAACAACACCAGAGATAATTCAGCGAAGAAATATAGGGTGACTTCTGTAGCTCCCTGAGCACCGCACCTTGGGGACTAAACTGAGGGTAAACTTCGGGGTGGATTTTTCTTTGTTTCAAGTTGTTTCAACTTGAAGTTGTGTATTTGTTTTACTTTCTGTGTACATCTTGGTGTTGGGAGCACTGTTTGCAAGATTTCAGAATCTGGCCTTTGTTGACCTTAGGTGACCTGACCCAAAACAACAGGGATATCTAATCCATATGGCCAACCTACGTACGCAATATGAGTCCTCTACATCTAGTCGTTGAACAGTTATGTTCACATGGATTTCAGATTTTGACCTCTGTTGACCTCAGGTGACCTTCCACCAGAACCAAAACCAATGGGGATAATGGTCAACCCACATACCAAGTAAGAGCATTCTACATCTCTCCGTGTTTACAAGGATTTTATACTTCAACCTCTGCTGACCTCAGGTGACTTTTGAGCCAACCCAAAAGCAACAGGGGTCATCTAATCCCTATGGCCAGCCAGCCAGTATGACCTCCGTGTCTTCTCGTTGAGCAGTTAAATGTGTTCAAAAGGTTTCCAGACCTTCGACCTCTGTTGACCTTAGGTGACCTTGGACCAGACCTCGAAACAATAGCGATTATCTACTTATTATGGTCAACCTACTTACCAAGTATGACCTCCGCGTCTTCTCGTTGAGCAGTTAATGTGTTCAAAAGGTTTCCAGACCTTCGACCTCTGTTGACCTTAGGTGACCTTGGACCAGACCTCGAAACAATAGCGATTATCTACTTATTATGGTCAACCTACTTACCAAGTATGACCTCCGTGTCTTCTCGTTGACTCGTTGAGCAGTTAAATGTGTTCAAAAGGTTTCCAGACTTTGACCTCTGTTGACCTTAGGTGACCTTGGACCAGACCTCGAAACAATAGCGATTATCTACTTATTATTGTCAACCTACTTACCAAGGTATGAGCCCTCTACACATTTGCATTCCTTTGGCATTCCCAGGATAAAAGTGTTAATCCCCCCCCCCCCCACCTCCCCACTTAGAACTGGGCGTGGTAGAATATACGTTAGTGGATAGGAGGGTTAACTAATTAGTAAAAATCGTCGGGAAGTTGGTGCTTCGGCAAAGAATGCGTGGACTAATTTCTGTGAGTTCTGTAACTCGGTTACCTACATGAAATTTTAGTGATCTACACTGCGAGAAGCCAAGATCCATAAGCTGCCGGCTCTTTATCCCACAAAGAATAGCATTTTCAGTATTTCGAACATTTTTCGAGCAATCCCGAAATCAACATTATTTAGCATTCATAATGCGAAAGTTTGGTTTTCTGCATCTGATTGGCTGACGGGCTCAGTCAACGCCGGTTTTGTTCACTTGATTTGCATATTTTGTTATTGGGAGAATTGATAAACCATAGTCATAGTAACAACCAGCCCACTATCACAAATTGAATTTTTAAGCTGATGAAACTTAAGGAGGCTGGAAGAATATCTACTGAAAATTCAGCTGAGTAACGATGAAGCATTCAGCTGTATTCAGAAGTATTAACGCTAGCCGATTTTTTGTGCAGGTCGACGTTGCTGTCTAATAGCACGGTAACCGCAAACAGAATTGAAATTGTTACTTCTATGGGGCGACCCCGCGCATTGGAGAAACATGAATATCCAGAGTGAGGTACCGTATATCTCCAGATGTATTTCTAGAGATACCTTCAGAGATCTGATGGGCAACTATTACTATCTTATATGAACTGGGGAGAAAACGTGTAGGCCTATGAGGAAAAGTTGCTGTTTCGCTTCAGGGAAGAAAATATTTTGACGTGTGTCTGTGCAATCCTAATTATATCGAATCCACCGGCCCTTATATAGGACTTTAGTTTCCTACTAACCGGGTCTTCGCATTGTGAACTGTGAGAAACTAGGCCAGGACTCACGACTTCGATTCTCTCCGGACTTGTCGACGTGCGTCTGTGCGTGTTAGCCCTGTATCTGAGGGCACTGGAGGGTACATATCTGTGGAACATTTCCTTGGAAAACTTCGTTGAGATATTAGCCATAGTTCTTATATCCGTATCCCGGTGTTGTGTCCATTGATATTTCAAGCAGAGGGCGACGTTGAGAACCACCAGCCATCACTGACCGGTAAATGGAGTTCCTTAAGCATAGTATGGAGCGGCTTCCGCGAACCATGTTCTGTTTTTTTGAGCTGGATGAAACATACAGTTGTATTCTCGACGCAATGAGTGTATTTACTTTCCGAAGTATACCACTGCACTAGAGTGTACTGGGTCGCGCAGCTGAAGGGCGTGATGTTCCCACGGGCCACGGGATGCATAGTTGAGGGCAATGGCCACTCGAGCGGTGCCAGTCCAGGCATTTTCTTTCAAACCACTTGGACATTATTTACGGTAATTCTTATTACCACTTGGGATCGGCCACCTAAATCCCCGCTTAGGGAAGGTACCTTCAGTACATTCTGAACCGTCCTACATTCCTGACACTTTATTTTGTAAATATGTACCGTCTGCCTGATAATGCACATGGCAATAAAAGTCAAACTAGCGTTTCAGTAGGGATTGAAGCTAGGATCCGAAGGGGCGGGATGCAGGATGACACTGTGTAAAAGTAGGATTCTAAATGTGCGGTTGCGGGGTGCGGTATACATTTAAAGATCTAATTATTACGTTGTTAAAAAAAAAAGAAGGGTGAATTACGTCAAATAAATGACATGGATGCTGATAGACCATAGAAATACAGCTGCTCATGTCGCACGATAGTTGGGTTTATGAGGGAGATATTTGCACGGGGCGGCATTTGTACACGTGGTAATTTGGCCTACGCATTCCTCGTTCCAATTCCTTTGGAATCCATTTTTACCCGATGGAACCCATCTCACTCTCTGCAAATCGAATACAGCATATGAGAACACTTTTACTGTCCATCTCACTCGACTTAATTTGACATTTTAAGGAATACTGCCGCTCTTACGAGAGCTCAAACGTGGGAAGTGTCCGAAAATGTACGGTTAGTCGTTTTCAGGTTCAATTCCCAGTAATTTTCTTTCGCTTTTGTGGGATTTAGTGGACCAATTTGGCCATGGTCGATGCCAATCACGCAGGTTTTCAACGAGTGACCGACCATGTTGAAATGCTGAGCAACCGGCTGCTCAATTTTTGGGTCTTGATGGCTGACCTGTGTTGGGTCATTCGCTCCCTCAGGATGTTTTTTGTTCCCCGATGTACTGAACTCCGCAGATGTTACAGTAAATTAGGTAGATCAAGTTCTTCGAGACGCAATATCCTGTTGAATCGGAGATATGCGGGATGTCTGGAAACTTTTGAAACAAGTTGTGCGATCGACAAGTTTGAACGTTCTGCAGCTGGATGGGCAGGGCGGCTGCCGCCGGTTGTCTGTTTTGTGGCTCGGCTTGCTCCGAAATTTGGCGTTGACTAGAATGTCACGTAGATTCCGAGGTCTGCTGTAGGCCACAACTGGGAATTCCGGGAACACAGATTTTAGGCGTTCCTGACTTATATATATATATATTATATATATATATATCTATATATATATATATATAGATATATATATATATATTATATATATAGTATATATATATATATATCTATATATATATATATATATATATATATAATATATATATATATATAATATATATATATATATATATATATATATATATATATATAATATATATAATATATATATATATATAGATATATATATATATAATATATATATATATATATATGATATATATTATCTTCTGAGGCTGGGATTCCATTGATACGTATGCGGTCCGTAATCATGCCGTAACGAATGCGAAAATCGCATTTACGAAAACGAGCGTTTGTTTCAGAAGAGAACACACTTTTACGGGAAGACCATAAAAATGCAGCAGCCCATGCATATTGTCGTTGATTTGCTCTTTAAGGAAGATATTCCATAGAATTCATCCGTGGTGAACACCCTTTATAATACGCATCCGTAAATGTGGCCTATTTTGCCTATTCAGTGTCAGCTTGCTTTAATTTAGGAATAATTTTGTCTCTGTGGAACCAATATCTATTTTTGCCAACTCAATAGACGTATTTCAGACACTGGCTCCATCTCAGTTCGCGATTTCCCACATGCGTACCGGACCCGCATACGCAAGAATGGAATTATCCTAGCCTTAACGGTCATAAAGAGTATAGTTTCATTGGCTGCATTTATGGCACACCTAAGACTCATTACAGAATAGACAGTGTTTCCTAATGAAGATTTTTCCTGAAAAAATAGCGATCGCGTAAAAAACTTTTGAAAGCGGACTCTGCCCTACAAAGGGACCATTGTCGTGTTATACTATCGGGTTATTTAGCCCCATAAGTTACACCCCAACCAACTTTGGTAACACACAATAGGTCGACAACTTTCGGAGTGTAAGGTTTGAAACGTCACTGCTCTTTTATAGGATGGAATTTTGCCCCGTTAGAATATAAAAACATCACTATATAGTGCTTTAAAAAGTATGCTATACAGCAGGCATGAAACATTTCTTGGTTTGCCCTAAATCGAGGAAAGAAGAAGGTTGCTGCTTCGTAAACAAGTGAATTCGTATTGACAGAGGAACATAGCCTTCGCAAGGCAATTCGTGGTAATCAGAGGAACGTAGTAAATTATTGTGGTGGCTATAATGTAATCTGGCAGCGGCGGCCGGGCGGTGGGCGGCTGGGTGAGGCTGAGTATGAAGTAGAGTTCCTCTCTAAGTCAGCTAGAGTTCACGTTATGGGTATCTACTCTACTCCAATATTGAACCCATGACATTCTTCAAATGAACAGACAGAGAAAGTGTTGTCTATGCTGCACTCGATTTGTGGAGATGGAGTAGGTGCTTACGGTAGCGGATGCCTATTAGTGATGTTCCTACGCGGAGATTTTGCTAACCCTAAAAAAAAGGGCCTAAAAACTTCTTGAAACCCATTCTTCTGTTGCCTATATCAAATGACTGCATGTAAAAGGGCATCTTGATGAAACGTAACAAAATGGTGTGAGTTTGGTGGAATCCAGGTAGATTTTCACTCATTTGACATTTTTACCAGGAGATTTGGAGCAAGATTGGTGTTCGGACGGATCACGTCTAAGGAAGGTCGTCTGCTAACTTCAAGCTCCTCTGGCCGCAAAAGTAATTTGTAAGTGCCATTGTTGCTAACCTCTCTGCCTTCGAATGAATGGTGCATGGCTTGGTCCTCCAAGTAGGGCGCACAAGGATTTCGACCCCTATAAAACGGATGGTAATTTGGTTCAATAGTCAATAGGGAGTCTAATAGAGTTTCTGCTACATATAGGGGTAGAATTTATAATTTCAAATGGATGGGACGAGTTTCCGATTCCGCAATGCGGCATTGACACCGCTCACCGAAGAGCATCCGGCTGATAGGAAGTACTTCTTTCTCAGGAAGTCCCGCTGCGTATGGGTCGCTGAGTTGGTGTCTCCGGGCCGCACGGTCGACGCCATACAGTTTCGATTGCGATTATATTCACTTCTAGCCTACATACAAACGTCACGTTGGAAAACTATCTTTTTTTCTCAAGTCATATTCCTACCGCACCCCACACTGCACTCGTGGATCCCACCTTTAGGATTTCGCCTTGTTTTGCCCTGCAAGTTCGACTCGATATTCCCGAATATAATTGGGGCTGAAAACCAGGCCATTGTTACAATAACATCCAGGGGAACATCACCACTATGTAATCGGTTGTAGGGGGGCGAAGTTCATTGAATTTTGTTGTTATGATCTGAGTATGGTTGTGGTGATGCCCGTGCAACAACATTCCCCCTGAGTTATATACAACCGCTCCCTACAGAATCCCCGCCAGACTGACAGACAATGTTTCAGCGTCTCTGAGGTAAATAAACTTCAATAAAACCAACCCCGCATCCCTCCACCATGATAATATGTCCTGACAATCACGTAGCCTATCAAGTGTACATAATGACGTCGCCATGTCGTCCCAGTCTGGTACTATGTGCACTGCCAAAGCGTGCATGTATACCTGGCAGCATGCAGATCGTATTTGTTACGAAGTTCCCGTTTCCATCATTGACTTTCAATATTGCCTTGCTCGTCCTCGATAACCATTGGGTCTTTGCCGTGGCATCTGCTTGGCCATGTGTACGTGTCTAGTCTATGGGTTCCCAAGACGAAAAAATCGAACAATGGGTATTCTGGCGGAGACCCCCCTAGCTCCAAACGCCCAGGTTACTCGCGAAGAGGCTAGAACGAGCTCAAATAATTTGATACCAGGGATAAACTTTTTGCACTGATTGGAAAGAAGAAGAGAAAACGTGAAAATCGCTTACTCATTGGTATGAACGAGTGACCACCCAGGAACCAGCGTGTTTTTTCCCTCCAAATGGGAATCAATCGGAATTGACAGGACATGAGGGAGGGGTAGGGGTAAGAATTTCCGTGTGAGTGCCTCACACACGTACCATTTTTCCCCACACAAAAAATGCTCAGTTGCTTCTCCACTCCAATCGTGCTCTGGACCGACATGTGGTAGCGCCCTCGTGAAAGACACTATTAGCCTCGTAATGTCGTTTGCTATACCTATACTAATTATTCGGATGTTCCAGAGACACTCCCAGGGACACTAGTATGTGCGTCCTGAATATTTAGATATATTAAGGAATTTCGACCTTCTTCGTCCCCTTGAGTAATTGTCTCTTTATCTGATTCGCGCCCCCCCCCCTCCCCCCCCCCGATATTATCGCTTTTGTGCGAAACTAGTATTGGGAAACTATACTGTATTTGCGTTATTCCCTCCCATAAGGTTCTGAATCACCACCTTGATAATCGAACTAGCAAAAACTAGGGTAAGAAAATCGTGAGCGGTAATAATTGAACCAGGAAACATGAAACTTTGGGATGAGTTGGGCGGAAGGATTTTATTTGGCAGACCACTTGCAAGCACCTTTAGCGATGCCAGGGGTAGCATGGTAGCAGTTGCCTATTCTATATGATGGGTGGTATGCCACATAAGAAACGGAGTAAAGAGAGATATCCTAGCACTGGAAAGACGTTTAAAATCTATAGTTCGGCGCTAAGGACCCCCGCTGACTGAGTGACAAAAAAATAACACAAAAATTATAGAGATCAGTGGGAATTTGATTTGACTGTTATGTTGGCACGCATTATAAATTTCTGCGGCTATGCGTTCGTAAATTGTCCTTTCCTTAAGAAACTTCCCATCGACACCTCTCAATAAAAAAAACCCCCAAAGAAAACAACAACAACACTGACTTATGATGCGCGAGGCGCTACCACTGGGGTGGGTGAGGTTCGTGACCCCAACTTACATGAGGTCGAGCCACAAAACCTAGAAAAGTATTTCGATACCCGTACAAAAACAATTGCATATTACTACTTTGACAAAGGATTGCGCCCCTGCCTTCGTTCCCCGCCGTATATCAGTCTATGTGCGTCGTGTACATATGGAAACTATAGGACCACTATATAAATACTAAGCCATAACAAGAAATGAGATACACCATAAAACCCAAACTCAAACTCAAACACAAACTGAATAAGTCTATAGAATACGAAACAAAACCATACGTTGGCACCATGGCTATATATTAAATTATACTGATATAGTATGGCTACACCAATACGTCTATTAACATGACTTTAGCAAGGTTTAACAAATACATGTGTCAACTCTGTCCTTCCAGTGTACAGGTGTACGACTGGCCCATGCCTCTAATCGTTTTCACTAATCAAAGACATCCAACCGACATAATCGCTTCTGTTTATCAATCCATTGTTTGACTTTTGTTTTGCATGAACTTGGTATTATTTTCCAAATCCCTTACCGAGGTTTTTCGGCATAACAGAGCTATAGGCCGAGTAACAGACAGTAGGAAGACAAGTAAAAAACACCATAATTCAATTCCATGGAATGTTTAGGCGTAATTCTCGTACGTGAAGGGTCCAAATAGGTCGCTGGTCTGTGATGCTTACATCCCATTGATGTTGTTTTATAGTTTGAAGGGCTTTTGAAGGGCAGCCGTTATTGTTTACCATCGTTCCTGTGACCCCATCAATACGAAGGTTTAAGATAATCGAGGAAAGTGAAATCTACAAATCTTCCAGGCCCCAAGAAAAGCTATTCGCTGTATCCTGATACCACGATTCTCTAATGTCATAGCCTCGTTGAATACATCCTAAGCTTGCCTATGTAATGGCTCTCTCCTGGAACAAAATCCCATTATTATTTTTTCGGGAGGGGAAAGAGCTTGTAATGACAATTAGCTTCATTTCGAACGATAACAACAGAATTATTCATGGTATTCCCGGAAAGGATCAGTCATATAAAGTGTTTGGACAAAGACGCGCCGCCACCCTACTCCATGCTCGTGATCTTCGTTTATCTGTCAGATGGGGGCGTCGAGATTCTAAGAGGAGATTCCGCTCGTGGCATTGCCCAACTTGTTTCGTGTGAATTCCCAGGAGTCTAGATGAAGTACATTTACCGCTGTTGCCGGTTTCCCATCAAAGGGTGTCATCTTCGTTCAACAGATGACTATCCGGAAAACATGTACCCCTAAAAACCAGAGAGTTGAAGGAGATTCCATAAGTGCGATGTACGGAGTGCGGATAAATTCATAAAATGACGAATTCACGTGGAATGTGGCCGGTGAAAGTGTTCCTATTATGCGTGTATTCGATTTGCAGAGATGGAGATAGGTCCCATTGGAAGATATTATTCCAAAATGAATGGACGAGCACTGCGTAGGGCGTATTGTCACTTGTACCAATGCTGCGTGAGGCCGCAATCAACGCAAGTAAATTCCATGGAAGATCTTCCTCATAAAGCCAATAAACGTCCGTATACATGTGTTTCAGCATTTTTAACGTAGCATTCGATTTTTCAAATCCATGACCGTACACCGCACTCCGTTATTTATGAATCCTACTTTTTACGATTTCCCAGTTGTGTGACACGGGTATATCTCAACTCACGTAATATGCCACACGGAACACGCACTAGTTTAGTTTTTTAAAATCGCCAAATGCCATCCAGGCGCGTCCCCTCCGGATATGGAGTAAGCCCTACGCCTAACTACCAAAACAATATTGGAGTGAACTGGTAAAACACTGCAAAGGCGTACTGAGATAGGACAGTGATGAATGATTTCATTAGATTTATGCGATGTAGGCCATTGTATGTACGGTTCCCCTCCCCCACAACGCCCTCATACATAGCGTAGCAAGGGAGGGGAGGGGGAACCCTCACCCTCATACCCCGTTCATCACCTTCGTTCGTCAGCAGAGGGAAGCCCGGAAGGAAAAGTCCAAATCGGGAATAATCCCCCCCCCCTCACTCGGGAAGCTGGC
The DNA here is from genome assembly GCA_026419785.1 of Sclerodactyla briareus. Classification (NCBI taxonomy): domain Eukaryota; kingdom Metazoa; phylum Echinodermata; class Holothuroidea; order Dendrochirotida; family Sclerodactylidae; genus Sclerodactyla; species Sclerodactyla briareus. The sequence goes on along the minus strand of JAODTK010005617.1, from coordinate 197,462 downwards.
TACGAGCCTGTCTTAGTACAAGAGTATGCAATATATTTCATTTGGAACTAGACAGACGAATAGAGGACATATCTATCCTACTCCAAAAAACTAGGAGATTCAAGGCATGTTTGCCCTTTTTGGTGATTCCATTACACAACGGAATTTCCCCTCATTGTTGGACGTCAGGGGGGTTTAGGGAGGGAGAGTTACTGAGGGTAAAGGGCTAACGAGCGGGTATCGCATAAACCTTAAACCTCACATAGACCCAGAATAGTAGCCGTGATTGAATGGTCCAAACTCAACACGTGACGTCAATGGCGTCAGTCGTAGCCCCGAATCCTGAGAGGTTTCACGATCCGTCAGATCACGTATTAGTGACAAGTTTTCCCACAAGACCCGCGATTTGCCTAACGATCTAAGCATAGAACGTTTTCCTGTATATAAAGCTGTAATTTCGAACGTTTCATTTGAAACAAATGAATGTAAGTATTCTATGTAAATGAATGAGATTCTTTTTTTTCAATGTGATTTTTTCTGTTCTGTCAAATCACCGCTATAATCCATTTTCTTTTCACAGACAGTATATGGTCCTCATTGGACTCTGTATGCGGCTGTGCTCTGTGACGTCACGAGGTGCATTGGGCAATAAGAGACTGACAGGTGTGCCTCAATCGTCAAACACTGAACTTATATAGAAAAATAACGCAACAATGCGTAGTGAGTCCTTGCCTTTTTCCTGACATGTTCCCCTTACTCACTATATCAACTGCAAATGTTTTGCTAACTCAACACAACCTGACACAAAACGATCACCTGCAAAATTTACCAACCGCAAGAGATGCTTACTGCTTTTGACCAAGGTCAAAAGTCATCTGAGGGCAATTGAAATGAAATACTGAAAACTAAACCTGGTAGTGTGTATATCTTGGAGAGTGAAGTAAAGTCAGAAGTCATAACCAGCGAGGGCCAATGTTTTCCATTCAGTGTGGGAGTCCCCCAGCGACCGTAACACGAAGTCACAGACTGCAGGCAAAGCTAAATGAGAGGATCACTTAAGCAAACATTGCATTACTCATAAGTGACGGGTGTGGTCAAGCCGATAGATTGAATGATGGCGTTCCTTTGATCGGACGACCAACATATTACAAATGTGGAAAAATATTTTTTCAGGGGTATATGTGTGGGGAAAGCGAAGTGCATACGGGCCCTATATATTATCAATTGCATCCCTCCCTACCCGGACAAGGCGAGTCATTGTAGGTACAGTCAGTGTCCAATAGCATGGTGTCGCAACATTTTTTGGTCATTGTACCATATGTCGTTAATCGCTAATATGACTGAGGGGTTAAGTCATTGCCAGTCAATCGTGTTCTTTGTACAGCAAGAAGTCTGTGGTCTTTCAAAGTGACTGTGGGTGTACAATTTTCATATTTTTCAGGCACAAGTGACTGAGTGGTGCACCATTTTGTTGAAGTGCAATGACTCACCTTGTCTGGGGTACAAGGTTGGGTCATGCAATTGACAATTGCGTACTGTTTCAGAATCCTTGTATTCATAGCCATTTTACCAGTCCATTCAATGTCTTATTGCCATTTTAAGGGTCAAACTTTTTGCACAAGAGGCGTTTCAATCACACATTTCTCTCCACATTGGTGGGTTGAGGAATGTCCTCTATATGACCCCCCCCCCCTGCAGCACCTCCCATAACAATTATCTGGGCTGCACGATAATAATACAAATAGTAATAAACAGACATAAGATCGCTTTGTAATTTCTAGACATTTCAGAGACATTTCCTGTATTATGTGGGCTCAGTTAATGTTGATCCAGAATGAACTTCTGGCCATTGTTTAACATGTTATTATCTTGGCAATCACTTTTCCCAAAAGTCACATCTGTGACGTCAAAACCACCAGATTATGAGCACTGGGGAAGAAGAGAGATACTTTTATAGACTTAAACCCCGCCCATTTCTTTCTGCTGGGGGTACAGGGTAATGCCCCCACTTTTTGCTCAATAGCAACAATGTCCGCAAATGTTTGTGCCCTTCCTTACTTTCAGAGTTCCTTGACCCTTGCTTTAATTCTTCCTCCAACTCACTTGCTTCTTTACACACACCACATTAATCCCCTCATTGGGCTTGTCTATGAATCACATGATATACCCATGGCATCCTGCCTGTCAAGTCTTCATCAACCTGGAAGTGGCCTTTTGTTTTTTTTCGCATTCCATAGGGAATGTAACAATCAGATAATCAGTAACTGAGTGCCACAGATAAATTGGATACCCCCTCTCAATCCTCTGAGCATTGCCGTTGCCAGGACCATTTCATTCCACACTGAATGTCTGACAGTCAGTCGAAAGTTTCTTATGTGTTTGTTTACTTCTCACTTCTTTGCAGTCTCACCCCACAGCTTTAAGATTAAACTCCTTTTGAGGATTGGGAATTTTGACCAGTCAAACTGAAGGCTTATTATAGTATAACCACACAATGCAACATTGGTTGAAGATGATAATGGCTGGGCTACATAGGTGTGTTCTAAATTAGTTCAGCAGGACATTTCCTGGTGTGGCATTCTGCTGTAAGAACTAGTTAACTGGGAAATTTGAAGATCATTGCCAGTTTGGTCTACCCCTCTAGCCCCTCCCATCGATATATCTATATATCGTATAGAATTATACGCAAGAAGAAACGTATTCTCGCCTGCAATTAGGAATATGTCAATGATGCCATGAGCAGGCTTCAAATAGTCACATTTTTTCAATTTTCATAGGCTTGCTATGAACCTGGGGGAGGGGTGGGGGTTGGTGCATTTAAGAAAGGCGTATCTGCCTTGCACTTCCCTCGCCACCCATAGCAACACGTGACCACTACTGATCAGGAGGTACAGACATACATACATCGGCTGGTCACTGGTGCTAGTCCAATATTCAGACAGATCAAATAAGATAAAATGACCATGTGAGAATTTGTACTGTCGTCACTGGGGGAATACGTGTATTTGGGGAAGGGGAGAGGGTAGGGGGAATGAAGCAACCCAGATTTTATGAAGAGGTCAACACAACCCTTGGTGGTCGAAAAATTACACTAAATGAGAGAGGTATACGCAAGAAGAGGAGGCGTTTCTGCTTTGCCAATTACAATTTTTGTCAATAAATGCAGTGATGCAGGCTGCAAACTGGGCTACTTCTTAATTTTCAAAGCTGTGCCTATGAAACCTGGGGGGGGGGCATGCAAGACAAATTGCCCACCCCCACCCGTAGCACACCACTACTGGTCAGGCTGTACAATATAGGCTGGTCACGGGGGCTAATTCAAGAATTGGTACTGTCTGGTCTAGGGAAATATTGGTGCTAGTCCAATATCAAACACAATCAGTAATAACAATAAAATACAATTCAAGAATTTGTACTGTCGTCACTGGGGGAATACTTGTTTGGTTGGCTATATGCTTGTTCCACTCTGTACAATGAATCGTTGCAGAGATATAAGGAGTGTCCTATGGTTACCTGGTATGACACCTGACATGATACCAAAAAACAAATAGGGTTATTCTTCATCTGTGTACAATCCACACACTTGATTGAACTTGGATAGTACTTGATTCATAGATATCATGCTGAGGAGCAGATGTCAACTGCCAAAATTTATCCACATCCAGTGTTCTGTTTAGCTGTCTTGACCTTTTACATTCATTGAGATAGCGTTTGATAGAGATAGCGTGTATGTAGTGTCATGGACCTTTTTTGTTTGTCTTAAACAAGGACGCTTCCGGCCAACACATAAAAAAAAAAAGCATGCAAATCACCATGTCAAAAGGTCAAAATGAGGTCAAAGGTCGAATAGGTCAAATGAGGTAAAAGTTGGTCACCAGATGTATGTCATCCGGACGAACGAAACTTTCCATTATGACAGTCCTCCAAACTGTTTTCGTTGCCAGAGTATTATGGACGATTTTAGACTTTCTTGACCTTCCACATTATTGAGATAGCTTGTGATAATTGTATCGTTAGTTGGTAGTGTCATTGACTTTTTGTTTGTCTTAACAAGGACGCTTCCCGCCAATACGGAAAAAGCAGGCAAATCACTAGGTCAGAGGTTTCAAACTGAACTTGGGTTGTCAGAAGGTAAAAGGTCAAATGGGGTCAAAGTCGGTCACCAGATGGATTTCAAACCAGACGAACAAAACTTTCCATAAGACATCATCTAAAATGTTTGTTGCCAAGATATATAAGATTGCCATATGATGACCTAAATGACCTTGAATCACCACCAAAAACAATAGGGGGTCATTCCCCGACATGGGTTACACCTACCTACCAAATAATAATTTCATACCTGCTTGCGATCATTAGATACCGTGGGGAAACACTTTTCAAAGTTTGATCTCTCATGACCGTGCAAGACCATCGATTGGTACCAAAACCAATAGGGAGCATCCCTTCCATGGGTGGACACCCTACCTACATGATATGAACAGAATTACCTGATGCGGTGTTAGATACGCGTGGAAAACGAGTGGAAAACGAAGTGTCACACAAACGCAACACACGCACACACCACGCACACACACACATACACACACGTACACAATCGCACACGCGTGACTGCATTAGATTCCTTTTGGCTCGCCAAGGAATAAAAAACGAACAGATTTTTTTTAGAGATGGTTTGGGGAATAACAGTGCTCCTCCAAAACCAGACAGGATAAGCTAGCGAGCCTTGGAGCAGAATTATTGAAAAGAGAGACGCCCTGACGCAGAGATACTGTAAATAATACGATATCACACTTCAAACAGTACTTCCACTAATTGATCTTTAAGCCTACGGGGTTCGATAGCTGGTATGACTTGCAGAATGTTATAGGTCATGTTTGATGGGATTGTCTGTGCGCTTTTTTTTTTTTTTTTTTTACCAATTCCTAATTTCTCCCACAATTTTTCGATAGAATAACCAAATAACTAGTAGTCACTCTCGTACAGTTCATAGAGCATTTCCCTCTGCCGTTCTTCAAAGTCCACGAAACTGATCACGAGCATATGTCGAGGGAGTTGATGGTGCGGAGTCGTTCCACCTGAAGCATGGAACGTCCAGTTGGTTCATTATCATTCGCTTCTTTAGCATTGCTCTCCAAACATTCCGATGTAGTCGTAGTGGACAGTACACGGCATGCAACGCGTATTATACGATGCCAATGAAAATCGGTAGAAACATCATCAACAGAGTGACCGGTCGTAAGATAGTCGTCGTAAGATAGCACAAATGCAGCGAATGTGTTCAAGTGACTCTGTTTTGTGTCGTGATTTGTCTCGGTTTCCTCTTCTGGTGATTTCTTTGCGAGGGTTTCTGCATAATCGGACGTTCGAAACCAGTAACAAAAACGTATACGCCAAGCTGGACAATACTCTCAACAAAGGTTCACGTACGAAGAGGAACTTCTTGTATGTTTTCACCCGACGGAGGAAAGGTTTGCGCGACGGACTGTAGGAAACACGAGAGACGTGCGTAGCTGTTATATGACACTGTGGGAGTCTCGCGAAACTGCCTTCACCCAACGCTCTGTGCCATGATATCGAGCCAACTTGGCGGATATGCAAAAACATAAGTTTGTGGACATCATCAACGAGTAGATGTGACGGTATTTGCGATAGATCCGTGGTGTATGGATCCTGTAGTCGCCAGATTATACATCGGTGTCGAAGGATTTTCAGTCGGTGTTTCTGTATCTTGAATCGAGTTCTCCGAATGGGTCTCCTGACATAGGTCTGCTGGTATCGCTCCATACTATCTTGAGAACTTGAGCTGTTGACTGTACGTCTTTATAATAGCGTCTTTTTCCTGGAAAGAAATCAGGCAGTAAATTTAATTGCCGAAGCCTAATTGAATCTATCCCTCATATTTACAACCAGCTTTTTTTTTTGAATATGAGCTTCTAGTATCATGTGATAGCTATAAGGCAATTTTTAGAATTTGGTGAGCCTACATGGAACGTGTTCCGACCATGCAGCTATCATATCAGTTTGGGAGGCAAGAGGACCAAATGGAGGTAAATATTTGAAGAGAAAAAGTCCCCGTGCAAGCTAAAGAGAAGGACGAGCCATTGCTTTGGTATGGAAACTGGTATCAGCAGCATTACAGTGCGTTTTTACCCTTACTGTAAATTGCAGGAAAGCTGCGGAGACGAATTTAGGCGGAGCATCATGAATGTGAAAAGTGCTCGTGTGTGTGCATCCAGTTCGTGAAATATCAATGCAAGGAGTGAACGCCCTCCAGCAGGGGTGGGAGGGACATTTTTTTCTTCTAGGCTATAGGTAGGGGGACGGCTGATGCCAAAATTTCGGTTTGTACATGTCTCGCACGTAGACATAGCAAGTAGAAAACATGACGTAGTTTTATTCCAAATTCTACATAGCAGCGTCAATCCCGCATAGGACCGTTATCGTTGGATTTCCGGGGCTAGGTTCCGACTGATAAGAAACGACAGGCCTATGGCAGGTTGCGCGCACAATTAGACAGTTCGGTCTCATTTACAATGGTGAAGTGCTCAGAAGAGCAATGTGAGTATTTCGAGTAACAAGCAAATTGATTGCCAATAACTCCGCTTGAGATTACTCAACGTCGGGTTAAGTTTGGATATTGTTTTACGAAGGGTTTCAGCTTGTCATAACCGGTTAATGGGACTAGCAACAGTTTACAGGCATGGTGCAATAGCGAAAAAGACACTATTTCTCACAATGTCTGTACGTGAGCCGTGACGATGAAGATAAACTAAAATTTGCACCTCGCCACCTCCTTATGACTGGTAGAATGTCCTCCTGCAATGCCTGAGGTCTCTGGTTCAGACCCCGGTGTCGTCACAGATACCAACATTCACTCCGCTCCTATCTCGTGTAGGAAAGTGGCTGCACTAGTGGAACTACACTCTTGTCTGTCGGATGGGGACGTTGAATGTGATCCCGTCGCAGGAATTCCTCATTCTCACCCCTGCCTCGTTACATTTCGAAAAGAGTATGCGAGATTCGCCGGTGTCCTGCCACACCCAAATACTGGAGCCTCTACAACTTCCGACAAAGGTTCTCTGTCTTCAGCTGAAGCACCTCCGGTTGGAAGCATAACATGAGGGGTATGAGTCAGTAAACTGGGCCTAAATTTCTCATTGACAGAGTCCAGCTTATAGTGCCTTTTGTGAATCACCTATCACTCAACACCGACTGAGTTTCGTCGAGTTAACTGTGGGTTCACATGGAAAATCGATTATTCAACCTCATTCGTGATGTCCCAATCAACGAAGGCGTTAATTATTGAACAAATCACTGTTTCCAATGTAAACAGTAACTATATGGACTTGATCCAATTACGTCACTGCAAAAACAAAGCTGTGAATCACATTGTTTTGAGGCAGGTCAGGAATGGGGAACTCGTAGGAAATCGAAACCTATACACAAAGAGAGAGTTGGCGACCTTATCCCTGGCTGCCATGCACCGTAGTATGAAATTGCAACAGAAAGTTTACTCGCATTCCCACGCCCACAACCGTCTCACGAAACAGTTGATGTAACTGAATAATTGATTCCTTGTTAATGTTATGTATGCGTCCTTCGAAGCTTATACGCAGCCGTTCATTCCACGAATCGTGGTAACCTTCCGACGGCTGGTAGGCATGGCAGGTGGGACGCATACTGGCCAGAGAACTGAAAATTGCAACCTTGAAGAATTCTCTGACTGGATTTGTCGGTCACGTAGTGGCTGAGATAACACGGAAACATTCACGTCGGGGAGCCTTAATTGGTGCATAATCATCACAGAAATTGAGGAGAATGCACATGGCCTACGTGCGGCAGCACTGTCGCAGCTACATCCATTTCATAGGGGCTAGCGAACCTCACCCGCACGGCGCACCACAAACTCCCTCACGACCACACACACAAATTTGCTGAAGATCTGCCATATGGCGGATAATGGGCCATTAACTCAATCAGTTGCTGACGATCGACGATAATGCGAATGATGGATGAATCATTGCTTCATTTTGCTGACGATCGGCGGTACGGCAGATGATAAGCCCTTGGCCCGATTGGCTAGTAGGTCTCAGTCGCACGTATTGCTATCCAGCGTTGGGACATTTCATAAGGTCCGGATATACACAAAAAAACGTTTTTTATTCTCATATTCTGTAGGTCTTGTCCAATTGTTCGCGAATTTAGCTCGTGGCCGTAAGCTTCATGAACGTTACAGGGCATTGTTCCGTTTGGTAGCACTAGCAACTGGCGAACAAGCGACGGCGTCGGTTCAGTGGTGGCGCCCGACGGGGTTCCAAGTTCCCCGACGAGCCTCACCCTACCCCCTAGGTAAAAAAAAAAAAAATGTTTCTGGTGTTTTCATTTGTTTAACTTTTTTCTCAGGGAAAAAATAAATAAAACGAAAAAAATAAAATACACATTTTGGAGTTTTTTGTTTTTTTTTACTCTCAGTGGCATCCCACCAATCAGGCGATCTTAGTAAAATAGGGTCAGGTATTCCTAATATATAACTGCACAGAAAATGCCTGGGCACTGAGAGTATTTACGTCGTGAGAGCACACCACTTAACACAGAGGGGAAACAGTGGTAGACGACAGAACGATCATCATCTCCAACAGAATTGTAACGTTAATCTCTGCAGGGACATATACGAATATTTTCATGAGGCTTGTGTATCCTATCTATATGTCACGATTGTATAGTCGGTAGGAAGATAGGAGGATGGATACGCTGATCTTAAACTCGAGCGAGGAACCTGACAATATTATAAAAGATATCAAGATTATTATTATTATTATTATATATAAAGATTTTCAGCTTCATCATAGAAATTTTCGCTATAATGAAGGTTGGTAATCTGGTAATATTCATATTGTCGGGGCAATAGGCCTTCGTCGGGGTGGTACATTTTTGCGTGCCCACTCGGCTCCCCGACGAGATTGGAAAATTCCCCGACGAAGGAGGGGGGGGCAGGCTTCCCCGACATGGGCGTCATGTCGTATGACAGTCCCTGAGGGCGCCGCTTTCCTGGTTGTAGATTCTTGAAAAGGAACAAAATCTCACTTCCTTTCACGTATCCACAACCCCCAAGAGGGTTATGTGCGAAGCCATGCCTGATCAATGAAAAAAGAACAAGAGTCCTGGGAGATAGGCTGGGAATGTGATGCTCCCCCACTCCCTTCTTTCCTGTTTCAGGCTCTTGAAAAAAAGGTGAAATAAAGTTGGGGCTTATTGTGAGCACGTGACAGCACAAAATGATGGGTGTTAATCGCTCGACACATCGGTTTTCGAGTCGGACATTAACGTCCAGAGAAGTGAGTCACAATATAGACAGTAGTTGATTAGGTGTACTGGGACGCCATACCAAGCTATACAAACGAACGAACTAGTGGAAGGAACGACAGCTTATAATCAGTGATGACCTATTTGTTCGTGAGCTCATTACGTTATCTGCATGGTAATCTATATGTAACCTAAATGGCGGCGGGAGAGACGGGTGCTCACTTTTCAACACATCGGCCTGTGTGAGTTTTAACACAGACTTGGGAACGACAGCCGGGTTCAACCTCCCAATGACCCATTGTGACCGGTATGTTTTTCTGATAGCGCCAAAAACTACCGTGCGTGTCGCGGCCTTGACCCTCTGACATTTGGGGAACACCTGGCACATATGAAATGAAAACAACCTCTACGCCCGATATTTGCATTCATTTGTATCCTATATTTACTACGGTAGGGACGTTCCGCTATGCAACTTTGCAAGTAACCAAAACGCAATGAATACCGAAAATGTTTGCCTATTATATTAAGGCTAGGATTCCATAGATGCGTATGCTTATGTGAAAAATAAATCGCCAATTTACGTGAACTGAGCGGGGCTAGTGTTTGAATATGGTCTATTTAGTTTGCAAAGATAGATATTGGTTCCACAGAAGCTAAATATTCACAAATGAAGGCTAAACAACGCTGAATAGGCGAATAAGCACATGTACCAACGCGTATGTCGGATGCGTATCACCGCGAATGAATTCTATGGAATATCTTCCTTAAAAAGCCAAACAACGACAATATGCATGGCTGCGGCCTTTTTATGGTATTTTCGCCTGCCATTTATGTGTTTTTTCTCTTCTGAAACAAACGTCATTTTCGTAATATGTGATTTTCACACATCCAGCCCGGATACGCATACGCATCTATGGATCCTAGCCTTAGTCGATAGATCCCTGCTTGAACTATATTGATGTTGATCGACAGAACTGCCTTTGGAGTTGTCGTCAAAATACAATCCACAACTGGTCCCGTAATTGTGTTCGTTTTCAACTGCAATTTGACAATGATTGGCGCTATACCTGCAGGGGCGGCGTTAGCGCTTGGCGAAATGCAACTTCGGACAATTTTGTCATTTTCATTCCATTTTGAAAAGTGGGGGACCTTGTCTCCTGTGGAGCAAAGTCCTTCTCCTCTGTAATTGATATACTGCTAATTTTGCACCCAAATCACGCATCTTTTGAGTCGATTTGATGTTATCGAACATCTGTCACCTCTTTCGTAATCAGTGCCTTTTGCAGTCAATGTCACCTCTTTCTTTTGTAAAGGTATTACCACTTTTGTAATGGATCTTCACTTATTCGTTATTGGTATACTCCGGGTATGATGAATGTTAATTTTACTCGTGCTCGGTACAACTTTGGTATGTAAGAATATGTTGAGTTGTCGATTGTTGACTTGCTCTGACCAGTTGTCTGTTATTGCAGAACAAGCGCAATCGTGAACGTCTTGGTAGCTGCGGGAAAATATGCCATAAGTGTAGGATCAGTTAAACTGATTAGGAACCATTTTTTTTTAATATTCCTAACATGCACTTCCATATACCTGTATACCTTCCCACTGAACAGATCTCTTCTCTTGCTGATAGAAATCCTAGGCCTAATTATGGTGAATCCTGCCAATGACACCATTGAAACAAACCATTGCAGACCAAAACCCAACATGTGGAAACACTCTGAAACTGGAGCGTGATGTAATGACAGACAAATCATCTTCCGCTGGACAATGGGTCTCATGGTGAAACTAGACTGCTAACCTGACCTGCTGACAGATAAGATAAACACTGTCCCGCGAGCTAAGGAGTAATGTAGATAAACCTCTCTCACAGAGAGCTCAATGAGAATGGCTCTGGGAAATTAGGGGTAATTAATTGGATTTGATTGAAATTTCATCACACTATGCAAACAAAAATGTAACTTAGCTTAGCCAGTAGCATGCTTCATCCACCCACTAAGTTTTAACCTGATCGAATGTACAGTTTAGAAGTTACGAGTGAACGAACGAACTCACTCACGAACGAACGGACGAAGGGACATATACTTTAGGCGCTCTCCCGCAGCTAAAGGGGCTAGGGTAGACATTCGACCAATCCCGAGATATAGTATCGGCGATAAGGAGTTGCCGGGGTTGCAAAATAGGTAATAAACTCCTTTTTACACCTCCTTTTTGTCTGGCGGTCTGGTCAGGAATTCGGTGAGACCATTTTATAACCCCCTATCCAAGGAGAAAATACTGTTCGAACAGTAGAACAGTAGCCTATCTGCCTGAGGTTCAGAGGGGAGGGTTTCCCTGACTGACGGCTCCATTTGGAAAATGCCGGGAAGGTGGAGAGGGGTGGGAAGAGGTAGCGAACGGATGAGAGAGAGAGAGGGAGAGAGAGAAGAGAGAATGGAAAGGGTGATTGTAAGACAAATCAATATCTATAAGTTCGTATTAGTGTGTGTGCATGTGTGATATTCATTATCTCGCTTGTAGTTTGTACTGCAATAGTGTGTACTATTCTTATTCTAACTCATTTGTCAGTTTGTGTCGTTGAAAGCCATTTTCACGACTATGGGAATATCTGGGAGGATAGGGCCTACCTTTTGCTTCATGAGAGGTAACCCTGGATACGCCACTGCTTGTAGTCACAATGTATGAATATTCTTAGGTAACATGGCAAAGTAATTTATGAAAATGCGTGTTCCCGTTCCAATTACCTCACGCGAACGAACACATTCTTGCTGTTCCATCCGAGGGTGTGGTTGGAGGTGAAGACGGGGCGAACGCTTTGAGGGCTTGGTTTGCTTGAACACATGCGTTTCAAATTTCTACGCGGCAGGTAAATTATCTCTGACCTTCACTGGATTACGATTTCTCGGAACCAGTGCAGGGTCATGTATATGACCTACATAGGCTTTGACTGAGAGCTACCGTGAATTCCGCTAAGCATATGCCAAATACGACAGACCTGCTGTTCATGTTACACCGAGTATCTGTTATTAAAGAGACATGAAATGTTAGGAAATGTGAAGGGCTTAGGATTTAAATGAGTCGAAGTCTCACACTTAAACTATCCAACGATGGCGCAGGAGTCGTCGTTTATGACTCCGAAAAGGGTTCTATGCAGTCACGCTGGCATGGGTTAGTAGTAGTGATGGTGTGTGCGTGTGCGTGCCTGTGTGCGTGTGTGCGCAATCATCATTTATAATCTAATCGGGCATGTAGACTGCGAATATGACGAGGACGGCCTTTAATTTGTATCGGGGAGAGGCCAAACAATGAAGAGCTTGTTATCACAGATTGCAAGCATCGGAAAACTCCACACTAGGCCTGTAGGTTGCAGATATAACGTGGAGGGGAAATCTTGGTTTGGGTTGCCAGGTCAAGTCAGACAAGGGTCCAGAACGGAGGCAAAAAATGATAACTTTGATCACGGTTCCAGGACATTGCAAGTATCAATCAACCGTCCAATTAGGCAAATATGTTGCATGTATGTTGGAGAAGGAAATACTTGTTGTTCTGGTTCCAGTTGAGGCAGTCAAGGCAAGAGAGGCAAAAATTAGAGGAGTTGGTTGGTATTATTCCCAGTGTCAGTTCCATGCTGGTCAAGATGTTGCAAAAGTTTGGGAATTGTTTCAATATGACAAGTAATCACTACACGCGGTATGTGCCCTTTGTGTTACATTCGGGCTGTTTGAAAAAACACACTAATTTACCTGACGATTGTTCTCACACACACACGCGCGCGCGAAAGCACACACCCACAGACACACACCACCACACACGCACACACACACACACACACACACACACACACACACACGAACACACGCACACGCACACACGTACATTTCTGCCAGGTCTCGTATAATTGTATGAACGCTGCTTAACTGTTCTAGTTGGCACGGATTGTGTACTAACCATATTTGGTTATATGTGATTGGTAATTCAAGGCAGAAGCAACTCGGACTTCTAATAGAATGATGGGCCGCGTGAGAAATGGTTGTACTAGGTCATGAACATATGGAACTCACACCTATATACCTGTACATCAAGAGCTGATAAAGGGAAGTGATCAGCTAGCCTCGGCGCCGCTGGGGAGTCCGGCACGGGGAAACATGTTGAATGGCAACCAGGACCAAGATTTCAAAAAGTATACCGTAATCCAAGACAAAATACAACAAGGCGATCGCCCAGTGTCAGCGCTGGTGCGCGATCAGGTTGACTCTATTGTCACCATGCGAACAATACAGGGCATTCCATGTGTCGCTTAAAGATTCCGGTATTAGCATAACAGAAACAGCCTGCTAATCAGTGACCAATCCAAATTTGAAAGGACTGCATTATTGCCAATTTCTAATAAAGGAGTAAAAGTTTTGTGGAAAGGTGACTAAAATTTCCTAAATTATGCAAATTTAGGCAATTGCCTAAACTTTGCAAATTCACGAAAATCCGGCAAACTGTAGAATTACGCATAAATTATGCAAATTAGACACGTGGGAATGACCTCCAGGAAACCCTGAATCCATGATAAACAAAATTGGAACTCAAGGAAAACCATACTCACCAGGTTTCATGAAAATCCGTGCAACTTAAAGATTTCGCATAAATATTGCAAATTGGTTACGTTGATATGACCCTTCTATTGACCACGAATATTTGTTAAAAAGTTTCGGACGACTGAAGGTAGACCATATTCACAAGTTCGTGGAAAAGTCGGACAAACTTTTGAATTTTCGCATAAATATGCAAATTAGATTGACTTAACTTACCATATTTTACGCTGAAAATCTAACCAGTTCATATACCTTATATTCCCGTATCTATTATATAATTATATATGATATATATATAGAATAATATATATATATATAATATTATATATATATACATATCTATCTCACATGAGAAATACACATATCAAATTAATTATTCCCACTAGATACGCCATTTGCATGACAGCTTATTCATAATCTATAAATATTTACTTCCCTGTTCTTGAAGGAGGCCAACGTATGGCATAACTGGATCATGTGTGATAGGATATTCGATTCGGAAACATCAGTATAAGAGTATATATGTTTGCCGAATCTCCTGATATTGGGGTCACCAATTTGAAAAATCAGCCTTTATCCTCCTAAGTCCTCCTTCCAGCCACGAAGCTACCCATACCGTTGTAATATATTGTATTGACTGATTAAAAACTACAATTGAAAAACAATATGTTGAAACGATGGTATTAGGTCAAAATTCGTAATTCCGTGGGAATAGGTATATGTGGCGAAACGAATGTATTTGTTATGGCCGGCCGGCTTTTTTTTCAATTTGCGGGCTTATCACCATTTCCTCCAAAATAGAAATGATTTGAGTGCTGTAATTCTGACTGTTCTCCTTGTAGATGAGGTATCGAAAGATGGCATTTATTTTCAATGCCATTGATGCCCATTTTTCTAAAGATTTAAATGAAGCGAAGTGAAGACCAAGATTTCGCCCATCGCACCGCACCTAGAGGAAAACGTCCGTTGACTGCTCGAATTGGAGTTTGCTTGCAAAGCGTCAGTATACCACTCTGTTATTCTTCCGCCCAAAACTCATTTCCACGTCTTCACAATGGAGCAAATCGTTCGAACCAGACATTTGCAGACGATCATCGATTTTGATGGTCGTCTTGTAGGTCCTTGAACAATTGACTAATCCTGCTCCCAGCCCTGCATGTTACCAGAGAAGTTTTAACAAAAATGTTCGATCATTACCACAAGCATGGAGTCGCTTCTATTCACCGGGCGTTAGACTGTGGGCTGCGAGGAGTGATTATCCATTCGTGATAACCACACGTGTCGCCTTTGTCGCTAGAAATTTGGCCGAAAATTTCCTCTTGCAAATACACTGCATTTTCTCCATCATTTCGCATTTTAATTGCCCTTATTGACCTGGACCTTGGAATGCCCCTTTGAACCATCTATCACAATGGCCTAATATGTGTTTATATGTACCCAACACCACTGTCAAGAACAGTGGAAACACACTTTGAACTGCCTGTGAATCCCCCCATGGCCTCTGCCATTCCACCATGGCGTAGTTTCCCCGCAGAGCTACATTGCAGCGCAGCACCTACATATTGAAGAGGTGATGAAAGAATTCATCAGAGTTTGTTGAGGGTTGGGTGAAATGCAAACAACCTCATCAAGAGCTCGATGGAATGCCGTGGAACACTAATCGGAGTTAATTAATGGAGTCAATTAACATCTACTCACAGTTCGCCAACCAAAAGTGGCACTCGCCCTGACCATGCAGTGACATGCTTCATCCACACACAAGTTTCCACTTATCGCATGTACGGTTCAGAATGTTATGATGAATGTGACGAACGCACAAACTAACGAACGCGGAGGGACATGATGACCATTAGAGCTGCTTAGCATGCATTGAAACGGGAATCGCCCGGGAAGTAAAAAAAATCTGGCAGCCCTACAGTAGGTATGTAGGTGGCCCATTGAACCAGTTCAACTGGTTATGGCCATATGACAGATGATCACAAGAATTTTACACGCAGTAATGAAGAAATAGCCAAATAGCCACCAAGCATGGCGGTTTGACAGACTGCGGTCATTGGGTCCCTATATGCGCCACAAAATCTTCAAACTTGTTACATTTATGCCCAAGAACATACGATAAAATTTGACGAAGGTGTCATAAAAATGAAATAGACTAGCCAAGGCTCTGGAATTATACTTTCTGATATCTGGCGGTCACTAGGCACACCCTTCTCTTGTACGATACGCGTAAAAAACTAATAGTGAGCAGTCGACTTAGTGGGTATTCGTAGGAGGGGGATCGTTTGTTATTCACCTATGAGCCCCGGGTGCCTTGCTATGCCCCTGTACCTCCCCGGGGCTCGGCTATCAACTGCTGTAGGCTTAATTGACGTTAAATCGCCATAATGCGATGTCAGCTATGGCGAGGCATCTCAGAAGGGATAAGTGATTTGAAACCAGAATGCTACGCACTCATCCTCGCGATGAAATAGTGAACAAATAAGGGATGATCGATTTTGGGAAGGGTTTCACGTGATTAATGCCGTTTTCATTAAGATTTCGCTTTGAGGTGAGGTGACCTTTAATCATGAGGGCCCAAGTCAATAAGGATTGTGTACGTATGACTTTTGCCCTATTTCGAGGGGCGTCCCTTAGGTCAAACGTGACAGTCGTTGTGCAGACACGCAAACCGCTCAGTGTAGAGGTCAAAACACTTACGCGCCGCGTAACTAAGTACGCAACAGAAGAGAAGACGCCTGCATACAGACGGGTCAGGAAAACCCTGCTGATTAAGGCCAGTGGAAGTGTAAGTAACATTTTCTCAAGTGCCGTGGATCGTTTTGAAACTACATAGATGGAAGGAGCGTAGCCTACATTGATTCGTAAGAAAGATTTCTGTGAATTTTTATTCAAATCAGGTTCCCCATTCTCGTGTGAAGTTGTTAAAAAGTAAATTTGGCATCATTGTGCTTTGTAAATATGTTGAAATGTTGCACTAAATGAGGAAAAAAAAAAACAAAAACAATTGACATTACTCTGTGAAAACATGAACACGGACACCGAACCGTTTATAGGGGCCTAACTTCTTGTGATTCGCGGATTTTTCGGGCCGGTAATATGATTTGGGTATCCGCAGACCTACATAGAGTGAACACGAAGCACAAAAAGTTATCTTTACTGAAAAATAAAATTAGTTCTTTATAAAAAACTGTGCTCAATTGGGCTTTAATTCCACTGTGTATTTAATTTCACCGATTCGGTCCTGATAGAGGTGACTGCAAAACCAAACCAAAATATGGAAAACTCAGTAGGACCTACAGTAGGCCTATAAACAGGCCTCGTAATCGCCGAAGCTAGCCTAACATTAAAATAAATTACAAAAATATCCTTAGGCCTACATTAAAAAAATTTTAAAAAAGGTTCCGGTAATAGTTAGACCACGGAGCCTAACTGCGTAAAAAAAATCCTAAGAAAACTAGCAAAAGCAACATCAGAAGACAATAGTCATCCTCAAGGAAAGGGGAAAAAACATGTACCGGCGCGGGATTTCGAAAAACCGGGCGCGTAAGTTAATGCTCGAGGAGTGTACCACTATACTACAGGAAATGACCACGTGAGACGTAGTCATTGTAGTTTTGAGTACTGTTGGCTTACAAACCGAATCGCTGCATGTCATTTTATCCTGCAAGTTAGTACGATTGGTGCTTAATAGGTTACCATCTACAAACTGTAAATCGCTTGGAATAGGTACCTGTCTAACCACGCAAATATCGTTGCACAGCAGCATGCAGCGCCGCAGCTGAAGGCCTTCGCTTCGGCTAACTCACAGGGGCTTAACGTTAGGGTCTAACGCATTTGGTATATACGTATGTATAGGCTGGGCATACGTTA
Source organism: Sclerodactyla briareus (assembly GCA_026419785.1). Classification (NCBI taxonomy): domain Eukaryota; kingdom Metazoa; phylum Echinodermata; class Holothuroidea; order Dendrochirotida; family Sclerodactylidae; genus Sclerodactyla; species Sclerodactyla briareus. Next base: position 179,724 of record JAODTK010005617.1, on the reverse strand, counting down.
CGAGCGCAGGAAACACTAGAAAATTGTTCTGTATTATTGCAATAAAACATATATAATTGTTCGAAAACATATTGTAACGACAAACTATTGAATTAAATTTTACAAGACTGCAAAATCACAGACCGAGTAAATAGCAAGCGATTTCATCGCTCGTAAAAATAAAATCAGAGTGCAAACCTGGTTGCGGTTAAAAACAGGTAATGGCCTCCAATATCCGGCTTTTTAGATTCAATTATGGGCAAAGAAGCTTGGAAGGTTATATATTGTTTACGTCGCTTTGCCCACAATGTTGTCATGTGTAGCAAGGAAAGGACTAAAAAGATCTTAGATCAAATGTATTTTACATCTTTAATAAAATGGCAATATTTCATCACATCTAGGAATAAACTTGTGGAGATAAAGAAAAACATTTACACATCACAAAATGGAATCGCCAAAAGCGACTGCATCAAGACTACAGAATGTAACCATCGCACCGAAACGACTACAATACAAGCGATTTCATCGCTCGTAAAACCCTCTCATAGTTCAATTTGGTCATTAATTTCAGCATCGTTCTGCATGTTTGATTTACGCATGGGCGGAATGCTTTACCTCAGGATTGATTTCAATTGAGCTAAGCGACCTAACCAATCGAGTCCATCTCTTATGTCACGTGATTGACAAGTTTGCAACAATACGCCATGGACTTGTGCCGTATACCTTTGGTTCTTACAGTCTATTGATAATGGAAGCTGGGGAGGGTTGACCCTAACCTGACTTACTTCCTCGGCTATAGCTCAAATTGAGAGCAATCATATAATGTTTTACTTTTAGTAGTCAAGTTGATTGTCGGTCTGGTATTCTAATAACCAAGATAATGACATTGTTCGCATAGTTCTCTCCTCGTTAATTAGCAACCGTGTAATGATAATAATGAATGCAATCCACGTATTCCACTAATGAGGTCCATCCTTATAGCTGTCTTAGCTAATTCTCTACAAGACAGCAGCATCGAAAGAGCAGTGACCCGCCTGCCTGGTGGCGTTGACATGGCCAGCGCCACAGGGTGAAATACCGACCACTGTAAGACAACGAGTACATCTGACAGATACTCATTACGAGAGAGTTGTTAGCATACTGTGCGAGTGATGTACCACATTACTGAACCAAGGAGCATCGCACGGATATGGTTTTCTGGAAAAGAAAATCCTCTACGGTATACAATGAACGATGAGCAGTATATGGAAGAATCGATTTTAGGTATATATTCCAGTGTTGTACAGTTTTTTCGATTTCCTGATACTTTCACTGTACAGCGCTGGAAATAATATAATAATAATAATAATAATAATAATAATAATAATAATAATAATAATAACCAAGACCTGAGGCTTGAGATACAGCGTCTGTGGAACACCAAAGCGGAAGTGCTCCAGTTGTGATCGGGGGCACTTGGGCGGTCAGCACCAACCTGGGAAAGCACCTTGATAAGATTCCAGGAATTCATGACATCAACCAACTAGTCAAGCAATCGATCGTCGGAAGCGCCCACATACTAAGGAGGGTACTTGATCTCCCAGAATCCGGGTAGGATTCCGAGGTCAAGGCAGATGGAGGAAGTCCAACTGAATGAGAGGTATGGTAGAGAATAATAATAATAATAATAATAAGAATAATAATAATAATTAATAATAATAATAATTAATAATAATAATAATAATAATAATAATATAATAATAATAATAAAATAATAATTAATAATAATAATAATAACTATGATATAAGCATACGATTGATGTCAGATGAACCTCTCTCGTTGATGACTGACTAACAAAAATACTGCGTTTGGCTGTTGTATTCAGCGGAAGGAAAGAACAACGTGAAACGCCGACCTGCAGGATCAGTCAAGAATGAATTTTATATTTGACCTGTACTTGAATTACTCTCGCCGTTTACTCGATCAGTGAACACCGACATATTGGTAGACACTGTGCATTGACCATTTGAAATATCACTTTTCCAACACGTGACTATTAGGTTCCTATTTCTTTTCTCACTTTGATAGATCCACTTGTTATTTGTCACTCTGTAATGTGCCCTAAGATTCTGGTTTAGGTTTTGTCCAGAAAATTGGTTAAAGCAGTATCGCGGAACGGAGATATTAAGCATGTCCCTGATTAACTTTGCCTAAGAATTAGCACGATTAGGAAAATTTGCGTTCTAGACGTTATTCGATTTCTAGGGATTTGATTGGTTGCAGAGGAATGTCTTTGACCTATCTGCCTATCGAAATAGCAAATATTCGTCCACTCGGGTTCGTCAAAATCCACCTCGCCCCACGCAATTTTTTGTACAACGGAAGCAACAATTGGCACTAACGAAAAAATGTAACCTAACTTCCTTCTTCCTAAAAGTTGTTTTTGAAATAAGTCAGAGTATGTATCATAAACCCGTAACATGATGAACTAACATGTGTGAGGACGTGGAAGGAGATCGCAGACATATTTATCTCGACCTAACACCTTTTTAATTCTGGAAAAGGGGCAATTTGCATGCCTCTGTCTGTTTTTCTTATTACGTAAGAAAAAAACAAACAATCGAGCAGCAGGTCACAACATTTTGGTCATTTCGTTGTTGACCTTCAAGATGAATATCGGTCACATGGGATTGCCACTCTCCGTAGTATAATGGTTTGCGTCGGCTGCAGGGCTCACTAACGGTGTATTATATAGAGTGGGCGTGTTACGTTGGTAATTTGTCAATGGAAAATACTCTATGAATGTGACCAGTATAAATGCCAATGGTCCTCCCTCCGGAATATTTCTCGCCGTTCTTTGGAAAATATTCAATATTCGTAGAAAATTGGCGGAAACGCTGGGTTTCTTGCCACTGTGTGAGTAGTGGTGAGCGTATACCGTAAGTGTTAAGTATAGGCCTATAAATAATTAGCATACTACACGGTCAAATTAAGGCATGTCAATATAAATAGGTGTTATAATGCATTAGTTATCGGACGATTTGATCAATAATTGCGAATCATGGCTAGTTGGAAAAATGGAAGAGAGAATAGTTTGTCACGGTACGACTTGAATGGATGCATGATTTTTTGCCTTTGTCATTATAACCTGGATGCACCTACGACTAGGCCTATCACCCTTTGAACCAGGACAACAAAAGGCTTAGTGATTCCTTGACTCCAACTAATAATCTCTGACCTCGTAAATTGAATCCCGATCAATCATTGCATCTATGCATTGTGAACTGATCTACACACCCAGGAAACAAACAAATGGGCTATCGTACTTCTCATGGGATACCAGTCTCGCATCTGTTCGACTTCGAAATGATCCAAAAAAAAAAAGGATTTATGAAACATAATAGAGAGCACACCAAGCATGAGCTTCATTCAATCAGTCCTAGTTGGGTTATCATGTTATAAACTCAACTGCGAGAATAATTTTACCGGAATTTACTTTTTTTAAACCCTAAGGGGTTTCTGTATTTCTGATAGAAACTTAATCTAGGTATCGAATTTCAACTTCATCTGACTAATAACTCTGGACTTGAAGTTTGTATTCGTTTCGAAACATTGGCCACACATGACCTTGACGGGACCACAAAACAGTAAGGATTTCGTACTCAATGTCACGACTATGAGTTCCATCAATCCAGGCTTGGTAGAGGTATCTCGTATTCACAAGTGAAGTCACACACTTGAATACACGCACGTACACGTACACACACAAACACGGCATGGGCAGATGGGTGAATAGATTCTTCGACTGTTTTCAAGGAATACAAGAAAACTCAATGAAAAATAATTGTACTTGCATTTTCATAATTCCGAATGACAACGAAAGTTATATGACGTGTAACCTCGGGTACCATTACACCGCGATATCATGGCCCAATTGAGAATGTGACGTAAGCCTATTCAGATCCAATATCACATGATATATTACCACGAATCTTCCATTGAAGTGTCAGGCTTATAGCAGGTTTCAATAGAAATGAATGAAAGGGATCTCGTCTGACAACAACTAACAAAAGACAGTGCATCAGGTTACGGTATATCGTCGATAATTTCGATCTACCGTGAGTATAACCGCGATATATTCGATCGGGGCGCTTTTCCGTTTTTTACGTCCCATACAACGACACGTCCATTGGCATTTGCTAGCGATTTAGCCTAATTTTCGAAACCGTGAGTATATACCGCGATATATTTTCGAATCGGGGCGTTTCCGTTGTGCTCATACAAACGACAACGTCCCCATTGGCATTATGCTAGCGAGTAGGGCCCTATTTCGATCTACGAATATATACCCCGCGATATAATTTCGATCGGGGCGGTTTCCGTTTTGACTCATACAAACGACAACGTCCCTTGCATATATGGCTAGCGAAGATGCCTAATTTCGATATCCGGAGTATATACCGGCGATTATATTCGATCGGGGCTTTTTCCGTGTGACGTCCATACAAACGCACGTCTATGGCATATGCTAGCGAGTAGGCCTAATTTCGATATAACCCGTGAGTATATCCCTCGATATATTCGATCGGGGGGGCGGTTTTTCCGTTGTTACGTCCAACAACGACAACGTCCATTAGCATATATGCTTAGCGAGTAGGCCTAATTTCGATATACGTGCGTATATCCGCGATATAGTTCGATCGGGGCGGTTTTCCCTGTGACGTAATACAAAGACAACGCCTTGGCATATAGGCTAAGCGAGTAGGCCTAATTTCGATGTACCGATATATATACCGCGATAAATTCGATCGGGCCGGTTTGCCGTTGTGACGTCATACAACACAAACGTCCCTTGGCATATATGCTAGCGAGTCGGCCTAATTTCGTATACCCGTGAGTATAGACCGACCGCGATATATTCGAGCGGGGCGGTTTCCGTTGTGACGGGTCAGATCCAACGACACCGTCCATTGGCATATACTGCTAGCGCGTATGCCTAATTTCGATATACCGTAAGTAAGACCGTGATATAATTCGATCGGTCGGGCGGTCTTCCGTTGTGACTTCATACAACGACCACGTTCCTTGGCATACATGCGCTAGCTAGTAGGCCAATTTCGATATACCTTGATATATACCGCGATATATTCGTTCGGGGCGGGCGGGTCCGTTGTGACGTCATACACACGACAACGTCTATTGGCATATCTGCTAGCGATGGCCTAATTTCGATATACGTGAGTATATACCGCGATATAATTCTAATCGGGGCGGTTTCCGTTGTGACTCTACAAACGACAACGTCCATGTAGCATATATTCTAGCGAGTGAGCCTAATTTCGATATACCGTGAGTATATACCGCGATAATTCGATCGGGGCGGTTTCCCTTGTGAACGTCCCCATACACCTACCAACGTCCATTGGCTATATGCTAGCGAATAGGCCTAATTTCGATGTACCGAGAGTATATACCGCGTATATTCGATCGGGGCGGTTTGCCGATTTGACGTCATACCAACGACAACGGCCTTGCATATATGCTAGCGAGTAGCCAATTTCGATATACCGTGAGTATATAGACCGCGATATATTGATCGGGGCCGGTTTTCCGTTGTGACGTCATAACAAACGACAACGTCCATTGGCATATAGCTAGCGAGTAGGCCTAATTTCGTCTCCGTAAGTATTACCGTGATATATTCGATCGGGGCGGTTTCCGTTTTGACTCATACAAACGACAACGTTCCATTGGCATATATGCTAGCGAGTAGGCCTAATTTCGATATACCGTGAGTATATACCCTATATTCCGATCGGGGGCGGTTTCCGTGTGGACGTCATACAAACGCAACTTCTATTGGCCATTATGCTCACGAGTTAGGCCTAATTTCGTATCCGGAGTATATACCGCGCCTATCTTCGATCGGGGCGGTTTCCGTTGTGACTCATACCAACGGACACGTTCATTATCATATATCTAGCGAGTAGCCTAATTTCGATATTACCCGTGAGTATATACCTCGATATATTCATCGGTCGATCGGGGCGGGGGCGGTTTCCCTTGTGACGTCATACAAACGACAACTTCCAGTGCATATATGCTAGCGAATAGGCCTAATTTCGATGTACCGAGAGTATATAACCGCGATATCTTCGATCGGGGCGGTTTCCGCTTTGACGTCTACAACGACAACGTCCCATTGCATATATGCTAGCGAGGTAGGCCCTAATTTCGATTACCGTGAGTATATACCGCGATATATGCGATCGAGGGCGGTTTCCGTTTGACGTCATACAAACGACAACGTCCATTGTCAATATATGCTATAGCGATTAGGTAGGCACCTAATTTTCGATATACCGTAATATATACCGTGATATATTCGATCGTGGCGGTTTTCCGTTGTACGTCATACAAACGACAACGTCCATTGGCATGTATGCTCGCGAGTAGGCCTAATTTCGATATACCGTGAGTATATACCGCGGTATCTTCGATCGGGACGGTTTTCCGTTGTGACGTTATACAAACGACAACTCCCATTTGCATATGCTATGCGGTAGGCCTACCACTATATGATGACAGAATTGTTATTTCCCGAGGCTTAAACTTAATAACAGCACTTGGTTACAACAAATTACCAAATCTTGACCATCAGGATTATCGTCCCTTTCGGGAACGCTATTATTAGGCTTCGATTTCCATCGGTGCCGGGATGCGAATTCGGCATCCGGCAATGGCATCACAAGGGCGAATTCACGCGAGTTCAAACATGTACAATTATCTAAAGATAGCTTTATTTGGTTTTACAAGAAGAGATAAGTTCCGTAGAAAATTATTCATGAGGATGGCGCGTATTGCCCATAGACAGACGGAAAGGCTGATCGGTCTGTGGGTATCGAACCCACATTTTTTCCGCGTCCCCTATTCATTACTCTTAATAACTCTATACCGGGTTATTTTCATACGAAATTTTTCGATCAACTGTCCTGAACTCTATACTAACTGAGATAATCCGATCTCCGATTTAGTCTCCGTTCGATCTCCAAAGTGTTTTTTTTTTTTTTTTTTCACATTCATTCCGAACACAACATGCGCGTTCTATGAAATCCTTACCTGAGGCTATAGGATTTCCTATAGGTACGCGCCTTACTTGATATAAAATAATATAATAAGTTGATATATAATAATATGATAGTTCGGACCGAAGGGGAGTAAGCATGGAAATGTCCGGAAGTGCTGTAATTGACTTGCATGAACAGATTGGGTTCCAAGCGCCGAAGGTTCTCAAAATAGATTGAACAGCACGAAGCTAGCAAAATGATCTTAATGCCCGCAAGGCGGATTGATCCGCATCGCCGCAAAGTGATTCCTTGGAACAACATTCCCCCAGGTAACATCTCACATCCATATAATAAATGAGTTACTAGGGCCAATACGCAGAATACCTTTATTCCCCTTCTATACTTTACCCTCGTCGCAAAAGTGCGACTTTAACACGAGTACCGCACACCGCATCCGCAACCCTGGACGCTTGGCCTCACACTATAACACTTACGGTACATGCTTTGTTCGTAATTATAATGAGAAGTTTAATCGTTTATCCGCTCATAGCGTGTCGAGCTAATAGGTACTACGTTTGTCCGAGCAAGCGCGATTTTCAGTCTTGGATATATCTGATTCATAGTCGGGCGTGAAATTGCGAGGATTTGTTTTATTTTTGTTTATTGTCTGTGACAGCGCCAGTGAACCGACACGTAGTGTTATCAGTCACGGCATTTCCCTTGGAATTTCGTACTGCCTCACCCATTCTTCATGACGTCGTGCCGTATGATGCGCTTATCTGGTATTTCCTGTATCGAGTGGTTTACTTGTTCACACACCTCGTCATATTCCTCGAGCACGGTGAGATCCGCACACTACATTACATGCACTGGACTAAGAGACGCTACCGTATAGTTTCTGGATTTTTCGTTCCGTGATTCAGGAACTGATTTGAAACAGAAACCGGAACTGGATCTATGTGCGCACTAAATCGCACTAAACAGCCGAGTTTGTTTGGTGTATTCCGTGTATGAAACATTCGACATGTCGACCCCCGCCCTTGAATTTTTCCGCCGACGGGGTGGTCGCATAGTAGTTCATTCACATGCGATATGGTACCGAAATTGTGAAACTACATTGATACCGGATCCTATATTCCTAACGCAAATAGTTTCTAGTGTGACTGTCAATGACGAAACAAGTCCATGACGTAATGACACAGCTGAGCGATTTCGTGTTCAGGGGAGGAGCTCTTGATCTGCAGGTCCAGAATCCCGCGTCCAGACGTCCTCCTTACCTGCCCCCCCCCCCTCCGCAAAATCACCTCATTTTTGTGACCTCTAGGTGAATAATTGGAATAAGTAGGGGTGGCGCCAGCGGGGGGGGGGGCATGGGGGGCCATGCGCCCTTCCCTTCGGGGAACCTGGCCCCCCGTCGGGGAAGTTTTCCCATCTTGGGGCGCCTGAGTGGGTACGCTAAACTTAACACACCCCGACGGGAGCTTTTGCCCCGACAGAATTAATATTTCCAAACTTCCTTATAGTGAAAATTCCTATTGAAGCTGAAAATTTTCGGCGCTGCTTGGCGGCGTCCCATATATTTCTATAGTAAACCAAGTTCCCTCGCTCGAGTTTAAGATCAGCGTAATCATCTTCTACAAACTATACAATCGCGGCATATAACAGATAGGTACACAATCCTTAATGGATGCGTCGAAATGTCCCTGCAGGATACAATTTACCATCGGTTTTGGGAGGATGCTGGTTTCTGCTGCCGTCTATCCTGTTTTGCCTCTGTGTAGAGTGGTGTGCTTTCACGACACAGTGCCCATGTATTCCCTGTGCTTTATTGGAATACCTGACCCTATCTCCTTAATATAAGGGCGTCCTTTTTTGAGTGGAAGCTATTGAAAGTAAACTTGGCTCTCCACAATTGTATTTCATTTTTTTCGTTTTTTTTTCTTCAAGAAAATTTGTTTGCAAAAAATGAAAACATTAAAATTGCAGGTTTTGACTTAGGGGGTAGGGTGAGCCTCGTCGGGGACTTTGCCCCCCCCCCCCCCCCTTCGGGGAACTTGGACCCCCCGTCGGGAAATCCGGCGCCCCACCACTGGTGGATGGTGAAATTTGTTGTAGGTCATTTAGGCCACTTCCACACGATCAATATCATTCTGCTCAGACGTTCAAATTGCGTCTCGAATATCCACTCGCCAACAGCAACACGTTTTAACTGTTTACAATTTCGGATGAGCAATAGGCCTACTGAACTGTTCAGGTACTTCTTCAGTGTAATCGCCCATGCAAACGTTGTTTACGCCGAATTGATTGTGAAGAGACTAAACTTACGTGTAGAAATATAATTGATGAGGATCAAAGATCACAAATGGTTTACTCAAAATGGGAGTCCTATTCAGGAATCAACAGGACAAAACCGATCACTGACTGGTTTATGCCCTGAATGAATGTTAACTGTACAAAAAGACGCCGTCGAGAGAGGAAGGCAGATTCATAACAGATAGACTAAGAGATGGAAAATAAGAGGTCATATAAGCAGATTTGTTTCAGCAAAAAGGCTGATATGAGAATTGAGATGTATGGAAGGTTGTACCTGTACAAAAAAAGAGACTACTGAATGGCTGGATCACCTATTAAGTCTCAGAAATAACACCTGTAATAATATATAACGATCTCTGAGAAAGCATTAGGACCACTTTACAGAGGCCATGCAGCTAGGAGAAAACTACACTAACAGCTAATACACCTAATATCTACAATCCACTGCAAATCAATGCGTCAGCCTCGGTAACTTTGGGGATGGGGAAGGGGTCAGAGGACAGGCTGATTTTCAGTTGTGGGAAAGAGAACCCAGACAATCCTATAGCGTGACTCGACGGATTGCGAAGCGATCAACCCAACTACCCTTGGCTCACGGGATTGCATTTTGGCATTTGGTGGCAGTAGTCTTCCCGAAAATTTACAGTAAACGAGACAATCAATTATAGATTTCCCTTCTTCTCTGGGTCTTGCTCAAAACGAGTCATTGGGGGGGGACCGGAGGGGGGAGAAGGTCGAAGTTCTGCTGGGGAGGGGGGACTTTCCCTCCAGCCTCGTAGCGTGAATGATAATACAGGGAGCAGTGTGGCGTTTTTTTTTGATGGCAGCGACCGTTTTGACGACTGCCGCAGTGCCGACCAATAACGAAAGCGAGTAGAAGACAGGAGAGGATAGAAGGGAGTCGTCCTGTCTGTCTGGTCTATTGTCTATCCTCTGTCTGTCTGTCTGTCTGTCTGTTCTGTCTGTCTGTCGTCTGTCTGTCGGTCTGTTTGTCTGCCTATACTTGCTGGTTTGCCATGCATCCTAAAAACTGCACGTACCTCGCACGCGACACGTTATGTGGTGCAATAGTTTTCCCCGCATTTGAGATGAGGAACAGCTATTGTGTCGTAGGTAAATCCTGGTTGCATGATCGATGTAATACTAAACCGCTGAACAAAAGTCTCATCTGACTTTTCTCCAATATTAATTTGGTGTTTACTTTTATATGTCCACAACTACATATACTACCATCATGTGAAGTAGCCACTCCCGAATATGTCGCAATCTGACAATTGTTCAGCAGAAAACACGTACGCGAACATTTGTTTTCGTTCAGCACGATTCTGACGAACAACGCAACGTATCAAGTTCCAATAGCAAGTGGGTTGCTCATGTGGTGATAATGAAAACCCAATCATTTTCAGTTTCCAATTCAAGGTCCTCAGGGTCCGCGGCGGAGCAAAAGTTCGAATACCGTTGTCAGCACGATATCTAATGATAGCAAATATCTATAAAGTTTACATTAGTGGGTTGAGAGAATAAACCCCATTGTTTTTATATCAGGTCAAGGGTCATTGAAGGTCACCATAGAGCAATCCTTTTTATCTTGGTAACGATCCATTTGCAGAGCATTTTGTAATGAAAAGTTCGTTTCGTCTCGTGAGCACATCTGTGACCTACTTTGACCTCAGTCGACCCTTTGACCTCGTTTTGTCCGGATGACCTTGTGTGACCCTTCTCGATGTCTTTTGTCGGTAACACTAGACTCTCGTGGTTGCACACCAATTAATAAGTCAAAATCCACGACGTCTAAAACATGCACACTTCACCAATCTATCACCAGTTATGTCCCTCGTAAAGATGAAACAGCTTAAAAAATGATAAAATTTGATGTTCGACTTCTGAGCACTGAAACATCTCAGAGGCATAGTCGTGTGGCAGTTTTCTGTACTTCTGTGTGGCTACCACTGATCCAGCTTTTCATTTAGCCATACAATAAATAGTGGGTGACATTGACAATAATTAACTTTTTTCCTATCGTTTTTCATCCTGGAGTGAACCACGCTTTTGAATAAGACAATATCATATCCACAGTGTATTGGTTAATTGCTCATTACCAACATAGGCATAGAAACCCCTACCCTTCGGAAAGTCAGAAAGTAGGGATCAGAGGCACACGGTTGTTTGAGTTGCATGTGGTTAAGACTCAATGGGGAAGGACGTTTTAAGGCTTAAACTCAACTTTGGTACAGCACATCCGCACATTTTGGGGTGTTGTAATTTTTATTCTTCTACTAGGAGTCTTGCTTAGCAAAGTTAAATCAGATTTCAGTGTCTTGAGAGCTCCTTCGGTACGAAAGTTGGATATTCTCAAGAAATAGCAAAGATTCACTACGCATAGCTGCGTCCTTCTCATTTAGATTGCAGACGGTGGCTAGTTACAACTTACAGCAGTTCTGTGGTTCAATCCATGATCGAGATATTTTTTGCAAAGAAACACGGTACATGCATGGCGGTTCAACCAGGGCTTTGCTAGAATCTTCACTCGAGTTCCTCAGACTATGACCTACTCTATAGCTTTTTGGTATCCCCTGCTAATGTCACGGTCGATCGTTTCGTGGCCATAAATAATGTGCCTCGCGGGCCCGATCATCAATGGCTTGTACCCCGAGGGCCACGCACTCTATTGTGACTTCTCGCTATGCCTCGTGGAAATATTTTTCTCTATGACCCTGCGGGGCCACATGGGACACCCCTTCTCTTCACAGACAACAACATGGTTCAGTTGACTTCTTCCACTACATATGGAACAAAATGCACGTTGTTCGTCGTAAACAGGCCTACAGGCATATGGTACCTCAGTAACTTTTGTCGGTTTCTAATGGTTAGAAAACAGAGTCCCGTGGTTATTGTCCACCGCGTAGGCTTGCCCATGGGTCAAACGCAGGCTATAATTGGTCTGGGATAAGTGCTGTTTATTCTGCCTTCTTGTTTGATGTTCTGTAGTCTGTAGACACTATCGGATCCCCCCCCCCCCTCCCCACCACCCCCCCCCCCCTCCCCCAGCCAACTCATCTCAGAGGAGTTCATTCCGCATGGTGTAGTAAGATTCGTCTCGGTGGTACAATATCGTTCGGATTATACCAAATACTTTCAAAATGGAACTCACTGCCGCCTGTGTTTGTTTGCGGGTAGTAGGTCGGGATAGGGTTTTGTTCGAATGGGGCGTGGGGGGGTGTAGAGTTTCTATATAATCTTTTGGCTTTTCTTATGGTGGGGTTGTTCTGTAGACACATTACCTCAACGTCCCCCTCCCCCCCGCAGACGCCCCCTCCCCCCAACTCAGCTCAGAGGAGGTTCATTCGCAATGAGTGAGCAGTTATATCCGTCTCGATGGCACAATTCTGGGTGTCGGATCGCACCAAATCTTTTCAATTGAACGCACTGCCGCTGTGGTTGTGGTTGGGTGGGGGGGGGTATTAACAATCCACTGGAAGTCTGCATGTGCTGGCGTGGATAGCTGGGATGACTAAAGACCAGCGAGCGCGCACCGCCTCCTCCCTTTAACATTTTAATCAACGATCTGAGATACTTCCTAATGATGGCTGACACCGAGCTCCATTCAGTGTTGCCTAACGAGATATCTCGCGACCACCATAAATAGGGCGACCCACGAGATGAAACGTTCAAGTAACCCCCCCCCCCCTCTGTAAAGGCATCTCCTTCATCTGATTGCAAAACGAGAGAACGGGTCCTTTTAAGATGACAAAAAATACCCTCGCAGTGTCTCAGTGCAACGGGGTATTTTGGGGACCATGTATAGGCCACATGACGCGATAGTTGTTGGCCTAGGAACGTCCTTGTTTGGTTGATCTCGCCCCTTCCGGTCTGCTGCTTATCATAAAGAATAGGTAAATAAAAGGAGCCCATTCGAGAGAGAAATAGATAGCGCGAAAAGTAGAGATTGTCCTATATATCTGCTATCTCGTTGCTTGGCGCGAGCGGTCTTATCGTGATAATTTCACAGATGTCTTGTCTGGACTACTGTACAGCACGTCTTTGGAAGGATGAGGTGAGCATTTACTTTCGTTTTGTTAGACTCAGGCTCTATGCTTACCCCCAAAATTAGACTCCTCTAATTTCATTCGATGTGACCATTTCCCGTACTCTCGATCGAAAAGCGATTCAGTTGGTTCGATTGCTAGTAATTTGTTCGAGTATTCGCTCATGCAATCCTCCCCAGTTCATGTGATACTTGCAGGAGTATAACCTTGTTCGTTTACATTCCATGTCAACTGTTGAAAGCTCTTACGTTTGTTCGGCAGAGTCTTGGCCCGCGATGTGTGCTGCATTATGCACAGTCTGTGAATTTGTGCGTACGCGGTACATGGCAATATAAATGGAGTATACGAAAATACCCGCTTGTATGCATCGATTACGAGTAGTTCTGTGACGTTAGTTAGTCAAATTTACTCGAGGCTTTCAATACCGCATGTCGAGTAGCGAACCGTTGTCTTGCAATTCCTTAATCATTAGGAGAAAAACACGTTTGGCCTGAAAACAGTTAAATGGGAGCATGACTGGATCCGCCAATAGCATCCAGTTTAAGAAACACCTACTTGAGATAGCCCCGTAAGGTCTCCTCGGCCGAGTATAGTGATAAGTTCATTCACTACACCTCAAAACTCCCCACTAAACTGTCCGCTCTCTGATCTGTCTTCACAGCAGTTAAGAACCCCTACTTCATATTATGTGATGTTTATTAGTCCGAGCAGACCCTATCAGGGACACGGTAACTTATGAGATAGAACACACATGAATAAACAACATTGTTCACTCTACCTATGTCATTCCCTCCGGTTAGGTTTCCTTTTAGTAGCTGTATTGTTTGGTTTCGGCATTATATTCCAAAAGACTTTTGGTTAACAATTCACATAATTTCCTCAGTTCAGTAACCAGAGTACTCGGCACAAAACGTTCAACACGCGCGTGGACGATCGAAAAAAAACCTGAATACTAGGCCCCCTAGGTTCTACTGACAGATTGGTCAACTGCCCTGGACCCCTCCAGTTGCCTATAACCATCAGTAAATTATTTTCCTATCAATGGGTACGAATTAACCTCGAAATGAGCTTCAATTCAAACATAAACTTGTCAATTACGACAAATTGCCGAGCACAACAATTGGCAGGATTGAGCTACCCGGGCCTAAACGAGTGAATTACTTTATGATGGGAAGAAGGTAACCTTGAATGGAGTTTGATCGGCCTCTGGGGTTCAAAACAGTTTTTTTTTCTCTCTTTCCTACTTTTCTAACAAAGTCATCGCCCGTGAAAAGTGTGTACATTCACGCATATTCATAAGCCAGCTAATACTAGATTGTTCATGCGGCACTGGCGAGATAGGGGTGGTTTATAACGGATGACAAATTGGCCCTGTTTGTTCAAGGTCATGACAGATATTGGCGTTTCTACCACGTCGGGACCAATGACCGAGTTGACTCGTATACGTTCGGATCTTCATGACGAATACCAGTAGAGCGCGCGATCATATTCAATATTTCTCGCAAACACGAATAACCCGGCAGGGTATATATCAGACTGTAGCGTAACGAAGGTCACTCACTCGCGATTCGTTACTCGGCAATGCCGCAACGTAGTGGAGTTTGTCGCATTCCAGATTGAAACATACTTAACCTTTCACCAAGTCAACCTCGTGGTGAGGCGCTCTTCGTATCATACAAAATCGGAACCAGCTTCGAGTACACACAGAAACGGAGTGTTCTACCTAGCTCGTAACCTGGCCTAATTACTCGCCCTTTTTTTTCCTTGTCTTCCAAATCGATTTTCAAGAAGTTCAAGATGTCATGCTTGGCTTATGCAGCATCTGTGGTTTCTAGAAGTTGAGGTGAGTTTTTCAATTTGCTTAATTTTTTTCTTCTCATTTTTATCACAATACTTTTTGCTCATCACTGTTTCGGTCTCGTATTTGAGCCATTCTTAATTTGAAAAGAGGCCCGGGCCCCTACTCATTTAATGAGGGAACTTCATTGAAGGGTGCCTGACTGAGAGGGTGGCTAATGAAGAGAAAATAAAGAGAAGATAAAGTCAACTAGATATTAGTATGAGAAAAAGTGCGAATATTCGTCAAATATGAAGGCCCGAATGTTCCATGAGTAGTATAGGCGAGGTGTATAAGAGATTCGTTTTAAATGAGTTCCGTGAAGTATTTGAATACTTCGGCATGATGTGGGCGACGCAGGCAGGTGGGGTGGGGCGGAGAGAAGCTACCACACCTGTCGCGATAAAGAAAATTCATTGATCGTTATCCATGTTCCGCATACGCCACAGTTTTGGAATATCTTGGGCTGCGGACGGTGCCGGCATTAGAGACAAGGAAGGAGGGCGGGGGGAGGGGGTGGGGGATGGCACACTGGCTCGGACCACTGTCGGCCAACACCGGCCTTTCTGTTTGCCTACTGTCTGAGTGTACTGTACATTCTTACATCAAAAGTAGGCTGTGTAGATTGGGTTGTTAGTGCGTAATAACCCTATAGTTGCCTAGATTTTTCTATGATATGGCCTACCCGCTGAGCGGGAGATGGAACCTTTTCGAAGCTCGGCAAGGGTACATACCTGGATACTGCACTTCATATTGTCAGCTGCAAATCGTTTACCATGGTATGCCTTCACGTAAAAGCACTGGTCTCTTTGGCAGTTTGGTGGAATTTTAATATGGGGGTAATCAAACGCAGGCGGCAACTCGCAAATTGCGTACTCCTCGTTAGCTGCTCCAATCTCTTGTGCTGAGCTTCCAGGCGAGAAGGCGACATGCACAATTCTCAATATTTTTGGTATGATCCGACCGAAATTCGAACCCCGCGATCTCCCGGTGGAAGGCCGACGCTCCACCAACTGTGCATGCACTCGGTACAGATTCAAACAGGTCCATTCGAAGATGGATCAGGGATACTAATGTTATAGTTGCGGTTGTGCTGGATAAAGAAAGGAAAAGGAATTGCGAGCGAATGTTTACAACCTTTGAAATGGATCAATAGATTTGCCGGTTCGAAGTTCTTGCAATTCTTGATGAATTGCCGCAATGCTGTGTGCTATTTAGTAAAGCCTATGCTCATATACATTAATTTGGGGCCCGATGGCCACGCAAAGTGGATTTGACTTCTGGGTCATTCTATTGAGTACATTATATGGCAGCTAAGCCCCAGACTATTTTCATTGTTAAAACTCTTCCTGTGACGTCACGAGGGGATCCCCTGTAATACAGAAAACAATGTAAAAATATGTACCTCTGAAAGCCATGTATAGTTAACGAACGATAGACGGCATCCGAATAACCTGCCCAAATTGTTCCATCGAATCAACCTAGGTGAATAACTTCTCCCGTATCTCCGGTTGTTATAAAGTCAGCTTGTCAGCGTTTACCACCCCCCCCCCCCCGCACCCCCCGCCGCACCCCACTGGACGTCATAAAGTAAATTAAAGTAAATTGAAATAGCCATCAAGACAGAATGCTTGGGATGTGGGGTTTTTACTTGCGGTTTGCCCTTCTTACCTGTGCTATAGTTGAAAGGAAATTTGTTACGCAACTGGACTGAATGGACTTTTTTTTCTAAATATCATTATACATATCTGTAACGGCGGGGGGGAGGGGGCGGGAGGCACTCCTCGTTCCCACACGCTCGTCTGTTCGTATTTACTACGCTAATCACTCATCACAGCTGAGGAATGGCGTGGAAATTGAACTGACGCTTTATTTTATTGACCTTTAGTGATGCACATCGGATGACTGACGACATGTTGTTACCCTGGTGTCCACAGTGCCAAATCTATCTATGTTGACACTAAATTATAGTTCTGTCTGTAAGACCCTGGTGACTCTTTGAGCAACTCCGCTGCTCACTAAAATAAAAAAGTGAATTTTAATAGTAATACTCGTCGGAAACCCCTGCACAATTGATTTCATTCGGGAGTGGCCTGCATGGCCACTGCAAAGGCACCGTAATGAACTATGCACAAAAACGATATGCAGAAGTAGTAAAGTATTGGCACCTCTAATTGCGTGCTAGCAAAATTTCTCTTAGCTACAATGGTCAGTGGACCTCACATTGACTTCTGTACATTCTATATTCCATTAGCCAACATGATTGTGAAAGATAAGCCCATCTCCTATTGCGCGGAGCATGTTAACTTGAAAACCGCGTACCGAACGAACTATGATTAGGATCTACATGCATAAAACCTTACTTTTTCTCCCACAAAATATAACAGATTCATTCACAATTTCAGTTTTTTGTGGAGGAGCAAAATGATGTTATTCACTGCGTAGAGTGTATGGACGGCCTTCGCATCCCACTGTGACGTAATCAATTGGCGTCAAACAGATTAAATAACCAAACCTGGCTTATGTTGTAATCTCCAAATTTGGGTCTGCGGTGGGGTTTCGACATCTTTGGCTTTTCATTTGTTCGAGTCTAAGGAGAATTTGATGCGGACTATTTTACTTAATGAGAAAGCTCCCAACTATGGTCCTGACACTGCGAGTGTAATATATAGGCTACGTCGATAGAATCTGTGTACTACAATGTATACTCAAATTGCTCGCTCGGAAGTGACAATGGCCGACAAGGAACTTACGGTCGGTCAATGTTTGTAACATTGTATATGACCCACTGCCCCGGTGAACTATATAGATAGCAGGAAATATCAGTATCCAGTGGTTGGATGTTCTAAACATTTAAAGTAAGAAATTGCCCAACAGTACCGTACATTCAGCTATTTACCAGTTTACAGGAAGTTGGTCGGGGGAACTGTTTTACGTCACGTGACAGACCGGTTAGGCTACAATTTCGCAACTAGTGACAATACAAATATACAGCTTCTGGCCACTGATCGCCATATTCATTGGATTCGATTTATTGGCCTTTATTTTCAAGTTTCAACACATTTGGGTCAGATTATGGTCTTAATATTTAGTTAATTTGAAGCTTACGAGGAAAGTGTCTGTGATATGAAACGGCTATGTGCTGCAATTCGAAAGGCCAATTTAGAGGCACCAAATAGCAGACGACCTTCCAACGAGCACAGATAGAAGAACATTTTTCAAAACCAACACCCGAAAATCGAAGATCCAAGCTTGTTAGAATCGCTCAGCTAGCACGCAATGATTCTTCTTTATTGACACGTGCATGTGACGAGGCGGGGAGAGGTGGAAGGGGGGGGGGGGAGGGACACCAGTAATATCGTACATGGGAAAGGGACAATAGTAACATTCACTGAGTTACGGATTTCCTCTTCCGTTTTTTAGTTTATATTACGTATATCTCATGGTGTCGATCGCTATGCACCTAAGTTACGGACTCATTCCTGTTTCCCTCCCATAGAGGCCTTATGGTAGTAGGGGCAGTTAGGTAGCCTACGTTCACGGACATGGCGAGTTGTGCATTTTATAGTAGTCTCTCCCGAGTTCCAATACGATCTAAGTGTTCTCTTCCAATCGCCTTTCATGACATGTGGCGGGAAATCCCATACCGTAAACCGGAGAACAAAATACTTCTAATTCAAAAGCTGTCATTCCTATAGGTTTGTGTAGAAACCTATAAGGAGCTAAATAATGAGGAGAGGGTTGTTTAGTTTCCGCATGGATTTAAGCTGGCGAATCAAACAACCTAATTATATCCACGTTCAACCCCCCGGCCTTCATACCGGGGTTTAAACTGCGGTCGAACCAGAAGAGATACCATACGTTTATTAGCCTTCTGTGCATATGCCTCACTTCCGTTATGGTGCCCGCGAATATTGCCTGTTTCCTTTTTGGCCTCAGCAGAAAGAGAATTTGGCGATCTATGGACTTCGGAAAAGTCAAGGGTTATTAGACGTCAGTCAGGGTCAAAAATACGGAGTGACTGTCGGGAAAGAGCAATTAAACAGAAGAAATTGGAACCTTGGCCTCTGTTAAGTTGACTCATTATAACATAAATTTATCAATCAAGCAACACTTGGCATATTACATACATTTCAGGAAGATAAAAGTTCGGCAACAGAATATGAAAGATCAGGCACGCTGTGGAGCTGAAGGCAGACAATATGGGTTATCCGGGCGAAATACCCACTACAATAGGAAATGAGCCAGCAATATGGTTGGGCCTTTAGAGCCAGTACCTTCTATCTTACTGTGCGCCAGGCGGGTACTGCCCCGCACAGCACGCTCCTCGGGCGCGCACCTCTTTCCAATTACTGGGACGCTGGGGTATCGGTTAAAGCCTCGTTATGAATTGTGACAATTTTCATCTGCAAACAAGAGGACAAGAGGCAGATGTTTCAGTGTTTGTTTTTGTTATTGACATAACCTGTATTCACAGTGGTACATCGTGTCTCTAACAATAGATTCCTGCACGTGACTGACACCGTTCAATCATATGGCGTCGAAAAACTACTGTTTTCCCATTTCAGTTCGAAAGTGCAACGAATGATAGCATATGGAGAACTAGAGTCTTTCGATCTGGCCACCTGCTATGACGCCGGAGAAAAAGGGGGGGGGGGAGCCTCTTCGGAAGCGAGTTTTTCCATGAAATAAGCTGTCAAAGTTCGTTGAAAATGATTGATCTTTACGAAATCGATTGCATAATTAGTACAGCGTGGCTAAGTGGATTTCTTCTTGATACAGCCGTCATATAATATGAATGGCATGAAATCAGATCTTATTGACGGTCAACGTAATTGTTGAGGGCCCAATGTTCTGTTTTTCACTGCATGTGTTGGCTGCGCTATACCGAAAGCGCATCTACTCGGCGGTCGCGGGTGGGGGTCATGTCTCCCAACTTCTGGGAAGTTCACCATAGGTTACATAATATTATTTTTTTTTTCCCCTCACAAAAAAAAAACGTTTCACATGACTGCCTTGGATCTCCCAACTATATCAGCCAGTGAGTGCGCCCTTGTGCACTGTGTAGACTGTATCCCTGGGAATCCCGCTGTGACCACACAATGCGTCACAATAACAACTATCCAGAACAAACAGTCACAATATTTTTCTAGTTCCCTCTGTTATAGTGGATCGTTGGTTACTATGACCACACAACAACAAAGCAATCAAATTTCAGAGGACCATAAATTCTCCCCAGACACGGAATATGCAAATCACCCTCCCCTCGATTAGGAAAACGATACTGGTCTCGATTCAACTATTCTGCCGATAAGATTGCAGAAATCAATGAAGGTATTCATGGAAATTGTATTGACGTATCATAATTTATATAGAATTGTAATAGTAGACTAGTAGGTTCTTCGTAGAAGCCTAATCAGCAACTCACGGTCTACTAAGAGCTCGGCTAATGAATAAAAATTAAAAACTATTTGAAACGTGATGTGATTGGCTACTTTAGAGTGTGAAGACAACGACGTATAAGTGAACAGTCCACCAAGGCGTAGCTAATGCTATTAACCACTGATTATATGATAGCGAGAAGGCACAGCTAGTTGCTTTATAGCAACGAAGCAAAGGAGAGCTAGCTACGTCTTAACCCCCCAAGGACTAGGGAATCGGTTTCCATAATTTACATAGGTCTAGTTGATTTCCGTCATGCTGATTGCGGCATCCGTACCGCTGTCAGCTGATGTGATAAGCCACTATAGGGGGCGCATGCATGTGTTTTACGCTGG
Organism: Sclerodactyla briareus; assembly: GCA_026419785.1. NCBI lineage: Eukaryota > Metazoa > Echinodermata > Holothuroidea > Dendrochirotida > Sclerodactylidae > Sclerodactyla > Sclerodactyla briareus. The sequence continues at coordinate 158,725 of JAODTK010005617.1, read as the reverse complement.
TTCTCTCAGAAGTTAATAATTGCCTTGAAACAATCCACGCCCTACGACTGGTATCGATTTTAATTATCCCGTTGAACCAGTGGATATGGTAGCCGCAGATCGAATCGACGAGGAGGTCACCTCGCTTCTTGATGTCGGAAGCTTTTTTTCTCAGGTTCAGAGCTAGAATTGTGGAATTTGAAACCAAAACACGGGCCATTTTCCCCCAAAGCATGCGTACTTGACCGTTACATGTTTTGTCCTGCACAGCAAGTATGCAGAGCTTGGACAGCAACTGTAACCAGTAACTCTACGAGAAGTGTCGAGTGACCCTCTCTACTGAAACTTGAAGTAATGTATCTCCGTAGCTGACTATAGCTATATGTTTGCTCTCGAAGCGTGGCTGTAATATGTGGAGAGTAGATATGTGGTAATCACTGTTATGAAGAGAAAAGGTACCAGCCATACACGAATCTATAGTTGAAGTCCTGTAAGGTCTCCGTTCTTATCCCTTGCTGGAGGCAAAAATGAATCTATGAAGTCACGCTTGCATATATGTGCCCGTGTGCGTGCATGTGTGTGTGTTCGCGCGCGTGTGTGTTATTATGCGTGTGCGCGCGTATGTGTGAATACCCCAACCATGGACATTTATCTTACATCCCATGCATGTGCGTGTGTGTGCGTATGTGTGTGGGTAGGAATGCGCTTGAACGAGTGCTTGTGTGTTTGTGACTCTTCTTGTGGGCATGATATCTAAAGCCTGTCTTACCGCGAGCTCTGCGGCCTTTGAATTTTTGAACCTTTCGGGGTAGGCCTAGAAAAGTGCAAGCATCAATTTACATAATAATTCTCACAATCAAGATTCATGTATAACAGACAAACTTTGCATGAACTACATGCAAATCAGTCACAATAATTAACTTCTGTGATCTCAAATATACTGTTGAATTTATCAAGACTTAAGTTAAGTTAAACTATATCAACCAGTTTTCTGACAATCAAACGAACCTCAACAAAAATGCAATGAATGATGCAAATTAGACTAATCATTATACTATTACAAACATCTACCCAACTCGTGTACACTGAATGGTTGTCATATACACCGAACTGCATTACCAACGCATCTACATATCATGATATGTCTTGTATCCGATCTCTTGGAGTAGTTTCTAGTTTCTAGAATATGCTAATTATGCAAAAAGTAGGCTGTTCCTGCTGAAAATTGGAGCCGCACGAAAAACCTTGACCTATACCCTTAATTGCAATATCAGAGCTCCCACGGTTTTGAGATATCGCGAATACATACCTACATACATACATACATACATACATACATACATACTACATACATACATACATACATACTACATACATACATACATACATACATACATACAGACAATCATCACGACAAAATGATCACTATGTCTCTCATTAAATAAAGTTTAGGCGAGACAAAAATTGAAAGGCAACTGCATCGCACTGTTCCGCTGAAGGATTACCAAAAAACTGCCGCACTATGCCCATAATTAGTTAACGGGGCGATATATGACATCGCTTACGTAGAAGGAGAAAGTCATCTATAGACAGAGAAAGTCACTCAGATGCTTTACTTACCCATTAACATTGGACTATTGTTTCAAAATGTCTTTAAATAAATATGAACATCGTCCATGAGCTCTGTTTTATTAGTACGCTGTTCCACGTTCAGACGAAAAACAAACCTTGGCAAGAGATTTTTCCTAATCATAATTACCCTTGAAACTAACAAAACTCGAAGAGTTTATCGATCGATCTTGGATAACTAACCAGTAATTTGACTGCAGATTGATTGACGAGAAGGTTATACCTCGGCATCGCATCGAGCGACATCTTGGAACATCTCGAAAATGAAGAAACAATGCGCATATTTACAGAGATACATCAATTATAATCAAACGTTGTGTGTGGTAGCTCCCGTACTCCTATAGTTATGTTGTGTGTGTGGCTCCCGTACTCCTATAGTTGTGTTGTGTGTGGTGGCTTCCGTACTCCTATAGTTATGTTGTGTGTGGTAGCTCCCGTACTCCTATAGTTATGTTGTGTGTGGTGGCTCCGTATCCTATAGTTATGTTGTGTGTGTTGGCTCCCGTACTCCCATAGTTATGTTGTGTGTATAGCTCCCGTACTCCTATAGTTATGTTGTGTGTGGTGGCTCCCGTACTCCTATAGTTATGTTGTGTGGTGGTGGCTCCCGTACTCCTATAGTTATGTTGTGTGTGATGGCTCCCGTACTCCTTGAGTTATGTTGTGTGTGGTGGCTCCCGTACTCCTATAGTTGTGTTGTGTGTGTGGCTCCCGTAATCCTATAATTATGTTGTGTGTGGTGGCTTCCGTACTCATATAGTTATGTTGTGTGTGGTGGCTCCCGTACTCCTATAGTTATGTTCTGTGTAGTAGCTCCCGTACTCCTATAGTTATGTTGTGTGTGCTGGCTCCCGTACTCCTATAGTTATGTTGTGTGTGGTGGCTCCCGTACTTCTATAGTTATGTTGTGTGTAGTAGCTCCCGTACTCCTATAGTTATGTTGTGTGTGGTGGCTCCCGTACTCCTATAGTTATGTTGTGTGTGGTGGCTTCCGTACTCATATAGTTATGTTGTGGTGGTGGCTCCGTACTCCTATAGTTATGTTGTGGTGGTGGCTCCCGTACTTCTATAGTTGTGCTGTGTGTGGTGGCTCCCGTACTTCTATAGTTATGTTGTGTGTTGTGGCTTCCGTACTCCTATAGTTATGTTTTGTGTAGTAGCCCCCATACTCCTTGGGTTATGTTGTGTGTGGTGGCTCCCGTAATCCTATAATTATGTTGTGTGTGGTAGCTCCCGTACTCCTATAGTTATGTTTTGTGTAGTAGCCCCCGTACTCCTTGAGTTATGTTGTGTGGTGGTAGCTCCCGTTCTCCTTGAGTTATGTTGTGTGTGGTGGCTCCCGTACTCTTTTAGTTATGTTGTGTGTAGTAGCTCCCGTACTCCTATAGTTATGTTGTGTGTGGTGGCTCCCGTACTCCTATAGTTATGTTGTGTGTAGAAGCTTCCCGTACCATATAGTTATGTAGTCAGTACCTGAGTAAAGAGACACGATTTCTACCTTTCACACAGAGAGTATGCTTTGGCCCCTAAACTTGTCCTAAGAATTGGCAATCACCAGCATAAGCCCAGTATTCAGCCCGCATTGAACGATATGGTACCTCGGATCTCCCCCCACCCACCCCCCCCCCCCCCCACCCCACCCGTAAGCAGAATTTTCGAATAATGGGAAATATCCGAACCTGATCCAGGCATGTTCGAATGAACGCTTACAACAGGCTGACACAATACATCACCCACAGTGAACATCTGACGTCAAACAATAAGCAAATGTAGTTTTCGTTAAGGTATTAAAAATTCTAGAGTCAAGCTTAATCCTTGATCTTGACCCTGAGTTCCTATATGTTCACGTTCATCTTCGGGTGAGGGTATAGCGTATACTACAGCCTGTGTTACCTTGTCACATCCAGTAACAACCTAATATTAATTTTGTATGTGAGATAAGTTCAATCCGTAACCATTAACATTAATATGAAGTATGGTAATAGCCCCGTGACCATTTATCCTCATTATCGCTCTGGGATAAAGAAGGTGGTCATACTGCGGACCCAGGGTTGATACATGCATATGGCGTGACAGCGCAGAGTGGCGTCCGGTGTAATTAACCTGTGATGTTGGAGCGTACTTACTCGGTTTGATAATTACCGTATCATTTACAGATTGGTCACTATCTTGAGATCCGCATATGTGATCATGGCATTAGAACCACCCTCCATAGCTGGACGAAAAAAAAAACAGTATAAATTTACACCTGTATGACAAGGATTCCATAGTGGCGGAAGCGGGATGCGGCGTTAGGATGAACATCGCCGTTGAGCTAAAAATTATGATTTTCCGTCCGCATTGGTACATGTACACGCCAATTATGCCTGAGTGTTCATTCTCTATATTTTGGATGAATTATTGCCGCTATGGAACCTCATGGGCGCAAACCCACCTTGCAACCACTTGGTCCTTCCTGGCATGTATTATTTCATTTTCATAATTTTTGTCATCTCTGGGTGAATCCGACTTCAGTGGTGTCATGTCTCATCACGCATTGGCACTCAGGGAATCCTAGCCTATGCTATATGTTCAGTTCAGTGCCCTAACAACCACATCAGTTTATACACCTCACACGGTTCACGAGACGTTCTTCCTTGGCTCATCGACGATAAATAAGAGGAACCTTCTTTTGAGGAGTTTGCTTCATCACACTGGTTTCACGCAATGTTCGCATTGGCTTATTGAATCATGTCTGTATCATTAAACAAATTTGTGCCTGGAGTTAAGCATGAACGACTAATGCGTTGTCCGCAGGGTGCGTCCAGGAATTTATTCATTGGGGTAATTAGCCAGAACGCATGCTGCATCGAAAGAGGCACAAAGGGCGAGAGCGTACCAGTATAGTCGATATCGAAGAATACTTATGGAATGAAATGCAAATGAAGTTCATTATTTACTGATGATCTCATGATCGCTCGAGTCCTGCTGGATTTGATTCATGTGCAGTCCTAACTAAGCGACTGTGCTGAAATAGTATAGCCGATGGCTCATAGTGTCGACAGTGGCGTACGCACGGGGGGGGGGACCCCCCATGACTCAAGTGATCGCTAATTTTCAACACAAAACCTGAGTGTTTGCAGTTCAGTAGAAGTTTTGCGGCTGTTATTTAGTAAATATTGCAGCAGCATGTGTTGACTCTAGGGGCCCATAATTGTACTTATTGCCATAGGGGGAGATGAGGCCATTTATGAGCGCGCACTTCCCTTGGGTTTCGACCTCAACCCCCCCCCCCCCCTCCCCCTTCCATGACAAATCTCTTCGTACGCTACTGAGTGTCGATACTATTGCAGTCTCTTGTTAAAACCGAAAATTAAACCAACTTGCCCCTTACCTGTATAATTTTCATCGTTCTATGTTTAGAAGCAGTATTCGTAAAATTCCATGGCAGTAGGCCTAGGTATAGGCTTAGACTGTGTTTTATGGAGCTTGGGCACATCAGTAAATGGGTTCTGTCGTGTCGACTACAAACTAATTTTCATGACTAACTTACTGACTAGCAATCACACACACGTGACCGGACACACACACAACACAGGTCACAGTTACACCACCCACACGCACGCACATACACGCGCATACACCAAAACCTGAAATAAAGTTTCAAACTAAGGGAAATGTGAAACCCGCAATTTGTCTTCAGTAGGTTCACTGTGTGGCATACATAAACCGAGGCGTATCCATATCCTCACCAGACCATAAATAACATATGTTATACAGCATTCAGTATAAAGTCACATCCGCGAATGTCAATACCTGTATATATAGGCGTCATATTTATAGCTTAATGTTTATAGATATCTGACCTGTTCGGGAGGTAGTTCATCCAGGAGGCTGGCCACACTCTCTGTATTATCGCCTGTATAGAGAGAAAGTGAAATCTGCAAATAAACCTCACGATAACCTAGTCACCAATTCAGCGTCCTATTTGAGGAACGAAGTGCAAGGCTGAAGTTATATTGATGTACCGTTGTACGGTCGCAGGATTAATCCTCATGATTACAGATACTACGAGGAACCTACGCAGGCGGGAATAGTTACTCCTCGGAGGCGCATCCCCACGGTGCCTCCAGTTCCTTGCGTTAGCTAAGAAACCTAAGTAGTCAGGTTGGCTTCTACTTGTGTATGTGTGTGTGTGTGTCCGTCTGTGTCGCTTGCTTTTGAGTAAGCTGTAACCCAACACGGGCAGGCTAAGTTTGCATGCATCTGTGTGATCGTAGACCGCAGCTTGTTATCCGGCGACTTTCACCACTTTTGGGTTTTCTTGGTCATTCTCGGATCCCAGAGACACCTTCTGACCAAAATGGTCCATGGGAATTGACCCCATGTGACTATGGTGCGAGAAGATTTTGGTTCCGAATTTAGTTCAGTTAGGATATTCAAAGAGATATGTGATGGTGCTGATCTGATGATGAGGTCAAAAGGTCAAAGTCAATCTAGGTTATCTTAGGAGTTACAGAGAGAAGAAAATATAAACTGACAAGAGTTGAATATGTGATAGATCCCCTGTTTGCTACCTATACGGAATAGCCCGTGTCTCGACCGGACAACGCAAGTCACAAAGCTTCAAAGATCGGTTGTTGATACCTATTTGACAATATGGGTGCGTGCAACAATTGATTAATGATGCTGGTAGAACAGGATGCATCTCGTCGAGAGTATTTTTCTTGGCAGTTACGTCATTGAAGGTAAACAAACCTTGAAGGTTGAATACTTCGGTTTTGTTTCCCTCTTCCTTAATTCGCACTTTTACTTTTTTATACACGTCATTTAAAAAAAAAAAATCCGAGTATGAACTGTTGGTAACACATGTGGACATGTGAAGGTTGACATTGCTATTGGGAAGGTCTCATGTACAAACCATAAGGGACGATAACTGGGACGCTAGATAATTATCAGCCGCTTTTATTGCTCGCGAATAACCACTTATAAATACTATTGTCGAAATAATGACGAGGATCCAGCGACAAGTGTTCCATTCTGCAGTTCTGCAAAGATCCTTCACCTTCTAATTCGTCGGTATGGGCATTCATACCTTCAGAGGTCTCGCAGTCAACAAAGCATAAGACTGAAACTAATGGAATAATTCAAATATTTGTACAGAACTACGGACCTGGCTTGACTTGGCTATCTCTTTGATGTTTATGGACCTAGTTAACAACTTAACAACAAACAACAGTAATTGAGAAAAACACAAATCGCAGCACAGAGGTTGAGGAGTCAGTCTTCACATTGTCACGGGCTCACGAAGCATATACGCCCATCTTTTGTCGGGAGCCCTATAGCTTTCAAACAATTACAATAGTTGAGTGTGAGCTTATTGCTTCGTGAACTCCAGGGGGTGCTCAATTACTGCGACTATCGACCACGTAGCTTGAATGAACATAATGACGTTGAAAGCTCCAGATGAATTGATATAACGGCTGAATAGTTGTAGATTATGTCTGATACGTCATCAAAAACGATTGCACGACCCTGTGCACAGAACGGATAGAGTCTTACTTGAACATATACAGGATGACGACAGCCAATTCGGGTCCCGCTACGAACTGTGAACATATGCCTCTTCATCAGTGCCCCACACTCGTGTCCCTTGATCAGCGCCCCACACTGGTGTCTCTCCATCACTGTCCCACACTTATGCCCCTTAATTATAGCGCCCCATACTGGTGCCCTTCATCAGCGCCCCTCAATGGTGCCCTTTAATCAGTGCCCCACACTGGTGCCCCGTAATCAGTGTCCCACACTGGTGTCTCTCCATCACTGTCCCACACTTATGCCCCTTAATTATAGCGCCCCATACTGGTGCCCTTCATCAGCGCCCCTCAATGGTGCCCTTTAATCAGTGCCCCACACTGGTGCCCCGTAATCAGTGTCCCACACTGGTGTCTCTCCATCACTGTCCCACACTTATGCCCCTTAATTATAGTGCCCCACACTGGTGCCCTTCATCAGCGCCTCACACTGGTGACCCTCACCAGCGCCCCACACTGGTGCCCCTTTCATCAGTGCCCCACACTGGTGCCCTTCATCAGCGCCCCTCAATGGTGCCCTTTAATCAGTGCCCCACACTGGTGCCCCTTGGTCAGTTGAATCGAACCCAACTCTTCGTTGGGACCAGAAATTGGCTACGACTTTCTGGCGACCGATGAGACTATGTAGCGACAGGAATTTATTTTATTTTATTAGTTACGTGATTTCCAATGCCTTTCTAACTTCCACACCACATCGACCTACGGACTTAGATCGATTTTAACATGTAGTAGGCTGCGATAGCCTACCCCCTGCAATTTGTAGACCAGCCTGATAGGGTTTCTGCCCTATATATACACTGGGATATATCAATTGTGGTGATACAACCACGGGAGGCTCCTAAAAGCAGGACACCAAATAAAAAACGACAACAATATGGAAACAGTGTTTTCCAAAGGATAACTATTCCTCTAATTACTGTTTCAAACCACCAGTTGTGAAAGTTTGTTCTGGCATTTGTCCTTTTGCGGACTCTGGAGGTCGACCACGCCCACGATTAATAGCCGCCGCGTGCCTAACCATTGTCAATTTTCAGTAGAGTAGTCGCCTAAAATCGAAGATGCCGCGATGCTAGTGGTAGCATCACGTCTATGTTAAAACCGCTATTCAATTCATTGCACTTCCCTGTCGCCTGCTCGATAATATAGGAGAACATAAGAGCGTACACAGGGCTCCATTTGCGGCTATGCTGCTTAGGCCGACACCAGCGGTTTCCGGTTAACCATCATGAAGCGGCACAGAATGGGATTTTCTAGAATTTTGTTGATCTTAACCCAGGTATGACCCACAATGCTATCCCGAAGAAGGTGGTTTCGGATGGAAATATGTGGTTCACTGTCATATTATGTGCCTTGTTCATAAAGAACATATTTGGTCTATAGGCATGTGAAAGGAGCAGAAATTAATTTCGAAATTGGTAATGCAGAATCGAGGACTTCGCATGAATATATTGGAAATAAAGCAGAGCTACACGACATATAGGCTTCACGGTAAGTTCATCTTTTTTCCACAACCTCACCCAGTTTTCATAAATACATTTTCCCCTTTTTCTGACCCCGATACGCGATTTTGCTTGATTTAACGTTATCGTACTGCGCGCAGACGCCTTGTCTAGGGTGTCCAATCAAATACGTGCGCGAACGGAAATTCGTGAGTGGAAATCATGTCGTATAGAATCATCACTGATATTTTTTTTAATGATCTTTTGGATTTCGTCTCAAATCCGGTATTCGAAAAGTTAGAAGACCTGTTACATGTAATGAAGTTACTTCGATCTGATTTTCCCCATGTTCACCCTATATTGATATGGTAAGGGCCTCGGTGTCAAATATAGGTCGTTCGACAGCTTACATTGATCAACTCTTTTAGGACACCTGTAGGATGAATTATGAAGGGGCCAGTATATTAGCTGGAGAAAACCTGAATGCGTCAATCCAAACGCGAAGTTTATACGACTTTCCGTTACGGAGTTACAGCTCTTCGAATTTGTGCATGTGTATTGCACAAGATAGAAAAGCATCCCATCATGCAATAATAATGATGTCATACTTGCACAACTACTTACACAACTATTTTCACTTCGAAAAGCATTTCGTCTTTGGGGATTGCTGTAGTGGGTTGGTAGGTGTCAAGGTTGCTTACTTTGGTGACTTATTCAACAAAATGAACAATTAAATACATGACATAACTTCCCGGGTTGTCCACGTGTGACGTCATGCGTTAACTTATTGCGCAATTGGGATTCTCCCCAATTTCTCTGCATAGTGGACCGAACTTTGAAGGCCAATAACTTCACTAGGAACATCGCATTGAATGGGTTTGGACCTATGAATACAGTTTCCCATTCGCCATGATATACCTCTGTTGTATTCAAGCCTGCAGTTGTCCTTTAAGTACTGGCTAATACTGGACACACACCGTGCCCGGTTAATTAACACAGACCTTTACAAGGCATGATTTGTACTGTGAGTCATCCTGCTGGCTGCCACTGGGCCCAGCCTTTATGAAACGGCGGGAACCTTTGATCTAATTGTGTGTTCTTTTTCTGTAAAAGTCCGGTATTGAAAAAGCACAAGACTTTCCATACGACCCAATTTTCGATTGAAGTTGACCGTAATATGAGGTATGGACCGTCACATGGGCGCAGCCACACAGTGACGTCGCCAAGGGGGGGGGGGGGGGGGGGGGGCAGGGGGGCACGTGCCCCCCCCCTCTCGAAAACCTTTTGCCCCCCCCCCCCCCCGTGTGCCCTCCAACTGAGATTTGTGATTTTCGAAAAAATATTCTGTAGTCAGTATTCGACTACTAGTTTGATATAGACCTGGGTAATTTGTTGTTTTTTTATGATAAGAAAGACAGTAATTGTGCCCAATTCACCTCGAATGCACTTAAAAGTGAACAAATGGTTGGGCTTCGCCGCGTGGTATCAGTGGTGGCCTTCGTCCCGTTGCTCTCTGCCTGTCCCCTACATCCCCGCAAGCTCTGTGGGAAATGTCTGCCTCATTGGCCCCCTAGCTTATTCATATCTGTGAGGTGAAAATATACAACAACATTCTCATTGACTTTGAAACTACAATCAACCTCTTTTGAGTTACCGTTCTAAACCCTTTACTGAGCCTCTTGTCCGTTTCTTCCCCTCTCAACCACGCGCAATCGAACTGCAGTAGCTAGGCTATCAGACTGCTATAGATTTTCAATGCGTGTTTAGTCTCCATGGAGCTAGTAAATTTCACCAGGGAACTACCACTCGGAAGTTCTCTACTCTCTATGGCATGAAGTTTATATCATGGTTGGGACAGTAAGCTAAAGCTAGCTGGCTAAATGTCCTAATTTCTTGCTGGAATCCTGATTTCTTCAGATGTGTCCTGGAAATACGGAAAATTTTTGCGCGCTCGCACTTGTGTACGGTAGCATTAATTGTTGAACATTCTGGCCAGAATTCGCGCAATGATAGGACTGAAGTTCGATAAAATGTCCAAATCTTACACCGATTACAAAATTTGTGATCATTCATAAAATGCCCATGTTTGAAGCTTGGTACATGCAGCCTAAACCGCAAGGGAAAGGCCATTTCCGGCCAACTGGGGTTTGCACAACCGAAGTTTTTCTTGTACGCTGAAAGCTAAAATCGGGGCATCGATAGGTCTGGATTCCGACAAAATGTCAAATTTCCACCGATTACAAACTTTGTGATCATAAAATGTCATGTTTTTAACTGGTACCTAGTCTAAAACGCCCGGGAAAGCCATTTCCGGCCATCTGGGGGCTTGCACAACCAAAAATTTTCGTTCACGCAGCGCGCCAACCATGGTGGCACTCCGCTTTAGATAGTATTCTGTGCCTCCCAGAAAATGTCTGTGCCCCCCTGTTCCCCCCAAGACGAAAGTCTGGTGACGCACTGCAGCCACTAGGGGGCCGGAGGGTCATGCCCCCCAGCTTTTGGGAAGGCCTCCATACAAAATGTTTTTTTCACATAAAAATGTTTCCCATCACTGCTTCGGCCCCCCCCCCCCCCCCACCCCAAATTGCCCTTGACCCACCACTTCCAGACAGTGGCTGAGCCCTTGGACCGTCAACTTGAATTTCAACCTGAAAGAGCCTGCCGAATCAAGGGCCGTTCGGGGGTCCATTGTTCAGATCAATAATTAGCCTATTTAGGTATAGTAATGATTGGGCATGGCTAATGAGCGAGCCAAACCAACTTTTATAAACTGAAGGATATATTTCGGTGTGAGCAAACATGCAAATCCAAATAGATACAGCACGCTCCCTCGCGTATACTTGGTACAGTCGAACAATCATGGTATATATGTAGTTAAAATTGGTCATGTTCAACGACATACCAGCACACGTACCCGTTATATACATCTTTTTCGTATACTATATGGCGCCGTTGAAGACCGGCAAAGACAATTTCATTAACATCAAAAGCCGGCGAAAGCGACGGCGACGTTCGCATGACGTCATGACCCAAGAGCACCTTAATATACAACTCTATATATCGTCACTATGATGATTCAATACATTATAAAGTTCGATATATTATCGTGTTTTTCGGTTTTCGTCCAAACGACACAAACGGCCCCGTACAATGTTCTCCTGATGTTGCGAGACGGTAATGCCTCGCCTTATGTTAGTGCTAACGCTCGCAGTGAACTGTGGGTAGGATCGTGGGGGGGGGGTGATCAGTGACCTTCAATCCTGTCCACCATGCACCACAAAGTGCTATCGATTTTCAGCTGCACGAATAAACAGCTCTATAGGTCATCTTGTCTCTTCGTCCACCTGTTCGTCCATTTTTCCGTTCGTTGTCGTCGCATAAGTCCATAACTCCTAAACCGATATCAGATTGACACTTGGCCGATGGGTGCGGCTCGCAGCTGGCCAGGGAGAGTTGTGTTTTTGTTTGCGTAGGGTGATTAGATTCCAATTAAATCCAATCAATTACCCCAATTACCCACAGTCATTCCTATAGAGCTCTCTGTGAGCTGTTGAGAGAGGTTTGACGTTTGTTTAAATTACTCCCTTTATCTGCAGAACAGGCAGCGGGTAGCAGGGGAATGTTTATTCTATCTGTCAGCAGGTTAAGTTACCGCCCCCTGACCTATACGGGGGCACCTCAGCATAGGCCGGCCCCCACTGAGGTACTACCTATATTCTGATAGAACTCAACTGACTGTCAGTGTTTCCACATAATCACAAATATGTATTGGAATGAGTTGGAATTGCCGAAAGGTTAATACAATTCAGTTGGTGAATGCTATGAGTTTTAAAGGAATATGAAGTCAACATCTATTAGCATAATTCCGAAGGTCATTGGGCGGCACTCAGGTCATTTGAGGGTTCAAAAGCCGAATGTGTTCATATAATTCAAACCGTAGATGCTTTGAAGTTGAAAGTTGGGATATATGGTCAACGTTTGAGAAAATGTGGAAGGTTATTAAAGATCGTTACAGGTTATTTGAGGTCAAATTAGTAACAGTGTCAGTTTTGAATGAAATTTGGTACATATAGTCTTTCGGTTGTGAATATTTCGGAGGCCATTTGAAGGTCATCCGAGGTCATTTGAGGTAAAACTAGGAACAGTGTCCGATTTGAATGAAACTTGGTAAGCCCACATAGAGTCAACTTTTTGTGTAAGTTTTGAAGGTCACTGTAGGTCATTTGAGGTCAAATTAGGGAGCAGTGTCCGATTCGAATGAAACTTGGTAAATATAGTCAACTTTTGTTCGCGTATATTTGGAAGCTCATTTGGAGGTCATCTAAGATAAAAAAAAAAAAAAAAAAAAATCCCGCAACTACCGAGACGTTTCCGATTGCGATCGTTTTAAAATTTCGGGCAGAACAAGGGAGGTGGTAATAAAAGTCATAAAATAGTAGTATACCATCCAACTAAAACTTTCCGAATACTCGGAAATAAGTGGACATCATATATGGAAATAAGAACGAAACGATGAAATCGTATACGATGAATCGTTTAGCTGAAAGATTAGTAGGAAAATGTGATTATCTAGAACCGAGAAAGAGTCTCTCCACATCAAATGGATTGGCAAAAAGCGAATCAGTTCTTCATCATTGTGGCAGTGTGTTCAAGCCGTAATGATGAAGGACCGGGCTTTGTTCAGTAGCACGATACAATATCGTTGTAGTGTGACTGGCCCCCTAACCCCCTCTTATACTTGGTGGGATTGAGATTAAAATACCACAGACCATATCGCAAATAATTGAGGGCGTGCTTCATAAGGGAAGATTATATCTTTTGATGAGTTGAGACAAGTTTGACGACCATTGTCTTAAAAAAGGCCCACAAAGGTAGGCAAACATCACATGTACATGAATTCCAACTTTAAAAATCAATTTAATGGGCCAAACTGAAAAAAAATGCTAGCATACCAACTTCAGACGAACATAAAAAAGGAAGCATTAGAATAAGAATGGGAGGACATTAATCCTTTACTATACGTAAACAAAAACGATGTGAAAAATTAGAACAATCTATTACCACAATGCAACTTCACTATGACACATCTATCACACAATCCACTGCTGTGAGGCAAGTATTTTTTAGTGTGACCGTTAAAACCAATGACTAATTAAGCTTGCAATAGCTAACACATTTTTTTATTCTTGAAGAACGCAGAATGAGACGTGTATTTTGCCAAACAAATTGCCTAAATATTTAATCACACATGAATTGTTTGTTATTTCTATTTTAATGAATAAATAATGACTCAACCGATTCATGGTGAATAAATTAAACTGAATTCATCTGGCAACGAAGTTCATGCACTCGTGAGAGCACCTTGGACTAGCGATAAGGTCTATGGGCAAATTCAACAACCCGGATATATACCCCCCGAGTTGGGTCGTTCGTTACGTATACATTCATTGTAAACCAGACTCTATTTTCAATTTTTTATTGGCTTAATTCAAAATAATTGACATAATCAGGCTGCAGCTGATAATACATCGTCAAGTCAGTCAATGACCCCAGTCTTCATACGACTGTATAATTGTGTTGTACAGATCAGTTGGTCCAGTCTGCAGTAATACGGTTAAAATCGAGCATTGTCCTCACAACAAGAAACTACACGCAACCACCACAAAATATGGGAGCCCCCACCCTGCCTCTCCTTCGATTCCCCCCCCCTCTCCTCTTTCGATCGCGGTTGTTATTTTTCTACGAATTGGCGTATAGGCTACAGCTATTCGTAGAATAATCCGTGTGGAAGCCATGTTGCGGTGCACTGTTGGTAGCGTTCCGATGCATGCTGGGAATTCAGGGGACATTTGGTTGGTGCATGTATTGAAAAACATGAAGGAATTTCAATTAGTTTCTTATGTCTTGCAATCTTCGAAATGTGTACGTGGTCCTCGATAATTTTTTACATCTGTATCGTGACAAAAATCGTACTGGAATGTGATATTTTTCCGAGAAAAATCAATTTTATAAACTTTTATAGCCTTCCTACAGGTACTTTGCCCCCTAAGCTAGACCACAATTGCATTGGCCGAGAGGCTATTTGCGAAAATTAGGCTAATTGTTAGCTTCAAACATAAGAACAACTAGAGAATAACGAAATTCGAGAGAATATCCCAGTCTGACACAATGACTCTCACCCGCCGATATATCCTAACGACATGTATTAAGATTCCGAGATACGCGCCAAAATGCCTACGTCACAATAGATAAATATCACGAACAGACATCACTGGGTGTAAACAAGAGCTAAATCGCACAAAGTCAATTGAGACAGTTTTCCTTGACAGTCTCGTAATCAAACTATTTAGATAGGGTGCCTGTACCATTTCCTTACAGTCGGCACAAGAGTGAAATAAATCATCAAAGTATGCCTGTCAAAAAATTGTCACACGCACGACTAAAAAAAAAGGCTGCAAAAACTTAAGAATAGGCTTCAGCGGTAACGAAATAACCGTTAGCCACTGCGTACTCTCACTGACGTAATAAACGGCGAATCCATAATCAAACCCTTAACCACACTGCATGTATGCATGCATCATACTAGGCCTATTTGCGAAAAAGCCGATTGGTTCAATCCAGCAGGATGGAACATTCTCATAAACTCACCGTCGTTTTGTGCTGAAGCTTTTAAGCTAACCTCATTACAAGACCTCAGGTAAGCCATCCCTATGTTGACGCAACTGATATCGTCGCTGCTAACAGAATTACACTCTTACACAACGGTTTGTCCTCACGGTCTTCGAAAATCAAGATATGTACCATTTTGGTACTCATTCATGGGGGGGACAATAGATCTGGAGGTCGAAGGACAGACCGATGAACCGTGTACACGTAAAACAGACGTCGAGCATAATGGCCGCTTATGCGATATGCTCACGTACGTATGCATATGTGCACTATTATGATGCAATTTTGTCATGCTGCGCGCGCCATGCCACGTTCCAAACCTGAGCGTGCTACTACGACGTGGCGCAAATAAACTAAAAGCGAGCGTACAGCATTGGTATTGCGTCCCATCTGGGCTATTATATTAACTGGAGAGCAACGCGTGCATATTGACGCAATGTCCCTGCGACCCGGATGACACGCGATAACCCTCATGTGCTTAAAGTGTTTTGACCCCTCTACGGTATGTGTTGCTCTACCGGGGGCAAATTGAGGCAGAATTTCCCCTGGACAGGACTGACACGAGGATTACATTTCCGTGCGTCAAATTGTTTGCTCCACTACGGTCTGTGTTACTCTATCGGGGACATTTTCAAGGTAAGCGCGATGAAGACAAGCAAAACCGCGCGTACTGCCATTGTAACCACCAACTAAGCGCAGATAGGGTCGTTAAGCGTTGAAAGCCAACCCTCCCAACGTTGTATTCCGAAGTAACGGAAAGTGCGTTATATAGCTTACCGTCAAACAGTCAGATGTAGTTTATCAAAACTTTGCGACGTTCACCTACAACCAATCCGGATGCCGTGGTTGGAATAGTTGCAGCAGCTTGACTTTTTTAAGGATCCTACAACCCCAATTATACTGGCCAACTCATTGAAATCGGATGAAAATGATATTGATGCAGTATCCAACCATCTCACTTAGTTGATCATGACTACACCGCAAATAGTAATACCGAGAACTTTTTCACCGTGGAACCAACAATACGTGATGATATCTCTTGGCATCGACTGGAGAACATATATTACAAGACATCGAGGAGCGAGTGACTGAGAAACTGACAAGAAGAATCTAAAAATCACAGCACGAAAACTGAGAATTTTCAATCACAAGAAATTGCCAATGGAAGTTGGAAGAAATTAAATATGTAGGAAGTTTGGTTAGGAACCGAAGATACATCAACAGAATAATTGGTATACCAACAACGCTTTTTCAACACTCTCTCAACAATTTCTCAATAGCAGACAATAAGTAAACATTAAAAAAAATCAAACTCCGATTTTCGATGGCCCTTATACAGAGTATGTTTCTGTTAATTGCGACTGTGGGGTCGCGAGAATCTTGATCACAAAATTGACACTTCCAAAGAAGACTACTCCGCAATGTTCTAAGCATCAGATGGACCAATACAATTGGCTACCAACCTACGAGCTCGATGAATGTGACCATTTTTTTCACATCCCTTGGTCTTCCGTAGTAAGCACTATACGTTTGAGATTTTTTGGTCTCGTCTCGAGACTCCAACGAAGCTCCCTCGAAGATCGCTCGAGAGAAGCATTAGACATACTAATACGCCAGTTTAACCTGTGACTACTTTGCTCGAAAAATCAAATCGCAATTCATTGGACATCAACATAACTGTTTCCGAGGAAGCAAATAAACCTTGCCAAGATCGTGATACGTGGCGGATAATTGATCACTGAGCATGACGATAGAGAGACTCACTACTACTACTACTACTACGACAACCCCAAGCATCCGTTATTGCTATACCGGATCTGATTGGCTAATCCCAATCACGTAGCCGTCAGTTATTTTTGCAATCAGGTCAGCTGATCAGAGTAACACAACAATCGAATACTTGCTCGATTTGTTGGGTCTCAAGTTAACGCAGTACCTTTTAACGCACATGTAGGTTTGCGTGAGACTTTGGAAGTTCATGTTTACACGCGCAGATCCAGCTTTTCAGTGTACTCGCTCTTCCGAGATCTAACCATAGAGCATAATTAAGACAGTTTATATTGACTCTATGATACTAACGAATACAACATACAAACGTGCGAAACGCACGCGCTGCTCGTTGCTGCGTGAACGCTGTTTGACACGCGCAGAACCCTCCGGTTCGTGCCAGCCCGGACATGCTGTCACTGAGCTCTATACAAAACAGATTGCAGTGTGAATCCCTCGTTGCTATGCTAAAACAGCGCCCTCAACTTGACAGGGTGTTATAGTGACATGGCTTCAGGAGACATGTTGCTTTCGTCGTAAATTAGAATATTTTCCGTTTAAGCCTCCTTTAATTCGGTCTTCACAATAATACGCTCTAGTTCAATCCGTGATGTCATACCTTACGCCTAGCTGGTTGTTTCTGCCAAGCGCAATCGATTCGTATTCCGAATTAATCATGTTGTTTTCTGGCTTCCGTAATAAATCGTCCGGATTTCCCGCGTTTCTGAAACAGGGTAACCACTTACAAAAAATTTTGTCAGAATCTGCACTCATGATATACCATCTTCCATATGGAACAACGACGGGTTTTTCGGGGGTCTCTGGTCCGAAGACTTCACAATAGAGAGTAAACAAACTGATGTTTGTTACATGTTACACCTAATAGGGCACCTCCTCGCCTCGGGTTTGTGTTCTCGACGGAAATTTGGACAGGGCGACACATACGCGCTCTGATGTCCTCCCGTCCCAGTTAATATAATAGCTCCATGGGTTCGGCACGCGGGTTTTCGTATTGGCGTCTCCGTGGAAGTATGCACAACACGCACTGCCAATCTTTCGTGTATGGTACGCAATGCAATTACTTCGACGAAAACGCAATAGTTACCCAGGCACCGTATAAGGGAAGCCGGATCTGCGCATATTAAAACAAAACTTCCAAGGCTCAAGGACCAACGGCCAAAAGGATTCCAAAAAAGTTTTTTTAAAAAGTACGGCGTTTACTTAAGAGGCAGCAAATCGAGCAAGTATTCGATTGTTTTGTTACTCTGACCAGCTGACGTTATTGCAGAAATAACGGGACAGCTACCTTGCTGGCATTAGCCAAATCAGAAACCTGTTTGAAATCCAAAATAACGGATAGCTTGGGGTTGTAGAATTGTCTCGGAATGTTTATTCGCTAGTAGAAGTCTACCAGGTGACTTTATTCCTAATTAATCACTTCGTTTGTTCCAGAAATAAACACACTGTGAAATATAGGCGAAAAAATCCATAAAAATACAGCAGCCCATGCATATTGTCGTTGATGGCTTTTGAAGAAGATATTTCATAGAAATTCTCGTGGTGATACGCATCCTTATTAGCATCTGTACACGTGCGTACTTTGCCTATTTTCAGTGTGATTGCTTCCATTACGATTAATTTTCGTCTCCATGGAACCAGTATCTATCTTTGCCACTTAAGGGACATATTCAGATACTGGCCCCATATCAGCTCAGGTGAATTCGCGACTTTCCACATGCGTACGGGGACCGCCTACTAAGCAACAAGAATCAGAGGCCTGCACCATCTCCGCTCACTTGAGAAAGATGACATCTGACAGACGGTCCTGCCAGCGTAGCGAGGATGTGTGGCTGAGTGTGAAGGTAATCTAAAACGGTACCAGTCTCCCGCCGGACCGCCGTGAGCGACCATAAGCCCATGGCTCACTAGAATAAAGCAGAAGTGGAAGCTACACGCAAAAAAACGCGGAGTTTGGTTCATTCAGCTCGGATATCGTGACACCGCACGCGCCACTGTTCAGTGACTTCCATGACCCCATGTATCAATTACATATCGCAGACGTCTAATAATGCGCAGGTTCATCGCATTGATCAGAATGCTAAGATAGACAAACGTTTCGGTGACCCCACGTTCTCGCACTACACCTGGACCGAATCGACAGAACTGTCCAAAATCACCAGAAAATCAACTCGACAAGTAGCTGCAGCATTCATCTGCAAGGGGAATCCTGCTACACCTATTGAAATCCACGTCAGTGCACCGGCGACCTCTCCCCATAATGCGTCCTCAGTCCATATGCTGCCAGCGTAACACATCCAGGGAGGAGAGGTGGCGCGCCCTACCACGAGACCAGGCGCGTAACCGAGGAGATTGTCAGGGGGGTGGGGGTGGGGGTTGGAGTCGGAACCCGAGGGAAGTGCGCCCTCATATGTGGCCTTAACCTCCATAATGGCAAAATAAGTACAATTATGGCCCCTAGAACCGCTGCTGCAATATTGCTAAAAACACGGAAAAACCTTCTAAGAACTGACAAAAAAAAGTAGTTGCTGATAATAAATTTATTGTCACGTGGTGCAGGGGGTCTACCCCCCCCCTCCCCCGGGGGTTACGAATGCACGAGGAACGATTAGAAAATGACAACAATTATGGTGCAGTATGGTTTAACCTATATCTGAAAAACACCGGCGAGGACTACACCTTACAACCAGACGATTTGTCAGAGTAAGAAAAATAACTACTACAATATGAAACAGGAGCATAGCAAGTCACGCAATAAAATGGAAGATAAACGAGCATTACCTGTTCGATGTTTGATCTTGATTTTATGAAGTAACGGGAGTGAGGAAATAATATGAGATCCCGCCGCGCAGCTCGCAGCTTTTAAAGGTGAGGATGAGTATTCCAACCCAAACCTGCCGCATGTGAAATAAGCAACACATTAACATCAGTATTTAAACATCACTCTAAAGGGTGGAGGAGGGGGGCATTTATTTCCTCCTCCCGTATTCATAAAATCAAGATCAAACATCGAAAAGGTAAGTTCTCGTTTAATATTCCATTTTATTTCGAACTTACGTTCGAAAATTATATGAGATCTTAAAGCAGATAACTAAGACCTTCACACCAAAAAAGGAATGATGGAATACGGTAGTAACTTACCGTATGAAAAAGTGGCAACCAGTTCCACAGCGAAAAGATGATTGCATTAGAACCCAAACACTGAACAGGACCATATACAGTGATGAACACGGGGGTCTTGGTGCCATCGGAAGCAGTTGCACTGCAGGCATAGGAACAGTTAGAACCATATGTACAAAAGGTGAATCATGCTGCCAAACTCAGTCTCCTTGCAACAGGGCTGTTGCAAAGCCATGCTTCTGCTTAAGCATTGGCTTGTGTAGTCGTGAGCAAAGGTTCGTCATGGCCCATCCACATGGGCTAGAATGTCATGTACGGGTACAGCAGGACGCAGCAACTTTGAGAGACGGTGCCGACCGCACAGAATGCCGGTTAAATTGGATGTGGCAACACCGGCTGATGACACGCTGATTTGATTCCACCGGCCAATTGTGTCAGTTGGTGACTCGACCATAGGCTTTGAAACTTACAAAAGGCCAGTTTCGTTACCTCTACATTGGATTTTGTCGTTCTAACATAGCAAGAAGATAGGTTGATATGCGAGTTCGTCTGTCAGCGGCTATGCCTTCGAATAATCTGTGTCCAATATTACCAGGACGTGACTGCTTAAGTAATGCACCTGAAACTGTGATGAATGAAAGTAATTAGAAGCAGAACCTATCGCCATATCAGCAACATCAAAGCAACTGGAGCGTCTGTAAAACGCTGTGCGAAACAAGGGATAGGAGGGCACACGTCTTAGATGTGAGTTGCTGCAAATTTAACTTCTGGCTGGGGATAGTTTGCGGAAATACCTTAGAAGCAGTCCAACATCCCATATCTCACTATATCGTGTCTTGGTGGTTTCAACTGGAACACCCCTGCAAACCTAGAATAAGGGGTGGTCCCAACTGTATATCCCCCTGGTAGAAATATCAAACGACCGACAGTGCAGCGCGTGCTTGTAATGTAAAATTGTTTGAATATCCTGATTCCTGAAAGATGGAAGTAGAAAACTCTATCACCGCAACTTCATCTGTTTGCATCGGATTGATTGTTCCGAGTGCAAAAGTTTAATCAACTTTGGATGTAGCAGTTTTTATACTGTCTCGCTTTGTCGAGTCCCGCCAGGAGGATAAAATAACATTGCGTGGCTTGTCTGATAGGCCTTGACTTGGTAGGACTGCCGGACAACCTGCACACAAAAGAGAAAGTGGGTCTCAAGGGTGGTTTCCCCTGTTGTGGGTGGGTTCAACAAGTCTTTTTGGCTTTGTAAGAGAAATAGGATCATCTACCATAACTGAGCAACCGGGGGAACCAAGGTTGTGTGGGCCACTTCAGAACTATTAATAGTCCCTCGGCCTCCTCAAGCTCATTTGGTTAGACATTCTCATTACAAGTGAGAATGGTGGGAAGGCATACAAATAGAACGGGTTTCAAGAATGTACAAAAGCATTCGCCTGACTCTGATCCGGGATCCTGGCCATCCAAGAATATACCTCGGGAAGGTGTGTATTAACCCAGTCCGCAAAAATAGTCTATGTCCGGAGTGCCTAAAAAAACGTTACATATTTCCTGGAACACTGTTTATCAGCATCCATTCTAATTGATCAGGGAACTGTTTGTCTCCCCTTCCAGTCCGCTTGTTTTATTCAACTCGCCCTGCAAATAGAGGCGGTAATCCCGATGCCTCTTTGCGGCACCAATCCCACATTTAGACATGGCCAATGCATCGCAAGCAGTTGATTTGTGACCTCCCATGTATTAACATAAGCAAACCGCTTGTTTTGTGTAGTGTATCCATGTGCGAACATTGAACTGGACATCTCTTTAATTTGGTTTTACAAGGGCTGCAAAGCAAGATAAGCGCAGCAACTCAGGTTAGTGTATTTCTTTTTCTCCGCTCTATTCTTTTCATGAACCCAGACCCACTTGCCCCCAATTTGGTTGCAACCATTTGTGGCTCCCATTCCATACCAGACGCATCGCTTTGTGTAATTGTGAGGGCAGGAGTTCCCTTGTGAACAAGGTTGAAGGAATTATCAACAGATTCCAACCACAAGCGCAGCTCATCCTAGCACCTGGTGACAGAGGACATTGCGTCTGTCAAAATGAACTTGGCTAATTTAGTGCCGCACTTTATCCATTTCCATCTGCCTATAATGCAAAGGCCCATATTGTGCAGCGGAAAAACAGCAAATTCGTTACCATAACTTTAGCAACCTGTCGGATAGTCGGGAGGGGGTGACTAACAACCCGTGGCAAGCCAACTTGATGTCCTCAATTTTGGCCTGTGTCCAAAGTAACTTTACCTGTTACTGAATTCAACAAAAAATCCCAGAAACGTCACTTGTTGACTCGGTTCTAAACTGACTATCTGGATGAATGACGAAGCCACGTTAAGTGAAACATTGACAGTGTTGAACTGTGGATTCCACAGCTGTTGGCGTCGTGTTTTTGCCAAAACAAGAGTGTCATCAATGTACGGCCACTATTGTCTATGCCACGGGACCTTAGACTGCCAAACGCTGGTTTGAGCAGTTATGTAAACACCCGTGGACCAGACGACAGGCCATTCAGGCAGTATGCCCCCTGAACCTGCCCTAGCTATGTCCCCTATGAATTTTAGATACTGTCGGGTCTTTAGTATTGGCCACCGAGTAGTAGGCATCCGGAGGTCAATCGAAGTATAAAGCAATCCTTCGTTAATAAGCCGTTGCCGAACTGAAAGTCTCCATTTAAATGGTGGTACTGGATGGTTCATTTATTTCGTTCAAGTCGAGTATGACGCTATAGCCACCATCCTTTTTAGGTCTGGTAAAAATGTTGGCTATAAACCCTGTAGTATTGCAGGCTCTTCAATAACCTCTTTTCTCAAGTAGGTTATTAACTCTTCTTTATCAACAGCCTCCATTTCAATGGGCACTAGCTTATATGAGGAGGGAACGAGGAGTGCCTTTCTAGGAACGCAATAAATCTAATCGGTTATTCCTGAATTGCCTCAGAATATATTTATCTGAGGTATACTGTAGCCAATTGTTGCTGAAAAATTTCAGACGGCCACCAATTGCAAGTGGTGGGCTATCATGGTTGAAAGAGACAAGGAAGATCACTTAGCCGTGGGCAATTACATCTTCTGGTAAGGCTTGCGGGCTGGTTTGCCCCCCCTGAGTGGCCGATCCATGTTGGGGAACTGGGTCCTTGAAAACCCATGACGATACCGCGAACCCCTCGCCTAAAAAGCCGGGGAGATTTGAACCGTTGTTAGCTGACCATCCAGCCTGTTTTGAAGCGCTGTCGATCGTTGGAGGGTATGGCCGATTATCGAGGCGATTTTTATCTTCCACTCCTTTGGCGTATTCATGACGGAAACAGGAATTCTGCTCTTCTTCCAGGTTTGACCGTTTTAGAGAGGTCGTACGCCGAAGAGCCATTGGAAGACTGGGACTGAGTGCTACACCAAGGTGGGAATTTTCGGTTCAGTCGGGCTTGATGAGTTCTTGCGTAGTGGTTCGTTCAAAAAAACGGGCATTCAGAGACGAGTAACGGCCAAAGCACCGTTTAGGTTGGGAGAGCTTGTATATCACCCGAGTGCGTAGCGACAGCTGGGCCCTGAACCAACGGTTTCTGGCAATGCTGCATGTTTTTAGGGTTTTTCAAAGGATCGAGCGGGTATTGTTTGGAGTGTTTTTTATTTGTGGTATGATTGTCCCAGATCAGCTTATTGACCTTGGGCACAACGAGGCTCTGCAGTAACTGGTCTGACATAGAGGTCTGATTTATGTGTCTGACAGTTGTTGTCCTGCAGTTTATGGGGAACAGGAAGTTAATACTGTTTGCCAACTCTCGTGGCAACGGAGCTCCTTCATCCACTGGGGCCGAAGGAGGCAACAAACTCGCCGCAAAACCCCAGAGGTCTCCTAGATCGAGACCAGCGTGTGAGGTAGCCTCACCATCATCCTGAAACTATTCAGTGTCAAGCTCATGGGGCCGAACCCACTGCGGAAAGCAAGGCTGAATTTCTGATGCAAGTAGCAAACCCTTTGGGATCGTTATTTGTTGTTTTTCCCCATTGTGAACCGCCACTCATAAAATTGAGGAGCAAGTTTTCCATTCTGTCAAACCGTTGCGAAAAACTGCCATCCGAACCGACTGCCATCCTAGCTTTTAGATTTGGATTTGCCTTACGTCGTTTTCCGTTTGTGCTTTCGATGTAGACGTAGTGTTAGGCCGAGCCTATCAACTGGAGGAGGCTGAATTGTCTTAAGCTAGGCTGGAGCTAATATAGCAACACTAGGGTCTAACGTTAGGCTCCGTATCACGCCACCTGCTCGAGAGCAGGGCTTGTCTCCGCCATAATCACGATCAATCGCGATTGTTCGAAGCGAAAAAACCATCAATCGTGCCAAGGAAATACTTAAAATTGTTAAATGTCACGTCAGTTTTATCCAAAATAAAACTTTGACGTCCAAAAATGCGGGCAATGAAAATCCTACAGGAATATGTGATGGGCTACCACGTACGAACTTTTTGGGGGACAACGAGCATGCCCGCGGACGGGATCTCATATTATTTTCGACACGTAGTTACGAAATAAAAATGATTTTACAACAAAAACAGAGAAGAAAAAAGAAGAAACATAAGGATAGTGGTAATATAATATGTTGGATGATAGTCGATACAAGGAAGACAACATAGCGCTAGAAAATAACGAGTTACCGCACGCACAAATTGCTCGATTCACAGCAGCGGAAGGAAAAAGCGACACGCCTCAGGTGGCTGTGCGGTTCATGGTATAGGATGACGGAAACAAAGGAAACCGGTGTATAGCCTGTATAATAGGTAATAGCGTCGAGGTGTCAAGCAGGTCCGCGAACTTCATAGTAATCGGTTAGCAATTATCTCGCGATGATTATATGACGACCTTTATGGACCGTCGGGAGCCGTGATAAGTGAAAAAACATCCGACAATTATGTCCTGGGCGTCAACACGGAGTCTCTAAGCATCTAGCCGTCCTGAGATCTGGGTTTATAATTCACGAGAGCGGCGCGATCGGATGGTGCGAAATTGGAGGGGCCAGAGGTGGTAGGACAAAATGTTCTTCTCGTTGACACCCCAGCAGAAGGTACCATACCTACAGCACTATTCAAATCAGGTTACACTGACTACACTTGATTAATAGCGTATTTTTTAGTGAGATGCACTTACATTACCAGTGATGGCTCAGGGATGCTTCAACGACAACGCAATCACTCCCGATATAGGTGCTCTTCAACAGTTTATTCTTTGATCTGTAACTAATTCCGCCTGTTATTAGTGGTGCCTCGCTAGGAGGGGGGGGGGGGGGGATGTTCCCCCAAATGTTGTATGCCCCCAGGTGCTCTCCCTCAATAAAATGTGGGGCCGTTCATGATAACGCACGACGTGGAACCGTCTCACGTGATTTCGAATCTAATTTACATTTAGATGTCATCAAAACGATATACCGTATCGATATCGAATTGCCCTGCACGGTATATTGTTCTATCGTGCATCCTCGAAACGTCGCTGTCGCTCTTCTGGCAATGCGACTAGAGACGTCCCTCCCATCATTCAAACAATTATCGAGTGGGCGGAGGGGGGGGGGGGAGCGGGGGGGGGGTTGGGGGCGGGGGAACACACCTACACCTGGACGGCAATCACAAAATTCCACGGGTTTTCCTCTTGTGGGTTTGGAACCTCCCCCCCCCGTGCACTAAGAATTTAAGATTTTGCGGCGCCAACTGTCTGTTATATAGGCAACTATGGGAGATTATTTGAAGCGCCCATCACAACAATATCACGCCAATAACACGTATGAGTGTTACTGTGACTTCCAATTTCATCTATCCAACTCGCCTGAATGTGAAATAACCATATGAGTAGTATGGCCAACCCAACGCAGTACATCAGATCTATGTAAATCCGGGCAGATTAATTGCATTCCGCGACCTGCTGTTTTTAAGTCCAAGGTTAACGGATGCGTTCTCCCACATAGCTTCTCCATATCTTGTCCTTCAATTAGCCAATTTTACAACCCAATTGCATCTCGGCCCGCCATGCAGTTCGCCTGAACTTTCCGCCCAATGCCCATGATAATTGTTGTTAAAGCCCCGTGTGGGTAGCCAATGTCACTCGTGGGGAAATTTGGGGATTAATTTACGATAGTAAACTGTAGCAACATTCGATCGGGGCATCATGGGGAACGAGCAAATACGTGTAGATAATATGAAGGCCTATTTCTCTTTGTTTATTTTTTAATCAGGATTGTTTAATCGGACCCAGTGTCTCTCAGTGTAGATCCGTAGTCGCCGGCCCGTCTGGTTTATATCTTTTATGTTCTCCCAAAGGTTCAATAGGAACTGTTGAATACAATGCAAAACAATACAAAACTATATTTGAGACGACTGTTCCTTCACATCACGCTCCAAATAGTGTTTAGAAATCGGACACGCTTCTAAAACGATTTTGTCACGCATCACTTTCGGAGTATGTTCAAGTAGTTACTCAAAACGGCGTCAATTTCCTAATCATCCTTTCGATTATAGTGTGTAATAGCTGGTAGGCCTGTATTGAGCAGGAACACTTTCATAAGTTATGTCAAACTGTGTTTAGCAAAGTGTTCATTAACACTGTTTTGGAGTGTAATACCTAATAGTATAGTTTCGTCCAATTCCAAACCAGCCAAGAGGTCAAGAGGAATGCGCGATCTCATCACCTTAATTGATTGTCCAACTATCACCGACGTGCATATTCATTCTTAAAGTAAGTAAAATTCGTAAAACAATCAAAGTGACACCACAAGAGACCCATAGTCGTCACGAAACAAATTCAAAGCAAAGGTTAGTCCAGGTTTTTTTTTTCACCTTCTGAAACGAATTTATGATGAAAATGCAATTCACAAAGTACATTTTTTGAACGGAGTTGTCATAGCAGAGGAATAACGGTGAGTTTGTTATCACTGAAAAAGGTAACCTCGAGCCTCTTGGTTCTTTGTGTGCAAAATCATAACGCGTGGTCGCATGTTGTCGGTATTGGCAGATAGTAGGGTCCATAATAAGGGTAACACATATATATAAAAGAGACGTGCAAATTGTATAGGCCCATGTGTCGTTTTATGAGTGTTGTTATTCTTTTGTTGTATTATTATATTTGTCCAGTTATGGTTCCATCCGCCATGTAAACTCAGATATTGGCTGACGTGATAAAGAGACCGTGACTGGTATATCAACACCATCCGGTTCGGTAGTGAAGATTTTTTTTTATCGTATAGCTTGTATCCGTTCCCCTCTGCTATGCTACAATACTGAAATAGGCATTGTGGAGAATTGTTGACATACCCTATTGTACTGCGCTGGTCTGTTATACTACTACTACTACTACTACTACTACTACTACTACTACTACTACTACGACGACTACTACTACTACTACTACTGATAATAATAATAATAATAATAATATAATAATAATAATAATAAAATAATAATAATAAAATAATAATAATAAGTAATTGGGCAGCCACATATACGACGAACGCTACTATTTTGCAAGTTTAGCCACAATGAATCTTGTTTTACACGTGGGTAGCTTAATCGGATCGTGGAGGCATGTTTCAGAATGGAATGAATGGATCCGAACTCCGAATCATTATTCTAATCTCCGGAGCTCTAATAACGGCGTTTCCTCTTCCCACTGAAATATACATATTCTTCCCATAATACATATCCAGTGATAACATTTCACCAAGTGCGCTCATTCAATTCATTACTAGCGACAGTCCCGTTCGTGCTCTAGTTTAAATTCATACCCTTTCTTTTTCATTGTGACGATGACCCGGTTAAAAGTACCCTGTTTGGCACCACCCCACCACAAAAGTATGGGTACCAGACTCATTGCTGCATAGATGGTCGCAACATTCGGGAATATCTCCGACGGCATATTACCCTAGAGGTTACATAACCTAGATACTGAGGGGCTGGCAGGGTGGTCTTGATTACAACAGAACCTTGATTCATACAGCCATTGCAAAGGCTATAACTGGGCTATCATTACCTAATCACAAACAGAATGACTTACGTCATCTTTCTTCATCCTGAAATGACACGTGTTTCCCATGTACATGTCGAACACTCCCGCCCACTCCCCCCCCCCCCCCACCCCCCCCCCCCCCACCATCCACTCTCACACCAAACACCTAACTGATCGATCAACGACTCTGTCTCGGATAACTTCCCTTCGCTCTCTGATTAGCGGACAACTGCAGGATGAATTACGGAGAAGCTATTTTATTAGCTGGGGAAAAACTGAATATGTCAGTACAAACCCGACGTTCATACGACTTTCCGTTACGGTGTTAAAGTCCTTTGAAGGTTGTTGCGAATGTGTATTGCGCAACATCGAAAAGCATCCCATCATGCAATAATAACTGATTCATAAGACACACACCCTGCATACAATCTTTGTTTCTATTGAAATTCGCACATTATTTTCACATCGAAAAGCATTTTGTCTAGGGAGAGGATTGCTGCAGTGGGTTGGTAGGTGTTTTTGTTTCCTTGGTGAGAGAAAAACAACACACCTTCTGCTAAATGTTCACTTATTCAACAAAATGAAACACATGAAATACATGACATAACTTCCCCGGGTTGTCCAAGTGCGACGTCATGCGGCATTGTGCAATTGGATTCCTCCCCGTTTCTCTGCATAAAATGACCAAACTTTGAAGGCCGTCACTCTACATAGGAACATCGTATTGAAATGGGGTTTAGACCTACAGATAAGGTTTTCAAAGCTCTATCCATAGTAAAAGCATCCCGATGTTCATTCGCGAAGCCTTCTTGGAATTGATTGAGGTCCGTGGTCCTTCACACACCCCTTTCTCCTACATATGTATATTGGATTGGACGGGGGGCAACAGAACATGCATCATATCATTCTCCTATATCATGTATGCATTCACTTACAACAGCACGAACGTCTCCTGGGAAAGTACACGTGCGCTCCATGAGCAAGACCGCACGGTGAGGTGACTTTAGTGGAATACTTGGATGAGTGCCCTCTGCACACCAAACACTTCGCTGATCCGTACATAGAGGGCAACAAAAAGCAGCCCCGTGATCAGTATGAAAGTCCTGTCCCGAATAACTTTTCTCTTTCTGAGGAACATCCTGTGCCGCTGTACATGCATTAGAGCATACGGTGTACCGGCTCGCTCCCCCAATGAATGACAACGATAATTCGAGCAGAAAATGACTATAAAGTTCGTGCGAATATGAAGCCATAGAGTGAGAGAAAAAACACGTATGCATCGCTCTTGCAACAAACCACCACCCCTCACATCAGGTACTCCCATCCTCCCCGAATTACTATCTGACTATGAATCAACATATTTTAGTGTTTTTCTGCTACCTACCATAATAAGCCACGTCGCAAATTAATATTTATATGATGTTGCCTAGTGGCGCATGCAGAGGAGGGGGGGGGGGAGTGCAGAGGAGGGGGGGAGGAGGTCAGATACCCATCTCCTTGAACCCAAGTGATCGATAATTTTCAACACCAAAATATCCCTTACATGTTCAGTAGACGTTCTCAAGCTGTTGTTTATCAAATTTTCCAACAGCATGTGTCTAGGGGCCCATGAATTGCATTTATTTGCAAATAGGGAGGTGGGGCTGGTGAGGGCGCACTTCCCTTGTGTCCTGTGCAACCCCGCCCCCTAGACAAATCCCTCGGTTACCGCCCACTGGCCATTTGCCACATCGTGGCTATCTGCTAGAGATGGGGCTTGGGTTGTTTGACCGCCTCGTTGATATTCCTTGTCAAGTCTGCCACAAGTTGGTCTGAATACCGAAGTATCGAGAGAATTGCTTTAGAACAATCTGATTGATCTTCTTCGACAGGCTCTCGTATTAATTTTTTGCTGATTATCGTACAGCGAAGCGAAAATAACACTCTCTTACCATTCGACATATCATCTTATTTTTAAGACTGCCGACCCTTCTTCTCTTCGGGTTCTTCGTTAGTTCCAAATACCATCCGGCGAAGACTGGTCCGGCGACGATTCGGTTGCGGTGGCCTTAACACATGTTTCGCTGTTCATTCCATATTTTAATAATCGTGGTACGTGCAATCTGTCGCAGAAGGGGATGAATCGAAGCTGACCGTAGTGGGTGGACCTTGGGGGGTAAAGACGGATAGATATACAGGAAAACTGTCCGTGAGGTTAGAATGCTGCAACCAGTTGCTAAGAGATGACAAAAATTAGGCCAGTTGTCATTCCTTACAGTGAAAAGTCACATAGTAACAAGGGACAGCAGAAACAAAGACTTCAATTGAAACAAGTGGAACGTACACCTCTCTGGCATAGTGGTTCCGTGGTAGAAGGAAGTGGTATCAGACTTACAGCTGCTCAGTCGACGATTCATTGTCTCTGAACGCAGTTATTATGATCCATCAATAGCATCAGAGGCACAAGAAGAGATCATATAGGCCTATAGACAGCTCAGAAGCATTCATAGCGAAACCGGGTATGTAATCACACGCAGGCTCTCTAAAGCTAACAATTAACTTCGTTTCTTCTTGTGGATCTGAAGTCTCCTTCTGTTGGCGTTTGTTATCACATGACATGGGTCCAAGTTAGTGCTACATCACTGGGAGTGCAATAGTGTTGTGCAGTTTGTTTGTTTTTAATCCAAAATTACCCACACTCTCGAAAAGGTAGGTGGAACTAGCACACATATCAGCCTAACCCGGTGTTTTGTATAGAAATTACCACAGTCTGAACAATTATCTGAACAATTTGTGTAATTTTCTACACGACTTACACACAATGTTGTGTATTCTTAAACAACACCGGGGATTTAGATGTGCTATTTACACAGTGTTGTGTGGAATTCTAAACAACTATTTCCGAAGTTGAAGGCACGGCAAACAAAGACTTTCAGACTGTAAGAACGACCCTAAGTCAAGTTTTTTGTGTTGCGGGATACGTATATGGAAACAGTAATTGATGCAAGGGTAGCTATGATAGTTTTCTAGCGCGTTTCCTCTTTTCTGCGAACGAACGCACAATTAAGCATTTGCCAGGAAAATAACTGAAATTGAAGAAAATATCTGAAGTTTTGAGCTGTGGATATTTCACATTACCGGATGAACAGTAGTTCTTGAGATTTGCAATTTTTTATTTCTATGATTTTTCCATGGGTGTAACATTTTTCGAATAGCAGATAATGAAAGAGCGATGCACAACCGCTAAGCAATAAGGGAATGACTCGGCACCATATATGTCATGCGCCTGGTAAAAACTTTGTAACAAAGCAATGACGGCGACCGTTAGCATAAATCGGTCTGAATGCAATTCGAGATCGATACGAGCATCCCAAAGATATGCCAATGTGAAATTAGTCCCGATATACACGGTAGACGATTTTGTCGTGGCGGACCATTGTAAAAACGGACTCGTCTATTATTCGCCAGGTGCCGCGAGAAAACAGTACCTCTTTAAAACGTTTGACCTACAGACCTTTCTCTGTTCTGAATTGACCCCGAAACAAACAAAAGTGAAATGGGTTTACTCCTCAAAATTCAGGAGCTACCATTTGTGAAAAACTCGGTAAGCCCCTCAGAAAATCTCTCCTTGTGGTTACCTGTTTGTATAGGTCATTCGCATGCATGTAGACACTGCCGGACCCAGTGATATAATGAACGTTAGAATGGTTCTTTCTGTCAATTTTCTGAAGGTGTTAATCAGTGTGCACAATATAGTAGACAGTTACCTTCAGTACTGCAAGTACTATGGTCAGGAAGCCGTTACTGAAATTTCACCCGAACGAATTTGAGCCTGACTAAGTAATGACGTCACGAGTAAACGATGCGATGACCGCCCGAAGACTTAAAACTAGTAGGTGCATGGCGGTTTTCCCTTGATAAGCAGGAGAATGAGAGGTAGATGCACATAGGAAACACATGAAATTCCCTAATTATTGAGAACAATTTCCTTATGCTGTTCGTTCAAATTCTAATGAGGACAATTTTGTATTGACTCTGTATTTCACAAATCCCACGGTACACCTCCTGAATCCACAAAAGTATTTGCGCAATACTAGAGTGGCTTATTTCCAGTTCGTATTGGCTGAAGATTCAGCTGAGGTTCGGACTAGATACGAACGGACCTGTAGATACGTGACCATGTACTTGGAATTACACGCTGCCATAAGCGTGCCTAACTAGGTATGCCGATTCCGATGGTGAGGCTATATTTACATTATTTAAACTACGGGCTGTTGTCCGGAAATCTAGGGCGAGTCGAATTACGAATGTTTTAAATTTTCACCCCGAGCCCTTTATTTTGGAGGGATAGGAAGAGCTATACCGCACCCCAGTTTATTGATCGGCTGCCACACGTTAACAATGATATACCTATTTAGGCTCGGCTTAATCTAATACTAGTTCTAAAGTTTATCACACGCGGGGGTGACCCGAATATTTAGTAGTTGCGATGATTTTTCTCATACAATCCATACATATATATATATATATATATATATATATATATATATATATATATATATATTATATATATATATATATATATATATATAGATATATTCCCCCCCCCCAAAACCCAACAACCCCACCCCCAAAAATATATATAATATATATATATATATTATTAATATATCTATGATGCCAGAATAAGTATGATCTGCTCTCATAAAAACACTGAAAAGAAAGTAATTTACTCGATGCATTATCCTGTGGAACCCGGCCTCATCACACTCTGGCTTTCTTGGACAATGAGATTTGAGACAATTTATTGTCAGTCCCTTTTACCACTAATAGCCATAATTTATCAAAGCACATGATTAGGGTTCTAGAAACAAGTATGGCTCGCTAAGACGCGAGTATCATCGGATGCACGCTGAATTGGGGTACTGCAAAACACAAACGACTAATGATGAAATGTCCCACTAACAAATACATACAGTTGTGATTTCACATGGCCTAATGACTAATTTTATTAGGGGATTCCTGGGCGTACCCACGGGAGGGGGGGGCTGGACACGCCTCCCATCATAACCAAAGATGATCACATGTTTGTTTTAACCGAAAAATTGATTTTGCAGTCAGTAGGGGTTTGCAGCTGTATTTTGTCAAATATTGCAGCAGCATGTTGTCCAGGGGCCACAAAATTGTAGTTATTGCTGATAGGAGGGTGAGGCCAATTCATGCAGAGCGCCGCTTCCCTTGGGTCCTACCTAAGGACCCCCCTCGACCCCCCCCCCCCCCCCTCGACAAATCTCTCGGTACGCGGCCTGGTGTTTCCAAACACGTAACTTTACATAACCCAGCAAGGCCAGGTTTAGAGTTTAGAGGTCAAGTTGTCTTTGCCCCAGTAAGAAAGAAACGACAGCACCGCAAGGGATGTGCGATTATGGGTAAAGATTCCCCTGCCTTCCCTTTAGTGAAGCTTGCAGGCCGCCGAACTCCTGGGACACACACACATGTAGTAAGACATGTAATGAGATAAGAAAGACCTATAAAGATAGCCTACCAAGTCACGTTTTTCACGATTTACTGATCAGACATCGGAAGTGTTGTTCAAACGGAATAACAAAGGTAGTGTTTCGATTGTTTGGAAGGTAACGATTCCCGCGATTCAACGGAAAAGACACACGTGATTGGTCGACTCAGATTACCCCCAGGACAACTACGCGTGTTCCGATCGTTGGAAAATCGACGCGTTCAGTGTTGTCAAGGAGTTTTACCATGTATTCGTGATTCGAAGGGAAAATCAGCACAGGTCGAAGACGCTGGGTAATATTCCGACGTGCCATCTTAGCATTATAAATATTATGCCGTCAATCAAAACACCCTTATCAAGTATGGCGCTTGTCTGCACACATGATGCCCTGTGATTAAACAGAACCTTAACCTCTCTTAACTTTCTGTGGCCGGTTTCACCAGTCGAACTAAATTCCACTTGTCTCAGAAAACTTGGAGCGGTCCCACGCACACGGTCGTTAAACGCCATGGGCATTCAAATAACCGTACATCATTTTTTTTTATAATATTGTGAAAGCGGAGAGTCTCGCCACCCACAGAAAATAGCAAGCGCGTGGTTTAAAAGCCCGTAGGCAAAATCTGTCGCCCACCAACCAACAACTGGCGATGTTCACAAGTGTTTCGATGCGGGTCGTTGATTTTGGAAGTTACAAGACTTCCGTCGTAAAACGACGGCATCATTTGTCGGCGGACAATGAAGAACACAGAGAACGACGCCCTCAGTTATACATAGCCCTTACCTGCCAATAACGTGTACCGGCAACACGCGTGCATTCGTCACTCCAGGTGTGAGATGGGCATTGGAAATTGGAGTATAATATGCCAAATTGGTCTACACGCGTCCCAGCGACTGTATTGCCGTGATACGTTGTCAGCCGGTGTACAATAGTCCGTCGACTAGACAGTTGGCAACGCTGACCTTCGCCGAGTGATGCGTCTGTCGGAACATCCTCAGACACGACAGTTCGTTGCCATTTATCAGCCACTGGGGGGTTCATGTCTCTTACTCATAACCGGACACTGAATAAAGATTAACGGATACGAAGGTATTCTGCATGCTTTCAGCAGAATTCCGGCCACTATAAGTGATGTGTTATCTATCCAAGCATCATTTAAATGTTACTGTTCAACGGTAACACGGATCCTCAATGGAAGAACATCTACAAGTGTCGGACTATTTACATATTACCATTAATGAGGGTTTTTTTTTTTACAACCGCCTTCGAGAAACCACCTCACAAACGACAGGAATCTAGGACAGCTAAGGAAACTTTTCTCTCTGCAACTCAAGGTTGGTAATACTCTTCCCAGATCTGCCAGAATTCCATAAATTTGACAGAATGGCCACTTACCATAATCCCAATGCAGACCAGGGTCGTGCAAATTTGCCTGAGAGGGAATTCTTGCAATTTAGGCTTACGAATTACCCATGATCATTCCAGCTGTGATACTTATCCGTAACAAATTTAGCCTAGAGACTTCATTTGATTCTAGCAAAGCACACCGCTCCGGCCCTCGAGTGAGCAAAAACTCTTTCCCTAGCAAGTCGTAACTTCGCCCTTAATGCACATTTTCTCTCTTTCTTGGTGACTATCATTATTTATCCATATACATTTAAGTGATTCAGTATAGTAGAGACTGGTTTGAAAAAAGACTGTTTTCATGACCTAGCGTTTGTTTTATAATCAGGAGAGTGGTGCAGTTTACATCGAGAGAATG
This sequence comes from Sclerodactyla briareus, assembly GCA_026419785.1. Classification (NCBI taxonomy): domain Eukaryota; kingdom Metazoa; phylum Echinodermata; class Holothuroidea; order Dendrochirotida; family Sclerodactylidae; genus Sclerodactyla; species Sclerodactyla briareus. Next base: position 123,248 of record JAODTK010005617.1, on the reverse strand, counting down.
TTTCACCCAGAGCACAAAGCCCACAGTGCAGGGAATCCCCGGTTTGAACCTCGGTGTCTATAATGATAACCATTCGGTCACCCGCTCCTTTATCGCGTATACGAAAGCGGCTTGCGCAATGAGCGTTGACCACATATGTACTTGCGGGCGGAGGAGGGCCGCAGCTTAAAACCCATCCCTACTTTCGGGCCTTAAGACAGTAAGCAGAGAGGAGAGATTCGCCGGTCCCTTACCACGCCCACGAACTTCTATTCGGAGCCTCAACAATTTCCGACTACGATTGCCTGGGCCCCGTTCCACGAGGAGTTACAATCGACCTTACGCTCGAAAAGTAGGGAGTTATCATTATATAAATCGAGGGTCGAGCGTGCTCTTGGTGGAGCGGAGCCTGGTCTGCTTCTTGTGGAGTGGAAGCTAGGCGGGAATTAACTGACGGGGGCTCTCTTTTGGCAAATTGGGTGAACCTACCCTTGAATGGGCTTTTCATACACTAACTATTGGGTAGATTGCCCCTGTGGCTCCACTTAGGGGCTATTTTGGTAGTAACTGGGGCTAATCGTACTTGGCTCCTCGCCTGATTACTGCCCTGACTGCCCTTAGTGGAAGCGTAACTCGATGCGTATCACATCATGTTTCCATCCTAGCTGTCTTTCAGTAGCTGACGTTCTAATTTCTCAATTCATCTTTTAGATGACCTTTGATGGGTGCCAGCCAGACTGATTTTAACACAATGATGAGATGTAATTTGAAAACTCTATAGCACGCCTCTAAAACGTTGTTTAAATTGGACACTCTCAAACTGTAAAAATACTCCTAACTGACTGCATGTAAACTTCAGCTCTTAGTCGGGTTGACTTCCGATGCAACCAGACTTATTTGACTAATGTTAGAGTATTTCAAGAATAGAAAACTTTATAAAAGCCTCTACAACACTACTTACAACTGAACACGCCTCATAATACTCTTACTAACTACGTGCAGTTTCAATCACACGTTTTCAATCGAGTTCACATTCTTACAGGCCTGAATAACTAAACGTATCACAGTGTTTATTGCTGATCGTTTTCGAAGTGCACGAGTTTCCCGATGGGTCGCCAGAGTAAAGTTTTTAAACTCCTGGGCGTTCAGAGTGAGATTTTCACACCGCCTATTGTGAATTCCGTGAAGTCTAAGGTCGCGGTTTTGAAAAACCAATTTGCCACTGTGAGTTTGTGCTGCAGTATAGTGTTATAGCATCGTTGGAACTGCGGCATATACCGCCACTGAGCAAGACTTTCATTTCAAATCATTGCATTCACAGTGGAATTAAGGACCTGGAAAAGCACTTGAACAAATAAAACAAACAGGCAGTATTTTAGGCAAGGCATTCAATGCATTTCCCGCCTAGGCACCTAACGAAAACTGAAGGAATCGATTCACCTTTGCCTCAAGTCTGGTTCGATTCAGACAATCTCGATTTTTGCCAAATCTTCGGTTTCGTACGCATATTGTCTGAATAGAGTAATGCAGATATTGACGTAGTACTTGAGTTGTCTACTTTGTAGGCATCTCCGAAAAGTGAAATATTCAATTTCAATAATTACTATACTCGTCATAACAAAAAATAACTACATTTTTATTGCAGTTACACTCCGCCGGACAAATATTCATCATATTAGGACGCTTGTAGACTATTAGTCTTGTGTTCCATAGGTAAACAAAATTTGGCAACAATATGCCCAGTGCTGGGACCACAATCTTCCATTCCTCTCATGACCTCTGATAACTTCGCTTTTTTTGAGGGGGAGGGGGTGGGGGCGCTTCGAGATCGGGAGCAATCCACGCGAATGACTTTGGAAACTTCGTTTTCAATTACTCGATATAGGCCTAATAGGCCTGACTTAACCTGTAATGAAGATATAGGCCCTGTATTGTAGCATCATAATATACCGCTTTTGAGACCGGTTTATGGATATTTGAAAGACAACATTGAAAGCTTAAATCTCACGGAGCCGAGTGTAGCATCGGATTTTTGGCATATTCAAATGTTGTAACTCATTCGTACTCAGTTCGTCCTCCTCCCCCCCCCCTCCCCCCCCCCCCATTCATATCCAGATGCCTGCCTTTGTCTCTCTCCAAGTGACGTCGCTTTGGCGACGGCGAAAACATTCTACGTGTATTATATGTTTTTCAATTCAGACTACTGTTGACCTGTATGGCCCTCTAAGTTGATGATGTGTCCTGCTAAGTCGATAGAGTTCTGTGAGAATCAAGGATAACAATTCTGACGTGAGACCATCCAGGAGCGACTGCCCGTTTGACGTCCCACCCACACGCAGGTGTTGGTTGTAAGCCTAGGCTCGTCTGTACACATAAATCAATTGTTAAAGCTATCAAGGTGAGCTTCTATAAAGTAGCCGGTGCATTACGATTTTCTTTCCAGCAAAAATGGGAACTTGTCATAAACTCTAGCATACAATGTGTGAGCAACCAGTCTCTACCAAGCGAGCCCGGTCGATGACTGAGGCCAGGGATTTGGTTGCATTATTCCTAGAATTCAGGGGATGCCTCCCGACCCCAACTCGATCTAGCGGAGGATAAGAGGAATCCATCCACGAATCCTCTCTGCGCGCGTCAGCTTTACTTTGCTCATCGTGAGCTCAGCGGATTTAGTTAATAAGTCATTAACCTGCCGACAATTAACTTATATCGACCTGGTACTCACGATCATGAGCAGTCTCCTGTACCCCCCCCCCCCCCGTATACGTTTCGGATGAGGTATGGAAGGTGTTTGCCTGATGCTCCGGTATGCCCCATAAACTCATCACCGGAGAGTCCCTCGACTTAATCCACGTGACTATAAAAGGTTATTTGGCCACCGAAGTCCAAACTAAGGAATATTCTCCTGGTGCCCGTGTTTCCTACTGACAGGATTATTTGGGAGACGTTCGTTGCGCTAATATGGCTAAGTACATCTATGGCTTAACACACATAGGGTCAAAAAACCAAGTCACTTACCCCTGCGAACACAACATCTCGACCACTGTCACCTATGGTCCGTTGATGAAACTGTTTGGATCGTAAAGTCAATCAATTAAACACATGCATACTTTGAAAAGGCTATAATTGATGGGAAGAAGTTTACTGCAACGAGAGGAACTGAAACACAATTTCCCAACCCGACAATTGTTGCCCGACAAAAAAAAAATGTTCGAGAGATTACAATTCTACGACCAATGATCCTATTAGCTGTGTTTTCATTTTCAGTAAATATTTTGTAACATATTTGTTATTCCTGCCTCTGCCTGTTGTGGCCCTTTTAAGATGGATTTACGTCATCATTTGAGTTACACATTCTGTCGTTACTAATTTGGTGTCTTCTTCGCGTTTTCCAAGATTATACTTGTAAAAGGGGGAAAAGGAGGATAACAAAGATAACACATTCTTCTGCCTTCTCTTCAAACTAGTAGTATAGTAGTAGTAGTAGTAAACTGGTGGTGGTGCATTGCCAGGCTGAAACATAACAAGGTAACATAACATGTGTAACGATTATTTTCATCTCCTCCACACATTAGACTGCCCTCAAACGAAGATAGATGAGGACACTCAACGAACACCACCATATCACCGGTCTCTCTCGACGAATATTCTTAGAAGGTGCGAAGGAGCAGGTCATGTTGAGTGGATTCCGAGATAACTTCGAGAGGATAATAGAGCTCTGCTACCTCGCCATCACCTGATGAGACCACCACGCGGTTTATTGGCGTCGGCTGCGGTAATGGTGAGTTCAATTATATCTACAGCCGTCTTTCGCATCTTATCTTAATTATATTGTTTCCTAACTCGAGAGAATGGCGGATAGTATTTGCCATCACAGTTAAACTTGATTATATCCACAGTGTGTCCCCCCTTCCAAAAGAAACTTCTAATTTCACAGTCGCGTTTGGATTCTGGGATTCTATCTGTTTATCTATAGGCAGCCAGTGGCGTACGGCCGGGGGTCAGAGACCCACCCCCCTCCCATGACCAAGTGATCAATACATTCATAACACAAAAACCTGAGTTTTTGCAGTTCGGTAAGAATTTTTTACTGCTTTATTTAGTAAATAATTGCAGCAGACGTGTCTAGGGGCCCATAAATTGTACTTATTTTGCCAATAGGGAGGGTGAGGCAATTTTTTAGGAGCACTTCCCTTGGGTTCCGACTCAACCCCCCCCCCCCATGACAAATCTCTGCGTACGCTAACTGTAACAAAGTTATTTGATAGTGTGGCTATGTGGTAAAGTGAGGTAAATTTGAAGTGCCGTTCCGAATGTTAGACCGTGAATGGCACTCCACCGGCCGAGAACTTAGCAAGGTTCGAGAGGAAACATTAACACGGAAGTTTCGTTCATTCTGGTTAATGGATGAGAGACAATAGTAATGCGCAGCTGGAAACCCTCGAGGTGATTTTTTTTTTCTTCTTGCGTCGATCAATCCTAGTTTTCAGGAATGTAGTATTTTCTCACGAAAATACGGTCGGTGAGAAGAGTATCACTAGAATCATGTGACACGACCAACATTGACAAGGTGATGATACTTTAGGTATTTATCAAATTGAAATATTTTGTTTCCTTCCGAATGAGAATACAGAAAACTTCCGCTAAGATCAAGGCAAAAATATGGGAGGGTGACCAACCTAGCCCGGAACCTTGAACCCAATCCTTGAATCAAGGGGTCATGAATCGGTCAATTCCAGCAAGTGTTATTTGTATAGGATGCCTGACACCATGGGTTGAACCTGGAGATCTCTTACCAAATCCTAAATTCAACAATGGGTGTTGGTTATGTACTACAAGGCACACGATCAAGCAGGCGTTATCGTCGTTAGAACATATGGTCCTGACAGGAGGATCGCACAGGAAATTGAGAAATTGTGCTTTGCAGGATACTTTCTCAGACAGCCAGATTGACGTCCCTTGCTAACTAACTCAAAAGGGGACAGCAGGGTTTCATCTGGTCAGACCACAAACGTGTGTGCCTGGCGGTTTGATAATGCGGTTTGCGGGTTCTCACATTACAAACAGCATCGCAGACACATTTTGTCGAAGTGGTTTAGAGCTGGCGTCGGCTTGTGATAACCCCTGTATCTTTATAGACAGGGTCAGTGCGGATACAGGGCTGGTTATCGCCTCAATCGTGATAATCGGACTACCGTCTACCGTCAGACATAACGCCGTCATAAATATGCACAGCTATAGACTATTCGCCAGTATGTGGTCTTCAAGCGTGTACGGAGCACTCCCTTTGAAATGGCAGACAACATAGGGCTAAGATTCGATCTCGAATAGAAAGTTGCCCGGATTTTATTGCTGTGATAACCAAGACAGCAATCTTCATGATAGGGTGCAATGCTGATTCGAACGTTATCCCCCTCTCTCTCCTCCAAAAGCGTCGGAATGCTCAGACATAATCGTATCTCCCCCCTCTTTTGAAGCGTGGTGACCTAATTAGTTTAGGAGTCGAGCTTAAGGGTTTATGAGTTCGGATGCCACGTCGGCCTCCGGCACTATCCCTCCCGATTGCTCACAATGAGAGGTAGACAACCCCTTTACAATATAATCACGTTAACAGAGACATTGCCTAATTCCGAGGTCTGGTGAAGGTTTCTAGCTGACTATGGTCTGCACACCTCTGCCGGGGCTTGCATAGGTTCGCCTTTTGGCCTGCTATCAATACTAAAAACAAATCAATCTTATCAATGTACCTTCGTACTTCTCACACATGCGCTCTGATTCTTTTTAGGGACAAGAATGACTTATCTCACAATGTTTTTTTTTTTTTTGGCCCGGGTTTGCATTGGCGGTGATGTTCATTACAGTGTACATACTTAAACACAGCAAATTGATTTGAAAGACATATAGAAGGCTTCAGAAATTAAGGGTGTATTTTCGGATGAAACTCTGTACAGCCATACTGTTTCGCTGTCCCCAATGGGTCGTGCTTATTGGGTACCAGTGCAACTCGTCATGCAACTGCTTAGTTCTCGATAATATATCGTGATGCGCTTGATCGCATTTCTGCCTCAGTATAAAAAATTAATCGCAGTATTACCAGATAGGCTTACACATTAGTGTATTGGAACAACCAGAATCAATTTCCAACAGGTTAAGTAGTGAATCGTCGAACAGTCCGGCGTTGGAAGAACACCCGACATCAATGAAAGGTGCGGGTTACATCACGTCTCGACCAACAATCGTCTGACGGTAATCGGGTATTAATATGTCAGTGCAGTTAGACGATAATGGCTGTTTAAGGGGCAATTTCGTCCGTAACACTTGACAATGAACAGTCACGTTCGCAGACGTCAAAGACCGCCAGCAGTAATCGTGATGATTCACCTTGATGCCGGTAATCATAGTGCGATATAACGGCGTCATAGTGACGATATAACCGATCTACATAGAATTGTACTGACATTAATTTTCGCCCTGCTTCATGCGATAATTCCTGTTTAGAAGTATATCTCACTGACGTTTTTCTCTAAGAAGTGGATGATACCGCAGTTGCGATGGTCTAGGTCTTTTGGTCCTTCACTTCTGGTTTCCGCTAGTGGGCAGTGGATTTCGGGGGTTATTGGGGTTCGTTACGGGTTCTTTGCAATAGTCACTGCCTGTCGGTTGTGATCGCTGGAGTTCCTGATCCTTCGGATGGGGACGTAAAATGGGCGGTCCTAGAACCGGTTGGGATGGTGGACACCCCTGCCTCGATAATCATCGAGCACTAGTCGGGATAGAAGGGCGAGTCAATCGCCTGTGCTCATCCTGATCATAACGGCCAGGGTCCCTTCATGAGCCTTACTAGGCTCCTGAATCCTCAGGATCGAATATCAGATCAAATCAATGCGTAGTATGGAACATCCGGCGAGTCATTTGCTGACAAGAAAAAATCTCTGCAGTATACAAAGTCATGACTTGCCCCGTCGGCACCCTTTTCCAGGTCAGTAGAATATGTTACAATCTCTACACAACCCTTGTAGGCCTTAATATGATCAAACCCAACGATTTCGAACATTACCCCACGGTTTGGTTAGAATCATGAGAAGAGATGCAATTTCGTTTCAACAGTTCAAAATCGTATTTCTATATGAAAGCCTTACAGACGGCCGTGCTGACAAACAGTTGCAATAATAAATCTGCGGACTCACTGGCATATCCATTTGCGTCAGGGACTGATGAGATGACATTTAGGGAAATGCGCTTGGTAATTACATTTTGATAAGGAGGAAAAATCGATGCAAGAATGGCAATACCTACTATTTTAGTGGAGACAGTAAGTCTAGAACTAGAAAACTTTCCTAGGATCTGATGGTTATAGAAGGCACTCCGCGGATCCACGAATTGAAAACATCTCAAACGGGTCGGACAAACCAGAAGGAAAACCCGGTATACTGCCCTATGAATGAAAGAGATCGACCCCAGACTGCGCATTCTAAAACTACATGGTTTTTTAGGATTAAGACCTTCAAAAGATCACGTCATTCTGAGCACCAAACCCATATAATCGATGGAATGGTTGCATTTGACTAATCCCTCCACGAGGTGTCAATCCTCAGGCTTAAGTACTCCTTGAATCGAAGAACAGGGATTGACAAAAAGTGGACAAAGCCGAAGGTATAGTCGTAATAGCAGATTATGTTCTTACACTCCATGTCCAACGATTGTTCCTCAGCAGTATACACACCGTTCGTAGGCACATGTGCCAAATCCGTGCTAGCTTAGTACAGGCGTGGTAATGTGCCAAGGCACAGCACCGTGTGCGCGTTTGGCAAAATTCTGTTGTCGTGGGTTTGGGTGCTTCAGAATCTGATGAAAATTCTTTGCAGTCAATTAGGGTTGGAAGTAGTCGTTCCGTAGGGTTATATCTATAAATATATATATATATATATATATTAGATATATATACTATATATATATATATATATATAATATATATAATATATAGTAATAAATAATTAAATACCCTGTTGATAACTTTTTCTCTGATCGAGAGAAAGAGAAAAAAAGATCACGATTCAAATCTAATTAAGAACGGCGAATTTCACAACCCACAAGTCAGTTCGATTATGCGATCGATCACCATCATTGCCGTAATCTTCGACACACAGGGGAAGGTCAAATGGATAGGCAGTATACCAAATAAGTTAATAATTTTTTCTTTTATAGTAGAACTCTGAGCCGCGGGGAATATATTCACGTTTGGGGGACATAAGGCATTGGTAAACTTGAAAACTTGAAAAATTGTAAAGGAACTGATGACCTAATTATCTTCCCTGTCAGTTCTTTCTCGTAGTTGATACGACCGCCATTACTATTACATCGGTGATCGTATTCTTCATTTGACCGACTCATTATTGTCCCAATTCGGCTTGAGCGGACGTGAGATATATATTTGACCTCCATTCAGTCTGAACATGGAGGTCTCCCACGACACATCATAAGACGTACATTATCATCTTACGATATCCATGAAAACGAGTTTCTGTGGAGATGTAGACGGAATAGACGTCAACCGGGGTGTTTAGGTGATTTTTTCGTGAAAATAAGTCATCAACATTTGTGACGTGAAATTTGAGCCTAATTGCACAATTTTTATACCTTGGAACCAATTACTGAGCCAGAAAGTAGGAATTCAGAGTTGAGAGTGATTTACGAAGCATGGGACCGACGATCCAATGGTCAGCTTCCACTATTTCAAGCCAGGGCAGATGTAATGTTCTGCATGAGAGATCGGGAGCTCTTAAAGGGTACGCAATCGCCCGCTTACCCCCACACTAATTTTCTACTTGATTCTATACGAAATTGGCACAATAATTGACATTACTCGAATGAGCGGGGTGTATGTTGAGTCGTGATCGTAGGAAGTGTTAGGGTCAGCCACTTTGAAACCGTAGGGAATTCCCATCGTGAATATTCCTAGGAAAGATCTATGTGTATAATATATACTGCGTAATAGTGAATAGTAGTAGGATTGCCGTGGTGGAACATTGACACTATTTGACACTAGGGATATTTCTATGTATGTATATGAACTGGAAGAGTGTTCGGAAATCCGTATAATAGGGTCACACGTAGCCCCACGTGATCTCTCCTCTTAGAAAATCAAAAACGAAACGAAAGCGAGTGGAACGAAAAATTCACAAAGCGTTCAATTTTAAAAATACGACCGAGAACACTCACGACATGCTTTGGAACAGTCATGATCTTCCACATTGAGACATAGATCCTATCCTCGTAATAAAACGATTCTAGGAGAGCCTAGCTACCAGTGATATAATTAATACTACTGCGGATACTAAAATGCATTACGTAAGCAGGTCGAGTAAGTAATGGAAGTGTCATCCATGTTTTTATTCCTTTACCGGAAGCAGGAAGGAATATATGCATCAACAGGAATCCAGGTATGCGTGGGCGTGTTTAGGTGACATTCTTGTCTGGACACGATATCCAGAGAACGCTTGTATCCATTGAGTCAAATTAGACCGTAGGTCACGTTATAAAAGAGGAAGAACTATTATTTTGGCAAGGTCTAAAGGTAGATTCAGGTAGAAAGAGGTCAATAGTCTCAAGAAGTGTGAGCCGATAATGCGTAACGAAGAGCATGGTGGAGGAGCACATACTCGGCAATAAGGATTGCGTTGTTGACTGGAGATTATCATTGTTCTGGGCAAACAAAGGGGGTCACCAGAGGTCAAAGAGGACCACAGCCTGAAAAGCTTGTGTGAGCACAAGAACGTGCCAAGCGAAACGGGGTGAAGAGCTCATACTTAGCAAGTCAACCTAAGGTCAGCAGAGGTCAAATTTGTTATGGAGCAGGTGCAGCATTGATGACGTGCGAGACGGTTTTGAAACGCTTCATACTCGGCAAGAAGGATAACCATGTTGGAGTCGATGATACCTGTTGTATGGGGCAGTCCGAGGTTCGTGGATGGCTTGAGGATAGCAGTGATGAGTTGCTCTCTACGGAGCGCGGGAGCCATACTCTACTCATCCGAAAGAAGTGAACGGATATTCCAGTCAATGTTAGAGCAACCCACGGATGTGACCGACTTGAGTACCCCCGTCACTATTTAAGTTATGTCTGTTTGTTGTTCCTTGAAATGCGGCCGGGCCTACGCGATGTCAGGTACACATTGTTCAATCGCGGCCTGTTACGTAACTAAGACCACGGTGGGGGTCAAAAGAAAAACCAGGGCGCGCTAACAGATGATAGAGACGCTTTATTGCATTTTTTATGAGATGAAAACTGAGGAAATTGCCAACACGATCCTGTCACTCCCCGCCTTAGCCGAAAGGCGGCGTCTACGCCTGGTGGATAAATTGGATATAACAAGACTGGACAGAGAAAGCCAATGGGCCATCAAACAACAGAGCTGGCTCCCTCTGCTGAGGAATCGTGACCGCACAAGCCACTTTTCAGTGACTTCATGACTCCATATGGCAGTCCGTGGCGTTTTTTCACCTCAGGCTCGACACGAAAACACAACCCCTATTGACGCTGCTGAAGTAGACAAATGACTCGTTCGCGCCTCGCGTAAACACTGAATGATCAACTGATGCAGTGGTTCTATGAAATACCGTAAAAAAGGATGGTCAGTGGTCTTACGAATGGATGAATTGGGTATAACGAGTTCGTTCCTAATGGATTCCCAAATTCCCAGCAAAGGCGCCAGCCAAAGAATCTACGAACTCGGCGAGTATCACATGCATCGTCAGAAACCCTGACGTCACTAATTGAAAGACCTGCAGTCAGCGCTAACCACCGATCCCCTCCTCATTCCAGTCCATGAGGTTGTTAAAGGTTGGAGCTAGCATACATCCAGCCTCATGCAGAAATATAGTGGTTAGAAGTAGAGTGAAAAAGAACCACCAACACAATATCAGGAATCGGGGCGCCGAGAAGAGTTGGCAACTTACGCTGCTTGATGATGATCTTCAGTAAAACTTATAAACACAGAGTTCGCGACAGTGCGTATAGGACTAAAGAAATAGCCTTATCACAAAAAAACCATGTATGTTTGGGAAGGACACGGGGAGCTAAGATCTATAGTGGTTTCCTTGGGAGTAAAACCTTACTGTTCAAGACCTTGATGGCAGGCCAGGCTTAGACGAATCCTCTTCAAGATGTCCGAGGAAAAATTTAACAGGCATTGGAAAGGAGTACAGCCCCTCATATTCGGAGTCACGACAGGCACGCTATGCCTTTTTCTCCAGTTAGTTGAGATGACTCAAGGAACACCAAAAACCGAGCAGTGGATGTCATGCAAAAACTCGGGACGTTCTGACACCAGCTTCCGTTGTAGGGGGGCGGTAGCCAGCGGACCCGGCTTCATCTCAAATGATCAACGGTCCCGCGATTCATGCAATCTTACAGTCTACTGGGCGGATCAGTCACCAGTGGTTTTATGCCAACTCAATCCTCGGTGGTTTTTGAACCGGATGAATATGGGTCTATGTACCAATGCTTCCCGATTCCACAAGCACCCCCCCCACTGAAATGGCCAGTGCTCGTACGTGGAGAAATTTTTAGTTGTCACCAAATTAATATATAAACCGTCACTTCCGACACATACCTGTATAAACACCGCGACCAGTTAATGCGAAAGGAGCCCTAGTGTTTCTGACCATAACAAAAAGAACCACATGCACTCTAATCTCTTAAGACAGGGTAACATTTCAAGAAAAGGGATTCTCATAGGTCTCCTCGTGCCCACAACGGATATTCGGGGACATATCTCGTAAGCGCCCCACTCAATTTTAAAGCCGTTGTTCAAGAAGTCCATCATTATTTCTGTTTGGCCACTCGAAACAGGTTGCATCAGTGTGGACACATACAAACATATCAGGCCCCTCATCCAATCTATTGATTTTGGGGTGCGAGGTACAAGCGTTTACGTGGGAGAATGGTATCTCAGTTGTTACGCTGGGTTGTTAAGGATAAACCTCACCGCATAAATCAACGCGCATTACATACGCGTTTATTTCATTCCAACTTGGACGAAGATATGTCATGAGGGATTCGAAGACAATCTCATGGTCACTAGTGTAGTTGAGTTAGATCACGTAAACCAGCCACTGTACAGAGGACTGAGAGAGAGAGAGAGCGGTGAAAAATGTTTGTTAAATCCGAGAGAAGAAGAGGGCGAATAGATTGGTCCCAATTACAGAATGATGTCAGACCGTCTGAGAGGGAAGGGTGAAAAGCTATCTCTCCGTATGGCAGGGAGACATCCTTCGTCTGCTGTAAATTATATCGGTGCTGGAGATAATGCTCGGCCAATCATTCAACCACTCATTCGATGCCCCCATATTTCAAGAAGTGGGGCGGGGGGGGGGGGGGCTATGCACTTTTGTGGCTCTGTATACACCTCCGTGCAGGACACTGACCGCGATCACGCTGCGCATCGTCGATTCCGTTCCAAGTTCCTCTGTTCATTGTTAGAGTTAGTGACGAGTTATTGCGTTAACGGCTAGAATTCCTCACGCGGCAGTGTCGGAGACTGCGGCTGCGCACACCCCCAAAACCATAATATCTTCCGGACACTTCCATTGTCGCCGGGGATATGAGCACAAACCCCATTTATTACGAGCAATCATGCTTGCGTGTTTATATAGTGAGGACAACTATAAGGTATTTACTTAGGTCAACAATTGGTACACTAAGTTAAATGTGCGTTGCCCCTAGACCCACCCCCCCCCCCCCCGCCCCTCGACCCACCCCCCGTCCCAACCAAAACAAAAAAAAATCCTACGGGCATGCTAATAATGCAGTCAACGTGAGGAATAAATATCCAGAATGTTCTACGAAAGGCAATACAACAAACGTTCGCTCCCCCCCACTTAAGTGCAGCACTAGACTTTTCCTTATAACCTTGAAAAAAAGGTCAATCAAAGAGGTGCATGATAGAGACTCAGAGACATGACGCTGGGGATAATGAGTTATTTACGGTGTTATGTTAATCTAACTAATGGGAATGAGTAACTTTTAGTGTAGGACATCTTCAGTTTTCTCCAATTGAATAACTACATTGAAAATAGTGTTCAGAGTCATTTTCATAGATTTCGGAATACTTACATCCCAAAATCGTCACATTTCATGAAAAGTAACCATGGTTCCCCGGGTATTGGGACATAAAGGATGCGTAGGATTACTTACATTTTACCCACATTTTAATCACTCACAAACTTTGTGAGTGCTCTCTTAGAAGTAAGAAAGCTTAAGCCTAAAAAAAAAAAAAAAACTCAATAAACTCACTGTCAAAGCTTCATTCAGTGTTAGAGCATAATTATACGAGGGGACATAAATCAGGATTTTTTTTGCTATCATAATTTGAGGACAAATGGGAAGGTTGGCATAGCCTGCATGTTTTCAAGTTCAAGTTTCAAGTTTATTTTCTAAATCGTAACTATATATGAAATGTCACTTTGAAAAGCAGAGAGAGGCACAGTAGAGGAACCAGAAATAAAGTAGATACTGTTTGGTCTTGTACTTCATTCCTGAATGTATAAAACGAATATATAAATATAAACTCACCTACATATATTAAAACAAATCCGAAATGGCAATAGAACAGTTCTAGGGAACATTGTTTTATTTCATTTAAGTTTAACAACGTGAATTGAACAGGGCCAGTGAAAAAAAAAAAAAAGGAAATTCCACCAAGAAGTATATAAATTGTGTATATTAGTATTATATTTATAGCGTATCTCATGATATTAGTTAAATAAATTCAAAGTACGATCAATTAGAATATGAAATGACACTCATAAACGTCAAACATTTTGTCATGCATTTTTTTGATCCTTTTGGGCAAATTTTCTGTAATAATGTAGGCATTTACGAACATTATATACACTTCTTTCGGCAATGAATACAATATAACAGATTTATATAGCGCCAATATGTACCTTGTAGCAATCTCTGGGCCGGGGGCCTTTCCACAACATAGTTGAGTCATACCAAAATAAAAACATGAGGATAATCTAATAAGCCAAACTAAACTTAATGGCACCCCGCCATGCCAAGATCACCATTGGTAACAAAATAGGCTATATGGATCACACGTATACGGGCTCAGGGTCTGGCATATCACACAGACAATGCATAACACGCATCACGCGTCAAATACCTGCAATTTCTCTCAAATTATTAAAGGAATTATGGAGTTGAGATGATGAAGATGGATACGGGCCATTGCCGACACCTAACAACATCGGGATTAGACCCCAACTCGGCGGCCTGTAGGTGTTCAAGGATCGTGTGGAGGAAGGAACCGGCAATGAATAAAGTCAACATCGAATGGATTCTCGGTAACTGCTGAAGATACAACGTAAGTTAATTGAGTTTAGTTAGTTTAGTTTAGGTTAGAATCGAGATAGAAACAGGTTCGGAAGTAAAAAAAAAAAGAAGAAAAAAAAAGAAATAAGGACAAGTTATATCAAAAATCACGGACGTGTCCCTATGCGGAAAGGTGCCGCATTCAACGCAAATTAATTGGAATATCTTCCTCATATCAGATCAGTCGATTATACGTTAAAGGACAACTTGCAGGTTTGGATACAGCGGGCCGAGATTGTATTGTGGAGAATAAAACTCTATCTATAGGTACCAAAACCCCATTTCATACGATGTCCTATGTGGAGTATTAGCCTTCTAAGTTTGGGCCAGAAGCAAGAGAAATGGAGAGAATCCCAATTGCGCAATAAGCTTGACGTCACAAATGGACAAACACAAGAAGCTATGTTATGTATTTGATGTATCATTTTGTTGAATATCAACAATTTAGCAGAAGTTTATGTTGTCTTCCTCTCACAAGAGTAATTACAAGAACACCTACCAACCCACTACAGCAATCCTCTCCAAAGACCTAAATGCTTTTCGAAGTGAAATTAATGTTGAATTTCAATAGAAAACAAAGAATGTTTGCAGGGTTGTGCCCAACTATGACATCATTTAATTTGCATGATGGGATGTAATTTTGACTTGCGCATACAACTGCTTCCCATACAACAATCTTCAAAGATATAACTCCGTAACGGAAAGTCCTAATGAACTTCCGGTTTGAACTGACGCATTCAGTTTTTCATCCGCTATTAAATTAGCCCCTGTATAAATCATCCTGCAGTTGTCCTTTAATGTGAACCGCTGCATTTTGCTTGGGTTTCCAAAGTCAAATTCCATAAGTGCGGGTGTGGAGTGGAGCAGATTCCATAAATGCCCAATCCACGTGGGTGGACGGTGAACGGATTCGTAAATGCTGTATTCGATTTGCAGAAATGGGAGTGGGTAGTGTTCCGAATAGCACTGAACTCGCACTGGCGTTACATGCAAAAGTACCAGCGTGCCAAACGCGCTAAAAAGAATAAACCGTATATGCCGCAAAAACAATTAAAATTACCGCAAGTGGATCCATGGAATATCTTCCTCATAAGTCCAATCGAATAGAGCGGTATTTCTCCGCATCATCCTACAGTTTGTTTGACTTTCTTTCTTCTTGGCTCCTATATCTAAGGCAAAATGCGATGTTGTCACACATTCATTATACGCACTCTCTGCATTCGCACTTAATCCTACCTTGAGAGTTTGTCATTGAAGGACAACTGAAGACTTGAATAACTAAGAGGCTTATAGTTACTGGAAGTAAAATCTTGAATGCGTCAATCCAAACCCGAAGTTCATACGACTTTCCGTTACGGAGTTACAGTCAGTTAAAGTTTTGCATGTGTATTGCGCAAGATCGAAAGCCATCCCATCATGCAATAATAATGAATGCTACTTGCACAACCCTGCAAACATTGCTTTTTTTATTGGAATTCAAACATTAGTTTCACTTCGAAACGCATTTAGTCTATGGGGGACAATTGCCGTAGTGGGTTGGTAAGGTGTTGATGTTACTTTGTGAGAGAAAGACCATCAGAACTTTCTCTAAATGTTGACTTATTCAACAAAATGAAATACTGAAATACCTAACATGCTTCCCTGGTTTGTCAGGTGTGACGCATTCGTTATTGCGCAATTGGGATTCTCCCCAATTTATCTGCATAATAGACCAAACTTTGGAGGCTAATAACTTCATACAGGAACAATGTATTGAATGGGGCTTGGACCTGTTAGATTCTGTTGGTCTCCTCCTCCACGATGTAACCTCTGTTGTATCCAAGCCTGCAGTTGTCCTTCAAAGCGTAATTTCCTCTCTCTCAAACTCCTTTTCCCCACGTTTTTTAAACCTTTTCTTCGAAAACCAAATCATTATCCACCTCTTTGGAAACGATTCGAAATCATCTCGTTTTCGACTAATGTTAGTGTTATTGAATGTGAGGGGGTAGTTGAGTATATGAAATTTTTCAAGTGATTAAAACTTGGTGATAATAAACAAAGACACGTGTTATAAACGCGTTTCAGCTTTACTGAATATAAACACTGGAATGTTGTAATGACGCGTGTCAGTGTTAATTATCGAAGCCGAAAATAGCGTTAAAAAGGTTATTGATCATATTGGTCGTCCAAGACGTCTGTGTCCGTTCCGTGGAAAATCAAACATATGGGAATTGCATTATTAGCATCCTACTCCGTGTTGAACGTCCCCAACCTGCACATTCACTGATCATGGCCAAATTAGGTCAAATTTCATGTCATGCCGAGGATACAAGGGGTCGAAAGATGTTATTTGAAAAGGGGATGGATATTCTCACCTAGCCTGTATGAACTGTTGGAAATGTTTAATTTATCAGTGATGTGTGCCCCCACTCCACTGCGCACTCAGAGCACCACGCGTATGGGTAATTCCATAAATGTGGGTACCATGAGAATTTTGACATTGGAGGGGTGTTTCTATTCGGGTGTGGCATATCTGGTTGTCTTAATGTTTTAATTTTGTCAAGAGTATCAAATAGTACAAGTCAATTGCCTGAATATGTAAAATGTTCGTGAATTTCTGAATTATTGCGGAAAAATGGACCAAATTGGGCATATTTTCGGGGCAATAGTGTGACATTTTCAAGTACCATTTTATTTTCCTGAATTTCTTGGTTTATAAATTTAATGAATCATTTTCTTGAGATACCTGTGATTATATCCCATTTACACAATTAAATTACTGTTTGGTGGGAAACTCTTACCATAGAGGACCTTTACAAAATTTTGGTTCCCCGTGTAAATTTTCATGTCCCCCTTTACACGGGGAAATTTTGCAAATTACACAATGTGATGAGTCAATAATAAATTAATGGATTCACTCAGTACTTTTACATTTTGGAGCTTGTGCATGGTGTTATACATCGGGAAGTTTAAATCAATAATTTCACACTGAATGGAATATATGGTCTCTCCCAGTCTCAGGAAGCCATTTTCATGTCCCCTGTAAATTGTGTGTAAAACTTGTGGAACTGGGCTACAATGCTTAGTGTGACTTACAAATTTAGGTAAACCAACCTGACAGCTTCTCCAAATTAAAAAATATTGCACAATTTCGAATTCATGTCCCCCTGTTTTTTATCACACAGGGAACTCAATGTTGTGCTCATAAAGTTGAAATGAAGCGCATGACAGTGAAAATATTCATGTTTTCAGCTACAAGATGTCCTACTTTATGAAGAGATCACAACAAACAAAAAACAAAAAAATTACTGTGGTTCAAAATGCAACTTATGAAATAACTATGTCCCCTTTACACGGGAACCATTGTTTTTCATGGAATTTGCTGATATTCAGATATAGGCCTACTTCAGACAACTCATAATCTATGGAAAGGTCTTCCGAAACATAACTATTAGTTTTTACTTATCACAGGAAAGTGGAAATGCTATTATACTACAGTAACTTAAACCTGAATTTGGCCCTGAAATGGCCATGCCACAGGTTGGTATACCCTCATTTATGGAATCACCAATATATTATCGATTGTCATCTTTAGCATAGTTCGACACGGAATTGCACGCGTAGCGACGAAATCACTCAGCCTTCCCTGCCTGAATGGGAGTCAGCCCTCCCGGTGAAATGAGGGCGCTCTACCTATAGCGTGATGGGTTGCTAGACACCCCCCCCCCTCCGCCCCCACGGACAACTACTCGTCCGGTGGGTGTCTATCTGGGGGTGTTCGTCGGATCACGGGCCGGTGCAGGAAGATTATTCTCTGGCGCATGGCCCAAATCTCACTCCTGGTCGGTTAGCTGCATACAGTTGGTGACAGAATAGGCCTAATATCCAATTCTGACGACAGATGAAATGGGGTTGTGAATTAATTCACTAATTAACTAAGAGAACTTTGTCGGTTGAGTATATAGCCGTCCTTGAGGTTACCCTCGTTCAAATGACAGAATTTCCTATGCACTGTACTCGATTTTAAAAGTGCTTAATCGAGGTCTGCGTCCTTTTCGAGCTCTGTATAGGTTCGTAATTCTCTGCTTAACAACTCCTCTACATGGAAGGAAATTGTTATTCCTATTGTTTCTCATACACAATTGTTTTCAGTGCGATCACTTTGGTAAATAAACCCGGACTTAAGGACGCCTATACCTACTGTTTGAAGTTAGCGACCAAGGTCAGCGTCTCTTATTTTTAATACGTTACATGACATGGTCAGTCAATATTTCCGTAATTGTCGGTGAGCATCAAAGGTGTTTGAACCCAATTGAACCTGTTAGCATGCAGGTTGACAAACATGGTTATGCGTCCTCTAGTTAATCAGAGTTCCATTCAACCTTTGAAATATTCGAGGAATATATGAAGCTGAATCCATCGTTCGATACCTCATCTACAAGGAGAACTTAGTAAACAAAAAAAAAATTACAGACTCCAATCATTTCAATTCTTGGAGGAAATGGTGATCATCGGAACTTAAAAATGAAGCCGGCGGGCCGCAAAAAATTATTCGTTCCACCACAGGGACCTATTCCTCGAAATTACGATTTTTCATCTATTACTATCGTTTCAACAATTTTTTTTCCAATCATAGTTCACATATCAGTCAATGCAATAGATTACTACAGTATGGGAAGTTTCGTGCTTGTAAAGGAGGACAAGAAATAGAGGCTGAATGGATTTTTTTATTCAAAAGTCAACACTCGCGCCGACCCACGACTCCGTACGAACTGGGACGTGGGCTACAGGCATATAGGGGGTGACCTTGATGGCGAAAACTTATATATGAGAAAATAGAAAAGTCAATGAAATATCCTCAAAATTTTGTTCAAGTGCAATACACATGCTTGGTACTCGCATACTATGTATATCGCATTTGACCAATAACTATTATTGCTATTTTTTCAGTGTGGCTCAGGACTAGCGATGAGGAACGACACACCGAAAAGTTCATCTAATCCACATGCCTCCATATGCTGCTTACCACGTGAAGAGCATACGAGGGCGCCATACAGAAGTACTACAACATGCGCTGATGGTGGGTACTTCTGATAACCTTAGCATCGCGGGGTAAGCAATTCGACTGTGTTCCTTACTCTAAGCGCACAACCGGTCTTCGAGGTGACCTCACTCCGGGCAAGGAGTCAATGGATGCCTTGACTCAGCGGTAGGATAGGACTCACGTTGTGTTTGGATCGATATTACTCTCCACGTTCATGTCCGGCACTCGATACCGGGCCATGGGTAAAGTCAGTTTACTGAACCCAAACCTTGATTTGCATAATTGGTACCTTAGCAAATAATTCCAAATAATCTACTGCCCTTATTATACTGAAACAAAACCAAGCGCAGCGCGACGCTCGCGTGGCTCCACACAGTTGTAGGTCAACTTATATCTATGGTCGAATGGAACTATTTGTGTAATATGAACAAGGGCTAAAACCCTGGACCTTTCCCCAGTTGTACCGAAAGTTGTACCGGGAGGACTCAGTCTGTCTTAAATAATCAGTATTTACCCATATTTAGGCCCTATTCACGCTGGTGTCTTCAGCTGGTATTTGGGTCAAGGCACTAACGAAAGACACTTACACGGGGTGCGAAAATGGAGTCCTTTTCGCACCCTTTTCCCCACACCTTCGAAACCTGAAATGATGAAAAAGGTTGAACAAAGGGAATCAATGAAAAGCCACACATATCTTTGTGGCACGATTGGACCTGGTGATTACAATACAACAATTGCTAGGGCGAATATGACGACCACAACACACAGTATCGGAAGGTATTATTCCAAAGCTGCAATGATCGTAAGAATAGCAAACCCACACTATCATCACTCTTCATAATTAATGTCGTCCAATGCGTGGTTCGTCGAGTTACATACATTAGTTTGAAAGCCGCTGTACAGCTTTACTGGTCTGAGCATAGAATATTACGACCGTAATGACATATTCCGGAATGACAAAGGCAATTGTCTGATCGTGGTAAGATGGACGAGAATGAAAACTTGTCGAACAATGCACATTTTCTAGTTTTGCCGTGACTAATGAGATGGTTAATACAAGAAAGTATCGGTACATGAGACCAGGCGGTTTTCAGAAGTATTTGTGCCATTCAAGTTTTGCTATGGTGAGACTGAGAGGACACGCATATCGGACAACATCGTCCGTTCATTTCGCAGCGCGGTTACGCGAAGTGGACCACTATGTGTCTTAGTGTTGCCAGAGGGATACCAGGAATATATCAATATCTTAGACACACGGCCTTGCGTGTCTGCGTTGTTATCAGATCAAATGCACGGCAACAGCATAGGCGCATTGTAAAAAACGTACATCACCAAGCTGGGGTGAGGAGAAACATACTGATGACAAACGAACCATTCTTCCATAATATCCTCGGCATCGAGACGGTGTGGGTTTATTCATTTGCATGTATAAAGGTTTCCTTCCATAGGCAATGAACAACGTCGTATAACGGCTACGATTAAATATTGGTTCGAAAGGAATTGCGCAAAGTGGATGTTGTCATGTATACGCTCATCACATACAATTACATATGTCGCCGCACTATGAACACTGTTACAATTATATATAGAATTCAGTGAGCATATTGATAATTGAAGGGGTTTTATGGCGAGAGGAATGTTATTTAGTTCTTGTTGGACGGAATCAAAACTATTTTGTTCCATTGCAAAACATATTCAGAGTAGGTCTGCAAACGTTTGTTCACATAACACCTGTTTTCACCACGCGATATTCCTTACCGCTCTGACACCACAGGCAGAATACCGGGCCGGAAAATAAGAGAGTTAAGGAAAACAAGACATACTTGATCATATGCTAATTGGATCATTGCTTGGCTTCTCTTTCTTCCTTTGTCTGTTGATTAACTGCCTGTTCGAGCCGCACGGCCGAGAATGTATATACAGAGGCGCCCTATCAGAATTGTAAAGTATAATAAACCTGGTTCCATTTATTTATACTAACATCAACAACCAGCTGTACAACACTTTCAAGAAGTTCGAGACTCTACAGAGTAACCAAACGAAACCATCACAGGTGGAACGAAACGACAAGAGTACTCCGATGACGTCCTCACCGTACTCGATAAGCTCGGCTTCCATTACAGCATGGAGAGCGTGGAGTACAGGCTCGACATCAGCGGGTGCCTCGAGCGGGAAATGACGGAGGGCGGGAAATTGCTCCTGGACTTCGTCTGCCTGACGAACGCGGCACCGGAGCTACGAGACTCTCAGCGAAGAGAACCAACGGGCCCTCATCGAGTGTCTGAAGGAGTCATGTACGTCTACGGACGACGGCAAGAACCACGTTAAACTCAGCTTCGACATCATTACCGTGATCAAACCTACCCGCGGAGCCGAGCAGCAGGCTAACGGGGTTAAATAGTTCGCAATGCGCCACCGGAGCCGAGTTGACACGGTCAGACGTAATCTGATATCGGACACCAATTAGAGAAGGAATGCTGTTGGCTACGCAATGGTCTGGCATTGACCTAAACAAATGTATTCTGATTGCTTGCAATCTGATCAGATTTCTAATCTTATCGTATGAACACGGCCTAATTGTAATAATCATGAGAACTAATGTCCATACCACCTATCTGTGTACGCAGGACACGACAGGAGATTTATACATTTAATTTTTCCAATAGAAACGACTTTCGAAGAGAACAAGCTGAACAGGTCCTAAAATTACACGGCGGGTGAGAGGACTAAGTGGTGTTTTTGACCGCGGAACTACAAGCATATACAGGTTAATGATTATATGTCACAGAATGGAAGGTTAATGCCACGTTACATGTTCAGAACTGAACAGGCGACGGACGCATTCGGTGGGTAAATGTTGCGGAGTTCAACCCTAGTTATGGCCAGGACCAGCCCGTCGCTTGTCTATATACATTTAGAGTACACTTGGTGACTGAACTGATTTACAACCCTAGTTATGGCCAGGACCAGCCCGTCGCTTGTGTATATACATTTAGAGTACACTTGGTGACTGAACTGATTAAATCTAATATCATGATAGATCTGGCCAGATATTCAGCGCTCTCAAACCTCTGTTAATAAACAATTTGATTGCCGATACTTGGACAGATTATAGCCTACCAACAACGTGCCATTTATTGAAAACGATTTCGCCCGCAGTTGCTTCCGATAGTTTATCTGACCGTCTAAATATAGCCTAAAATGACCGTTGCTGGAGTGCTGGGTGTGACACCCCCCCCCCCCCCTCCCCGAGATATTGAGAAGTCGGTCCCGTAGCGGGCAAAAAGTAGGTCTCTGAGCGGCCAAGCCGATTTTTAAGGAATCTTGAATAGACCCTCGTGAACAAGGAAATCCATAAAAACTGTAATCCAATGGACCCTTGTACGGAAGAAGCCACCTACGGAAAGATTGGCAACCTACCCCTCCCCCTCCCCCTTCCCCCCCCCCCCCCCCCCCCCCCCTCCTCGTCGTGAACGTCACCAACGGTCGCCGAAAAAAGCTGCATTTTTTCTTCACAAAGTAGTCAATCAAAACAGTCGGTCTCAACAGAAACCCTGATCGGTCCCCAAAAGTTCACACCCCCCTTGGAAAATGGTGTATTTACGCCCCTGTCTCCAGTTATTATAATAAACCATGGACTGGAAAACGTAGTGAAGTCATCATTGCCTATAACCACCATGTCGTTGAATTGCTTTATGTGGAAGATATTTCGTGGTTATGCTGCCATCAATAACTCATTGCTCGGTACACGTGTATTGGTTTACTCAGGGTGCGTTTTTGTCGAGTATTAGTGAGAGATAAATTTGGCACGGCACTCGAACGCAAAAGGGTCACGTGTTCAGTAGTAATCAGCTGTGTTGTCAGGGAGGACGTAATTTTGTATATAGACTCAGTGCTAGCAGTGGGCGTGGCCTAACTATCAGTCTCTTGAGGATTGTTAGCCTCGTTTAAATGATTAATGGTGTCCACCTGACTCCTTAGCCAATCAGGTCCCTTAATTGATGGCTAATGACATGATTATCTAACACTAACAGTCGACTATGACACAGCCTCAGTGTTCGCTCCATATGATTTGGATGAATCCGACTTGTGCCATGTCGTACCCCGCATCCACAATCATGGCTCATGGCCGTGGTGTTCAACGAATGTCCGCTCGGTAAAAACTTGAATCGTGATGGATCAATTGGCTTAGATTACGGTACTTTTTCCGAAACTTGAACCGAAAAATATACCTTGCGTTTTGGGGGATGATACCAATTGGTAACACAATATACCATTTTATATCGCATTACATCCTGATCACCTCCCTAAAAATTCAAAGATCCCTCGGTAAAACGAGTCACTTGTTACTTCATTTTGGCACGGCCTTGCGCTGTGTGAGATGTACAGTGTACACAACCTATTTATCCCCCCCCCCCCCCACAGCCATTGTCCCACGAGGGTGACCGATGTCTGCGCCGGGACGGGTTAACATGCTTGAAAAGTTTACACGTCTAATATGGCTGAATTACTCACCAATCGAATTTATTACCTGGACGCGTGTTTTTCTCTTTTTATATCGAAAACTATTTGTTAATTGTACATAGATTTCTCAGGGAATATATCCTATTAGCAGAGAATTTGTAAGGCTGACCACCCTTTTGTAGTTAAAAAAAATATATGTTTGTGTCACTGTGCTGTTCGAAACCAATTTTATTTAAAGGAAAGTCCACCAGAATATTGAATTCATATGATTGTGATTGAAAATCATGGCCAATCAAACTGTGTTCCATGTTCATTAGCATGTTCGGTTATGAAGTTACGTATTTTAAGATTATCAAGTTATCACTGCTAAGTTGGCAATTTTGCAAATTGGCCAACATTGAGGACGTCATATCTACCAATTGGAGAAAAAAGCTGTCTTGAATTGTCCTATAATTGGTAGATATGACATCGTAAAGGTTGCCAGTTGCCCAAATCACCAAATTATATGAAATTTTGAGGGAGCCATATCCTTCCAACCGAATATGCTTAAACCTGGAACAAAAGGATATTTGAATGATTTTTTATTCTCCTTATAACATTATAACACAAAAAGTGATATTTGGCTTAAATGAATTGG
This sequence comes from Sclerodactyla briareus, assembly GCA_026419785.1. Classification (NCBI taxonomy): domain Eukaryota; kingdom Metazoa; phylum Echinodermata; class Holothuroidea; order Dendrochirotida; family Sclerodactylidae; genus Sclerodactyla; species Sclerodactyla briareus. The sequence continues at coordinate 98,768 of JAODTK010005617.1, read as the reverse complement.
CGGTCTTTAAATCTAGTATAGATACTGGTAAGTCGGTGAGACCAAAGTTACTGTTGGGTAATAGAGATGTATCGACTACCCAATAAACATTGAAATATTGTCAATTGACGTGGACACGTTTTTCTTCAGGACGAATTTCGTTGTTCGCAAAGTTTATTGCGAGAGTAAGACCTAATGTTCAATCGTTGGCTACCACTTCTCGTTTTTTTTCATCCTCGTGATTCAGCATGCGATTCTTCGCAATTTTCTCGGTTCTAGGATGGTGAGCTTCTATAGGCATACATAGAATTAGGGTTACTATTGGATGGAGAATATACTCACTGCATCCACGGCAAGACAGGGAGAAATATGACCTGACTAAAGGGTGTTAATAAAACACCAACATTCATGGAACTACTATCATATGATACGTATAGTGATACGGTCAAGTTGTCCTTTATTCTTCAGTCTCATTAGCGTGACCTGTGAGAAATACGATCGAGGGTATTCTAATTGGTTTGTACATCAGAGCTAAGTTTGTATGTTGTTATATTTTGTTTATCCCATATCTCTTTAAATAAAACGCATAGTGGTATCTCCTGATAAATGTATATATTACATACTAGAAATAAATAATATGAGTGTAAATCAGCATGTTGGATCGTTATATATCCCTTGCCGAAGGCACAAAGAATCTATGAGTCGTGCATGTATGTAGGTGTGTGTAGTGTGTGAGATCGGAAACTGTGCAGAAGAACGCAGAGGAGCACTGAAGTTCAAATTGAACATGTAGGTTGCAGTATGGCTGAAAAGATCCCTATTGTTTTGGTGTCAGTTGGGGTCATTCGAGGTCACACAGACCAAACTTCTTTAAGCAGCTGTGGATCAGCGTCCGTTCGCTCAGAGTGATGACATATTTTAGGATAAGATAGTTTGGTTGGTGGTAGAATATGTGCATAAACTGAATAATCGGAAAATGGTCAAGAGGGTAAAAAAAAGGGTAGGCAATCTTCTTCATATCGCACACGAAACATTCCAGGAGGATGGATAAGGCTTGTGATTCCTTGACACTGGTATAAATGGAACATTGTACAAGCTCATTATATTACAGGATATGACAATTCTCACAGATTTCCATTTGACCCCAGTTCGACAAAAACAGTAGGGTTCCTGTACGCTTGATGGGAAAACTACACACTAAACTTTCACTTGATCAGATCAAGATTCTGGACCTGTTACCTTGACTGACCCCAAACAAAGGGTTCTTGTATCCCCATAAGAAAGCACACACCAATTTCAGCTTGACCAGACCAACCGACTCATCATGGGGAACACAACACCCATACCAAGTATTAGCTTCACCATCCACGGTGAGGTCGAGTTGGTCGTGTTTACGAGCCAAAATTGACAAAATACACTTTTTGTTTTTTAAAATTTTCTTATTTTCTCCCAAAAAGACCCCCAAATCAAAACCCAAAACACTGTGTCTGTCTAAGAGAGGAATGAATTCAAAGACACAGTCTTGATTATTTTTCAAGAATTATGGGGGCGAATTCTTTGAGCATCTGGGTTGTTCTTCTCTTTTGGGATGTTGTAAGTGCGGGGTTCCTCAGGTGAGGATTTTGTCCCTTCCTGACACCTCATGACCCCCTTCCTTTCACTAAACAAACTTAAATAATAGGGTTCTTGTACTCCCATGATAAAGCTTATACACACCCCATTTCAGCTTACGGACCAACTGTTCGGGACTTATCGTGATTACGAGGATTCAGACTTTGACTCTGGTGACCTCAGTGACCTTTGACCTGACCCCAAAACAATAGGGATAATGTACTCGTTATTGGGAATCAATATCAAGTATGAGCTCAATCCATCCAGGTGGGGTTGAGTTAGTGTGTTTACAAGCCAAAAAAAATTGGCCAAATATCAATTTTTTACTATTTCCTAATTTCTCCCAAAATGACCCCCAATCAAAACCCAAAACGATAGGGTTCTTGTACTCCCCATAAGAAGTACACCCAAATTTCAGCGTGATCGGACGACTGTTTTGGACTTAGCGTGTTTACAAGGATTAGACTTTGACCTCTGAGTGACATCAGATGAACGTTGACCTGACCCCAAACATAGGGATCAGGTACTCATCATGGGGAACACACATACCAAGTATGAGCTCAATCCATCCAGGTGGGGTCGATTTATGGTTACAAGCAAAGGTGTCACACACATAATACACACACACGACATGACTACATAGATTCCTCGACTTTGGTCAAGGAATCAAAAAGCGAAATAAAGAAGTTAATTACTGTACTCTTGGTGGCCCATCACCTCAGTTACGCATGAAAACAGTAATGTTTTTAGTACCAATTGACAGTGCCACAATAATCCATTTCCGGACACTCCGTTACCTGTGCTATGGCACTTACGTAACAAGCAGCAATCGTTAAAGTTTGGTAGCTGCGGACGTTTTGGTAGTTGAGGTAGGATCGGTCGAAACGATGAAGAATACGATTTTCTTAGTAATAAAAGGCACTATATACCTTCCCACTTAAACTTTACTATTGATGCTGGAAATTGCACTATGTAATCTGGACCGGATGGCATATTGAAAAGAGCAATCATCGGCTACTAAAACCCAAAGGTGGAAACAAGTGCACCTTTCGTACTGCGTTACCGTCTTACATCAAACAGAAATGAAATCTCATGTGTGTTGTATAAAAAGCACCCTCAGCTTAGGAATGTGCGCATAAAACCCAACATTTCTAGGTGACCAATGCTTTGAAACTGGAGCGAGATGTGTAATAGATGAACGGCCTCTAAATAAAGGACTATGCATCCTGCTATGTAGAGTGATGTAAAAGAATCTCTCTCACAGAGAGCTCAAGGGAAATGGCTGTGGGAGAATAATTGTGGTAATTATTTTGATTATTAAAATCTAAAGACACACTTGCAAACAAAAATGTAAATCGGCCTAGCCAGTGACAGGCTTCATCCTCCCACCAAGTTCCACCTGATCGCATGTACGGTTAAGAAATTATGAGTGAACGGGCGCACAGATCGGACGAATCGGACGAACGAAAGAACCGAACGAAAGAATGAAAGAAACGGACGGTACGGAGAGACATGATGACTGCACTGACGACTGGGGTGCGGAAGTAATAGCCCTGGGTCATTCCAAGTGGGTTGTAATTGTTGAAGGCCTTACCATTGGATACAATGATGATTTGAGTGGCAACCAGGCCTAGGAGGGGGGCGGGAGGGGAGAGGGAGTTGGTGGAATGGGGTAAATAACTGTAGGGGGAAACACACAAACGACATTGTTCAACTGACAGCATTATACCCTGGGAAGATATGTGAACTATATATGCACTATATAACGTTCCCAAAACTTCCGCACTCGCAGGGACACCCTAGCTAGTTCTCAACCCTCCGCATTGCCCTTATCGCACAAACTTACACATGCATTATAAGCCATGCCTAAAAACCATTCTTCTAGTTGTTCGGAGGTAGACGGCAAGGAAATTAATCGCCCAATGGGCTCTAGTCACTAAATGGAACACATGCCCACACAAGGGTATCCTCCGACGCTCTAGCTATAATAATTGAACTGTTACTTCTTATAACAGAACTGATTTCACTTATAGTTCTCTAGAAATTTAGGCAGGTGTGCGTAAGTGTAGTGTGTGTGTGCGCGCGGCGACGCGCGTTGATGTGTGTGCACAACACTCCTCGTTAGAATGGTATATGTTAATGAACGCGAAACGTCATGAAGTTCAACATCCAAGTACCTTGTATATACTGAAAAGGAGGGAGGACATGGTTTAGGCGTTACATCAGTTCATGAGGTACCGAGAGGACACACTTCAAATAAACTGTCAACACGATATCGCATGTGCCGTACACATTAGAGGAAAAGTTACTTATTTGGTATTAGGTTCAAGGTCGAAACACGACCCCTGTGAAACAAACCTCCAAATGGCTGGCAGGAAGTTGAAGAACACAAATGTGTACCGTTCAAATTTGGTATGTGACTGTGAACTATGAAGGCGCCTGTCGGATTTGAACATTAGTGTCATATTATTCATGATCATTGGCAACCCTGGAAAAAACTCAGCACGTTTATCTGAGAATTTATGAATGTTCAAAAGTACTCATGTGGGTTGTGAACATGGGATGACCACCTTACTGTTGGCATCAGGTCGTGGTTGAGAGAGGAAAACCTTATAGCTATGTCACACGATATTTAAGAATACACATGTTTGAAGTTCACATTAGTTGTGAAGGGTGCGGGACATGGAGAGCAGGTCATTAACGGTCAGAAAAGCTGTGACTTGTGATATATTGAATACAAACAACATAAAATCGGTTAGCGCCTGGTTGCGGATATGGCGAAGAACCGTATTGTTATTAGCGTTATGGTCACGGTCATGAAATTATGGAAGAACTGAAAAGGATCATCAGGATATCTTAAAAAAACAGGCATTGATTTTTCCGAGTGTGGTTTGACATAGGCTGCATTAAAGACCGTAGCCGCCTGTTGTTTTTTCGGCTTTAGGAAGGTCATTAGCAGGGCATATCACAACAGCTTGTCAGCAGGTATCTGAAGACGCAAACATAATGTCAACTGTAAATTGGGCATGTGCTTCATATGACGGACCCAGTAATCGGACATCGACCCTCCTTGCTCGGCCATATGATTAGAAAATGGGTGAACCAGGCTAGTCCGACGGATCAGCTGCGCATACGCCTTACAGGCGATTCAACGGCTATACTATGTAATGTGCTACAATATATATATACAATGTAGGAGGTTCCTAGGTTTGAGATGCCGATTTTTATTAACTTCATTGCTAGGCAGAGACGATATCCTGCTGACATGCTTTTGGGGCTCATATATATATATATATATATATATATATATATATATATAATATATATATAATATATATATATATAATATATATATATATATACCTGATTGAACCAAAAAAAAGAACTCACATATGGCTGATCTTTTGGACTAGTTATGGGTTGGGAGGGTTCATTTCGAAACATAACCTTATTGTAATCCGAGGTCATCAAACATCATTTATGATATTGTCTTCAGTGTGACCCCGATCACGGAGCCAACCACGGAGAGACAGGTGTTCTGATCATTTGGTCATCCTGCATGAACCCAGTAGCCGACTTGGCGCCAACACAACAATTGTACTGTAGAAGTCAAAGTCGATGGAAAGTGGTCGAATTACGTGTGTGTAAAGTTCAGGTCCAATATACGCGATTTGAATAAATACACTCGAAAGTCCTGTACAGGGAGACACATATACACACGTTTTCACTTTCTTACGTGCATATGTTTATCATACAGGAGCTTACGATTAGCGCGACACAGTTGGGTTACTGCCGATCGATCGAACCGACTGAACAACGATATTCCTGCTTAGTCGTATACAAGCACCTGACGAGTGTGGACACTGTCCATACGTGAAAAATTTGTAATGCTAGTGTAAGATTTTCAGTTCGACGTAACTTTGTTATATTATCTAGCTCTGCTTTCGAGCACTTCATTAATTAGGATTTGTCGTTTTCGGCGTTCCCATGTGAGATGCGCAATATAATATTAAATAGGTAAAAACTAGGACAGAAGGAAGGAAATCCAATAGCTTGAATTTTTATTGACTCTATGAATAGTTTTAATTAACAGAAAGAGAGGAAATAACACCACTGGTTTTGTTTTCTTTAATCCCTGAATACCCCATTAATTTATCCAAAACAATTATTTACACTACTTTTCTTCGTTTGAACATCAGCTGTTACTGCGTCACGCCGATATGACCATTTGATTTTCAAGGAAACATCGGAAATATATCACACACGCTGTTATATCGGAGATAACGGAAGCAATGACCTATCTTCACCTCGGCTGAAGGGCGTGGTAAAATTCCATGAATTTCACTGGCCTGTTAGCGTGACGTCCGCCAAAACGGACACTCAATATATTGTTCCTTTAGCGAATTCATAGTTACAAAGCGGGCATTGCGCAGGAATTCGTGACAACTTTGTCAATGCGGTGACTCCGTCAATGAACTCTACTGTACAGGACAGCTAATCTCGCGGTTGCATCAAGTAATAAGAAAGATGAGGTTAACTCTGCCAATATTCGCCGTGGGGGCAGGCATCAGGAAATGAATATGATAAATAATTTGTCTAAAAATACTATATGAAACTAAGATTACATCATAAAGCCTCCCGTCTACTCGTTCCATCTATTCACCGCTGCGATGCAGTACATCTCTACTATTACTGAGAAGTATTAAAGACAGTTATAAATATTTTTGGCTCAGCTAACCTGTCAATAAAACTTAATAAAGCATTTTCACATTAACAATCAAGTCATTCGTATGCTAATCATATACCTAATGTAGGCTAATGATTACGACTAGTGCTTCCATAAACTAGTAAAACGTACTCTCTTGCCTCGACTTTCACGAAGTTAAAGCATTGATTAGTTATGGTGCACAACGAAACTAGTTTAAATATGCCTATAGACTTGAAAATAAAATTAAAAAAAACACAATCACTACTGGCTTCCTGGTTTTATTTAGCGACTGAAGAAACAGAAGGTGGAAGGCACCATACCCTGTAATGTACCCCGTTACTCGAACAATTCTCCGAGACGTACATCATAACGATGTGGGCACATGGAATATACCGCGCAGGTAACGTCCAACTTGTGTAAGTGTACGCCACCAGCAGACCGGTGGCACGATCCACTGTCGTGTTACCGGCGTGCGGCGCTGGCAGCTGTTCGCCGTCAAGTGACCCCGTGGTTCTCGACGTTTCTGGTAGCGCGGTTGCCATTGGGGTTTTTCCTTCTCACGTGTAATCATGTCGTTAATATGTCTTCGTCAGTGCGCGAAATTGATGATGATGCAAAAGTTGAATCAGATGGTTAGATGTCTCCGGTGGGCGGAGCCTGGCTGAGTTCGTGAAATCGACATCCGGGCGTTTTCGGTAGAGGTAACTGAAGTGGGGGACTTCATCTGGCTTTCAATGCCAACACTCATTTTCGTTCTCAGTGTATTAGCGATTTTCGGTATTGTTTTACAGTTTCATCGACGGAAGTTATTCCAGATATATCGACAAAGACCTATAAATATTCGCTACGATACTTCGCGAATTCACTATCTACACCATCCTGGTCATACGCACAAGCATGGTAACGCTCCGTAAATGGCTAGGTAACAGCCCAACAGTCCTCAATGTCGTTATACCGAGAACTCAAACGGTCTACCGGTACTACTTATTCTGCTGTACAAGAGATGCGAAGATGGATTTCCTCTTAATGAGGGGGCAGGGGTGTTGTAAATCTCCGCCACCCTTCCCTCGTCCAAGACCACCACTCTATCAGAATCCAAGATGGTTGCCGTGCGATGCTAGGGCAAAAAAGAGAAGAGTTTTTGGTTGAAGGTTCCCTATCGCCCAGGTTTACAGTGTACATAGTCACACTCATGCGCATGGGGAGATCGGTGCGTTGATCGTTATAAGAGCGGTGAAGTGACAGGAACGGTTGAGTGTCCGCCTGCAATGCCTGAGATCCCTGGTTCAAACCCCGGTGTCGTCACAGACACCAACTTTCACCCGCTCCTTTCTCGTGTAGGAAAGTGGCTGCACGAGTGAAGCTACACTCTCGTCTGTCGGATGGGGACGTTAAATGCGGTTCAGGGGATCGGAATTCTCACCCCTGCCTCGTTTACTCAAGGGCACTTTCTGAAAAAGAGTAAGTGAGATTAGCCGGTTTGTCCTTCCACACCCAAAACTGGAGCCTCTACATTTTCCGACTAAGGATTTCCTATGTCAGCTGAAGCACCTTCGGGTGGAAGCATAAAACGAGGCGTATAAGTAATGAACTGAACTAATGAGTAGTCGAACTCTGAGTTCGGAATGGTGCAATATATTTTAGAAGAGAGTTAAATATTCATTGGATAGCCCTCAACTTAGATTTTCGTTGTCACTTTGGGCTTTGGGTATGCAAAACAACCTGCACCATATTGACTAATTTGCATACTAGTTATTGTATATCATCTGACCATGGCTAATAGTAAGAATAACAGGACCTGCGCAAACTAGAATGTAACCGAGGTCATATATTAACAAAAGCAACTTCCAGTTGCCATTACCGCCTGGTTGTAAATAGCGGTAGCGACGGCGACGTGTAAACCGATACGACTGAAATCAATATCAACGCAATGATATATATATACAGGTAGATATATAGTTCCGGTATATCGTAACCTATAGTTTCGATATACGCGGGGCGGGATCCATCATAAAAACAGCACCGCCCGTTGTTCCGTTCCAGGTGTTGCGGGATGATATGGCCTCTTCATATATTAGGCCCTGGTCACTAGACTTCCAGCAACACGAACCATAGCGTCCAATCAGGATAGTGTTTGGCGATCGGAGTATATGCTTACACGCAATTGTACGAACGGTCCTCTCGGTGGAAGGAAGACGCGCAAATTCTGCAAGAGGGCATCCTGCGAAGAACAAAAACAAATTTGCATTCGCGGAATACGTTCGATGGAAGCTGAAAACTCCCTAGTTAACTTGGGCATGCAGTAAACAGGTAAACATTCGTCCGAAGCACAGCCGTGCCTCGCTCGCTCACGCATTATGTCACGCATTGTCGCGCATTATAATTGGGCTCAAGATGAGTTTAAATATTTTTGATACCACTGAACTCTATTTTCCACATTCTCCGTTTTATTGAAAGAAAAAAAAGACAGTCAAATATTGTTGCAAAATTTTGCTGTTATCTAATTCACCACATTTTGATTTGTCCTCCAATCGATTGAAAATAGAATATCTTCCTGGTGGATGACAATAGTCTGGAAAATGTGCCACAACGGCTAAATCTCATCCTGCGATTCATACAACAGAAATTGGTAAGCGAAAGCATTTCCGAGTTGTTTTTAGAATGAGTGATCAGTTGACCAACAGAATAACACACATATCGCGGTATATGCCCTTTTCCAATATACGGTGCGGAGGCAATGGGAATAGTATACCCGCATCATAGGAATCCTGCCCGCTCTCCGACAATCCCGAGAGTTAGTGATGATGTTTTGGCGTTCCGGTACCCCATTTTCCCCCACCCGCCCCATAACGCCCGAGTAGGATGAGAGTCGTGTGCACAGTGGAAACAGCTGAACAATAATTACGCGTTTCGAAAATGGTCTCTCAAGTCGAAAGCTTCACCGACTGAACTAATCCTGCCCTCATCCCTACCTCCAATTCTGATTTTTTTAGGTAGCTTATCGGACTGTCCACTGAGGTTTTTGATTCATTATTCCATATACTCACCGTCTCCATATCTATTGAAGCAGTAGCCTCATCCATGATCAGAACCTTGCTGTCTCTCAGGAAAGCTCTCGCCAAGCAAAATAACTGGCGCTGACCAACGCTGAAGTTCTCACCGCCTTCACTGACAGTGGCATCTGGTTTTTGAAAGTAATAGGGATTTGGTATATCGAGCATTTAGAATGTATCCCATGTTAATATAGGTGACCTGTGTATAAGTTTTACTGCCACACACACTGTTGAAAGGGGTCGGACGAATGAACAACAATTTCATTCTATGCCTGTTAATGGAATGATTGTTATAGTCTTGGTTCATTCTGAGGTAGTTGGGTACTTGCCCAACCTCTTCAATAGGGTACCTTCAAATCAAAACGGACTGGTCCTTGGAAAAAAGCGACACCCACAGCTTTTTCCTTGACTCGTCGGGAAATCATCATGAGTTCATGAACGTGTGTTATGTCAGTGTGTGTGTGTGTGTGTGTATGTGTATGTATGTTTGACGCCTCGCTTGCAAACCGACTCGGCCAGGCCTAGATGGATATAGCGCATAGTGGTATGTGTTCCTCATTTTGATTAGGTCAGGTCATGGTCACCTGAGGCTGCTAACGAGGTCGAAATCAGAAAAAAAAAAATAACACGATAAACCCAGAATGATTGGTAGTTGAAATTTATTTATAGCTTTCCAAGGAGAGTACAAAAACCCTATTATTTTTTGGTGTCAGCCAGGGTATTTTTCGTAAAACAGAATAAGACATTTTGGGGGAAAGGGAAGTAGTTCGAATAATTTCAGCTCGTAAACACAATAATGACCAGGTTTGTATGAATGAAGACAAAACTTGGTATGTGTACTTCCCGCGATAAGCACATCAACCTCATTGTGTTGGGTCAGGTCAGTGGTCATCTGAGGTCATTAAATTCGACCTAAACAAGAACAACAGGGTGACTGTAACTCCCCATAAGGAAGCTACACACCAAATTTCTGCCTGATCAGACCAAACATTCTGGACTTGTCGTGTTTACAAGCATTTTCAGACTTTGACCTCTGTTGAATCAGATGACCTTTGACCTTTGACCTGGGTTCATGTATTCATCATGAGGAACTTCCATACCAAGTATGAGCTTCATCCATTCATGTGGGTCGAGTTATCGTGTTTACAAGCCGGGCGTCACGCACACACACACACACACACACACGACATGACTGCATAGATTCCTCTGACTTTGCCAAGGAATCAATAATAATAATTTCACCCATGCAAATTGTTAGGAGGGGAAGTTGGTTAGATGAAGGAGTCAGCAATCATGACCACCAACTTTCAACCAGGAACCACGAAGACAACATTTCAGGTTTAGGGCGCCCAAAGTGCCCAAAATGAAATAGGTGAGTCACCGTTAACACCATGATGTTTTGACAGGAAAGGTTCTCCCACGCATCATAAGTTGGTATGTCCTCTGCCGAAGATTGACACTTGTGATCACGCAGGGCCTGCTAGGAACTTCAGAACTGTTAAGCGCGTCGTGTACACCCACTGACATTTCACTTGAATTTGACATATCCTATGTATACCCCTTTCTCCTGAAATTCGGGACTATTGTTCTGATATAGGCCCAAACAATGTAGGTCCATTAAGTTATTTTGATAGATTTCAGAACGAACTGACAAAATAGTGCATTGCAATAGAAATAAAATTAGGAAAGTCCAAGTAAACTTTCCCCCATAAAAAGGCTTCAATATTTTTTAAGTTTCTATAGAATCTTTATAGAAATTATTCCGAGGAATCCATTCGGTATTCCGAGGAATTCCATTCAGGTATTCATGTATGTTGCCTCTATTGAATCTGATACCATTCATGATCAATTGTATGGGATCCAATTCATGAAAATGATGGGCTAGTTGGCTAAAGTAGAATTCACTATTTAACGTGTTATTGATAACAAAAAATCTACATCTTGTTCAGTCATATTCAAATGAATACCATTCGATTAAGAACAACTGAGAACTACACTCACCCCCTCGGAGATTTTATCCATGCAGGCAGAGCGGTGTGCACGTAAAGCCCAGGCCGCGGGTTCGAATCCCGCTCGTACCCGGTTTTCCTCTACGTTTCTTCCTCGGTGGATTAAATGGCCAGTTTCGCCCGCATGTGGGATGTGAACCACCTTCGCATGGATAAAATCTCCGCAGGGGGTGAGCGTTAGTTCTCAGTTGTATCATGGTATGTGCCGATACGCAACCTCCATCCATTAATTGATTAAGAAAGGTTTGGCGATCTGAATGACATCAGTTCCTGTAAAAATTAGTATATTGATTTTGATTCAACATGTGAGTATATTTGACCAGGAATCTGTAGTTGCAAATTCCACACCACACCACCTATTTCCAGCTATTTGTTGTTCTGCATATAGGTACTTCATTTCCTCTAAAGATGTTATAGAAACTTCCATATTCGTTAAGACTTTGCATAGGTTATTCTTCTGTATTCCTCTTCAAACCCAGAAGCCGCAGAAGCGCAAGATTCAAAGGGTATTCTCGAAATGTTAGTTGCTTAGGTTAGTTGTGGCGCACGACCGTCGCTCGTTGCACTTGCGCGCGCAGATGGGGGAGAGGCGTCCGAGTTGTATGCACCGTCGTGATACTATAATATTAAAATCACATCGACTTTACTCCTGTAGTTTCTACCCAGCCACTAATCTATCATATTCATTTCACTTTTTATTGAAAAATGTATGTGTACAGGTATTTTATTAGCAACTGTTGATTCGAAACTTTTTTTGTGAACCGGTAGTAGCTTGTGCCTATAATGAGACGACTCGTTATGGTGGTGGTGGTAATTCAAGAAGGCGTCATAGGTGATCAGGACGAAGAGGCCAAGGAGTTGAGGGTGGGGGTTGATAAGGCTCATCTAGGAACCCTGGCCGTATTGATCGTGGATGATCCCGGCGAAAACTCGCCCTCTCTCCTCGACTAGTACACAGATGGTATATCGATGCATGGGGTAACCACTCCCAAATGATCTCGCGACCGCCGCCATTCTGTCTCTCCCTTCCTTACCCAGAGAGGACGATCAGTGAACTCCAGGATCCGAATATTTTCTCGGAGCCCGGAGAAGCTGATGATTCATGTCCAACGTGACTGCTCAAAGCCGAATGATGAGACTAATTGCGGAACCCCGGAATCCCATCCTCAATCCCTGTAATTTATCAACGCACCATGAAGTTTAGACCAAGACATCGCACATCGCAACTGCAAGTGAAAGCACCCAGGGAAGGACGTCAGTGATGGAAAATTCGAACCCCACAGTTTTCGTGTTTGAAGGCCAGGCTTCACATACATGCATGTTGATTGCCATGACTGCATAAATTCCTCTGACTTCGTCAAGGAATAAAACAATTGGAATTCCCAAGATCCCAATTGCCTATGTCATGCATTTTTTTTCTCGCGTCAACCAGGTCATTACGTGTACTGATCCTTACCAAGCGATCCTCCAGTTCCTGAACAACAGACTTCAACTGGGCAATCTCGAGAGCCTCCCAGAGCCTCTCATCTGGTACCCCATCGTCCAGTGGATCGAGGTTGAACCTAAGTGACAGAGAAAAAGTCAATAATCTCGAAACGAGACGTATAATCAGAAACGTTCATAGAATGCCTATTAGATGGATTGAAACAATCTCCACTATGAGCTTGAGTGAAGTGCAACCATTACCTTAACCATTCTGAAACTATTCTCCGTAATAAGAAGAACCTATAATGACCTTCAAATACCCTAACTTTTTGTCAGGATCCACTGTAGAAGACCATGTTTCAAAACTGCAAAATTATGCGAATTTGACCTACGGTGACCTCCATTTTAGTCAGGATTAAATGTAGTTTACATCTACCAAGTTTCGGTAAAATCCGACAAAGTTCAGAGAATCGCATGCACTATGCAAATTTGACTTTCGTTGACCCTAAACTGATCTCAATCAATGGAGCCATTTCTTATATTACCGACATTTATGAGTCAATCCAACAAAGCGGTGAATAGGTATTGCGTTAACGCCGGAGGAGGTTCCGGCGGCGGTGGAGACGGCGGCAACACACCGAAAAGCGGAACATACCTTGACACGAGTATCGTTAGGATATCATGAGGGAGATGCTGTAAAGGAATTCTGTGGGGCAGCGATACAATTTTGTCAACTCTGCTGTTCGGACTTACTGTATATGTGGGAGTTATATCATTTTGAAATTATACATTAGTTCACTGCAATATTTTCAGTGAATTAATCGCAACAGAGTGCCAGTAACTTACTGTAAATTCTTACAATGGAATGTTACACTTTTTGTCGGGTCCAGAGAGGCCTAAGCTAGCCTTGGACTGGCTATGAATGAAAGGAATTGGTACCTTAGTAGTAATCAACTAAAGCGACAAAAAAAAAAACCGTGGAAAATATGATTAGTTTAAAGACCACTAGTATGTTTTCTAATAGTGTTTCTTAAGTCCTTTTCTCAGAACGTTCACGGGAATGCCAGATCTAAAGTATAGTTGCCATTTATAAATGTAATTTACCATTTATGATGTATTATTACAAATATTTCTTCAGTGTGATACATCTCATGGACATCTCAACCTCCCAGCATCGTAGATATAGTGTAATACTATGATATCGTAGTCGTGAAATACATACCTGATCGAACCCGTGAAGAGGATGGGGTCTTGAGGGACGATAGAAAGCTTCTGGCGAAGCTTCGTAAGAGGGATGTGCTTGACGTTCATCCCGTCAATGTACACCTCACCTGTGGAAAAAGGAAGAAAAAAAGATATGATTGAAGGCAAAGTCCAGCCGAATTAATGCTTTTCTTGTGTTATAATGTTATGTCATTCAAATATCACTTTGTTCCAGGTTTATAGCATGTTTCGGTTGGGAAGATATGGCTTCCTCAAATTTCATATAATTTGGTGATTTTGGCAAACTGGGCAAACCTTTATTGATGTCATATCTACCATTTATCAGGAAAAGTAAAGACATATTGCTTCCACGTTGCCTTAATTAAATTGGTAGATATGACGTCATCAAATGTGCCAATTCGAAAATTGCCAACTTACCAGTGATAAATTAATGATCTTTGAAAATACATAACTTTATAACTGAACATGCTATGAACATGAAAACAAAGTTTGATTTGCATGATTTTCAATGCATATAATATTTTTTGGCTGGACTTGCCCTTTGAAGGCTATCATGGTTTCACTTGCATATCTGCAACTAACAGAGGAGCGATCCCCATTGCTCTTAAAATTGACCCAATGTCCCTGGGCTTAGTCCACTTCCACTAGGTTTGACCAGTGCACTGTCCCGTTTTTTTTTTCAGACGCAACTACTAGGGATTGTGGAGGGGCGAGGGGATTGTGACTCATGTTTATGGAGCCCCCCCCCCTACTGATAATGAAGCGATTGCAAAATGAATTATTTTGAATATTCCATTAACGCTCGAGAGGCGAAAATGCACAGGCTACCCTGCTGTCACGGTCAAAAACATTTGGATCAAATTGACCCAGAAGAGAAACAAAATCCAAGGGGGAGCACAAAATTTCAGGCAATTTTTTTAACCGAATTCAATTTTTTGGTTGGTGGTTATTCAAGCAACCAAGCACCTCCTCCCGTTCAATGTCGGAGAAAATATCTCAGGATGGGAAGGCACTAGACGTTCTCAACATTGAATCGGAGGCGCGAGGGTTTGAGAATACGAGTGATTTCGTTCCAACTACTTTTGGCAGGGATTGCAAGTGCGACTTCCTCCTCTAGGACTTGTGCAATGTCACAAGTAGTGGGAGAGCCCTATATTAGTTCTACAAAATAGGGTGTCAATATACCAACTTAAGGTACCAAGAAAAACCTTTGGTTCCATCGTGTGATTCCACGTTATCTTTTCTCACCTGAAAATATGTCGACTATTCTGAACAAAGCGAGGGTCATTGACGACTTGCCACTTCCAGTTCGGCCGCCCGCAGATTCCGATCTGGAATTCAACAGAAAATAGAAGGCTTCGGTAAAATATGTATATCAGTGCCATTGCAAACTTTGAAAGACGACATTATGCTGTTTTAAGTTGAAATTAGGTAGGCTTCAATATTTCATGTAACTATGTTCAGAACTTCAGTTTTAAGCAGGTCTAAAATGATATTGGCCTACGGATTGGCAATATCAGCGCCAAGAAGTTTACCCAAACGTTATCTCTATATCTCAAGGGCTTGTCACGCTATAACCATTCTTTATCGTTCCGCTACACGATCATTTTAAGATTTTCAAACTTGCCCCAGGGCGACGAAGGTCTTGTGGTGTCAATGTTATAAATACTAGTGCAAAACCATCACACCACATCACCTTCTCAGAATCGGGAATGTGTTACACAAACTACATTCCTAAATGATGTCATATCGAGAAACAATGAAAAGTCGTACGATAAATTGTATAGGTCAACGGCAAGAAGAAAAATATGTGATATTAAGAAAAAGAAAAAGGGGTATTCCACATCGGAACGGTCCAGCAAATAGCGAATCAAGTCCTCCTTCAATGTGGCAGAGTGTTTGAGCTATCATGATCATGATGGGGCTGGCATATCGACATTAACCTAAAATATCGGACCGTTTGCACGGCACGACATCGGTCTAGTGTGACCGGCCCTTTACAACATTTAATTGGCAGCATCCACAATCAAATTATACGCGTGTAAAATTTCACATTTCAGTTCAGTTTTTAATTTTTGGGAACCCACTTTACTATTAAATGTTACGTAATGAAAACAATAATATTGCCGCACTGGTACTAGATTTTGAATAAATTATCGGATCTGGGCGAATTGATAAACTCCCTGCAGATGGCTACAACAAAGGTAATAATATATATAATATTATACAACCAACCCATTTGAAATAAGATTTTTCTATAATGTTAACTTGGTACAATACATAACGATGTATGACGTCACAGTTTAACAACACCAGAGAATATCCTATGCTTTTATTGTGATAAATAACACAACATTCAGTAGTTCTACTGTCCTCTTACAAAAGTAGCAATCAACACCTACCAACACACCACAGCAATCCTCTCTTACAGGCTACTCATTTTCCAAAGTGCATATTTACAGGTTTGTACAAGTATGGTGCCAGTCATTCTTGACGTACCCCATTCCAACGAAGCTAAGCACTGCCGGCACCTAATGGACACCACATGAACCCATCCTGTCATGCCCTCACTCATCTCCTAAGGCTCTCACGTGTTCGCCCCGAGTGCCACAACCCGGTCCACCACCGTTTTCATCAGCTGAACGGCTGGAACTCCCGTGAGGAGAGTGACGCTCGCCACTGCGTCACTTATGAACCTCCCAGCCTCAAGTGAGGAAGATCAAGGAGAGAGGACCCCCCCTGATGAATTTCGACTACCGATAACTTTTAGAGAGCCAAATGTCACCGTCATTCCGAGCCCTGACGGATAAAAATTTGTTCTACTCCCGCTCCCCCCCCCCTCCCCCCTCTCTCTCCCTCTTTACTCCATGCTCGATTCCGACGGAAAAGATGTTGATGAAATACAGGCAGTGACATCCTTCGCAATCAACATCCCAGTTAAGAAGCCAAGGGTGTCAGATGACATTCTCAATCTGTGCGGCAAACGTAAAAAGCTAAAGAAGAACGAAGCGAGACACTGATGAGCCACCCAGTAGATTTGGTCAGCAGGCATGAAGAGACCATAAGAAAAGCAAAAGAGGCATGGATTGAGTTCTGATGTCAAGGCATGGAGACTATTCGTCTAGAACAGCAACAAGAAAAGCTTACACTGGTAAAGATCTGACGCAGCCTAAGCAAGGAAATCACCACCATACAGGAGAAGGAAGGAAAGAAACTCTCTTGAAGAGGATCAGGAAATTTTGGAGGGATGGACCGATGGACCGGTTTCGATGGCGATAAAAACCAAAGAGCTGTTGTGGAGCAGAATAAACTCAACCACCTGCCACTACACAGACAATCACTCAGCACCGTAATTTGAAGGGCGCAAACTGAGGGCATGGGCATGTCGCAAATCGACAAGGCGGCCAAGACGATCTTGCCGGCACGGGAGGCAGAAAATGAGAGGGCAGACAAGAGAAGATGGTGTCGACAGAGTCCCCTATATAGTGGACGGGCCTCGAACTGCATTGTGTGTCCTGCGAGTGGCCGAGGACAGGAAGAAGTGTAGTTTGCGAGGTCCTCTGTGGCGCCCCTATACGTTCTACCAAACTCCGGATAAGTGAGGTAGGTGACCGTACCATTCCACGCAATCGCCTCGCGTGTGTATCATTTCTCGATCATGGATTTGTTACTCGACGTTAAATATCTGGTTGGGATGAAAACCAGAAGCCAAAGGCTTAGGTGATTCCTTTCCTCTTTCTGACAACCTATAAATCAGACCAAGGACAATGGGAGCTTGCACCAGCTCATTGTGTGAACCCTAACGTCTGACAAATTCCCATTTCCCCAACCAAACCATAGGGCTCCTGTACTCATGATAAGGGAGCTACACACTAATTTTCGAGGTTTTCAGACTCCGACCTCTGGTGACTCTCAAATGAACGACTGACCCAAAACAATAGGGTTAAGTACTCATCATGGGGAACTCACAATACCCAAGCATGAGCTTCATCCATCTGGTTGGAGTCGAGTTATCGTGTTTACAAGTCAAATTGGTCAAAAATTTTCACTTTTTCACAAATTTTCATATTCTTGACCTAAACTCACACTCTGATAACCTGCCACCCTGACCAAAACAATCGGGTTCCTGTCCTCCCCATAATTAACTATACACCCATTCAACTTGTCAGACCCACCATCCTGACTTATTGTTTACGAGGTTTTCAGACTTTGAACCCTCCCCCCTTTGGGGGGGGTTGTTGACCTCAGAATGACCTCTGACCTGATCCAAAACAATAGGTTTTCATGTACTCTCCTGGCGACACCTACCAAGTGACGGAGCCTCATCCTCCAGGTGGATCGAGTTATCTGTTTACAGCCAAAATTTGGCCGAAATATTGCACTTTTCTCACAACACATTTTCCACTTTTGACCAAATTCATAATCCCATACCCCGACCAACCAAAAACAAGTGCAAGTCCGGACGTCTTGGAGCTCGGACAGCAAAACTCTTGTGCAGATACACTGCATTTTTTTGTCGCCATTTTCACTTTATTGTTTTTCACCGTCAACTGAACCTCTACTGACTCTGTCTAACCTTGGAACAGCTTGGAACATGTCTACCCATTATCCAATATTGGCTACAGTGCCCATCTA
Organism: Sclerodactyla briareus; assembly: GCA_026419785.1. Lineage (NCBI taxonomy): Eukaryota > Metazoa > Echinodermata > Holothuroidea > Dendrochirotida > Sclerodactylidae > Sclerodactyla > Sclerodactyla briareus. The sequence continues at coordinate 80,124 of JAODTK010005617.1, read as the reverse complement.
AGCCTGTGGCAGTGAACAGTGGAAACACACTTCCCACAGAAATGATATCAACATTGTTGCCCTCATCTTGTAGTTGAACCACTCCACAGTTACCATCAAACAGCATTTAGTGGGGGGGGGGGAGCCAAGCCCCCAGTTCTGGTCCACCACTCAGAATTGGCCGAGATGTAAATGTAAACCAATCCTTTGGAGGCAGGGACTAGTGTAAACTAAGGCGAGATGCGATGAAGACAAATCAAACACCCCCTGGACAATAGGTTTTATTGTTAACTATTCTGCAGCCTGGACTTCTGATAGATAAGGTAAGCACTGCTCAGCAGAGGATTGAGTATGTAAACAAACTTTTCTGGCAGCAGGAGAGCTCAATAAATGGAATTGGGGTAATTAATTGATTTAATTAAAATCTAATACCACTATCGAACATAAATGTAGCTAAGGCGAGCCCGTAGCATATCTTCATCCCCAACCAAGTTTCAACCTGATCGCATGTATTTTTAGAAGTTATGAATGAACGTGACGACCAGAAGGGACAACGAACGACGACTAACTAACGAACAACGAACGACGAACGGCCGGACGGAGAGACATGATGACTGTAAGCTATCCTCCACCGAGCTAACATATAGGGTTCCTGTAACTCCACATAAGAAACTAGCACCAAATTTCAACTTGAGCAGACCACCATTCCGGGCTTAGCGTGTTTACAAGTTTTTCAAGACTTTGCCCTCTGTTGACCTTGATGACCTCTGACCCTTACCCCAAACCATGAATTCCTGTACTCATCATGGGGAACACACATACCAGTATGAGCTTCAATCCATCCATGTGGTGTCGAGTTATCGTGTTTACAAGCCAAAATTGGCCAACAATCGAGTTTATTTCCCCACAAATTTTCTATTTTTGCCAAAATCCACCCCTAGACCAAACCAAAAACAATAGGGTTCCTGTCTCCCCCCTAAAAAGCTATACACAGGTCACTATACCACCAATTTCAACTTTATCTGACCAACCATTTCTGGCCATTTATCGGGTGTTTACCAAGGTTTCCTCGACTTTGACCTCTAGTGACCTCAGATCTCTGACCTGGACTCCAAAACATCAGGGATCATGGTACTCATCCATGGGGAACACACATACCAAGTATAAATTCTCCATCCATGTCGTCAAGTTATCGTGTTTACAAGCCAATTGGCCAAAAATCGCTTTTCACCATTTTCTATTTTTGACCAAATCCACCCCTGACCTGAACCAAACATAGGGTTTCCTTACTCCCCCTAGGAAACTCTACACCGAATTTCAACGTGATCGACCAACCAGTCCTGGACTTAGCGTGTTTTACAAGGTTTTCAGATTTTGACCTCTTGTTGACCTCAGATGACCCTAGATCTGACCTCAAAACAAGGGGTTTTCATTATTCATTATGGGGAACACCCATACCCAAGTATGAGCTTCAATCCTCATGTGTGTTGAGTTATCGTGTTTACAAGCCACTTGGCCAAAAAAAGCGATTTTTCACAATTTTCTATTTTTGACTAAAAGTCACCCCTGACCAGAACCAAAACACTGGGTTCCTGTACTCCCCATAAGACAGCTATAACAAATTTCAACCTGATCTGCCCAACATTCTGGACTTATCGTGTTTACAAGGTTTTTCAGCAGACTTTTGCCTCTGTGACCTTCAATGACTCTGACCTGACCCAAAAAACATAGGGTCAGTACTCATCATGTTTACAACGATTCCAAGAGACTTCCTCCATCCATGTGGGGCCAAGTTTCGTGTTTACAAGCCCAATTTGGCCAACAATCGACTTTTTCACACATTTTCTATTTTTGACCAAATCCACCCCTGAACCTGACGCAAAAACATAGGGTTTCCCTGTCTCCCCTAGAAAGCTATACACCAACTTTCAACTTGATCTGACCCAGCCATTCTGGACTTATCGGTTTTACAAATGTTTGTCAGAATATGACCTCTAGGACTCAGCTGACCTCTGACTACCCAAAGATACAATAGGGATATTTACTCATCATGTGGAACACACCTACCAATATGAGCCGGAGCTACCTCCAGACCTGATCAAGTTTCGTGTTTACAAGTCTAGGCATCACACACCACTACACACACACACGCACACACACAAACGCACAACACCCACACACAACACTACACCACACCCACACTACGTGACTGCATAATTCCCTCTGAACTCGTCAGGGAAATCAAAACTCGACTGCAAATTCAACTTTTTCATATTTGATTTTCACTATCATAGCCGCTTTACCGGAACATTACTTCCTCCTTGCTTTGCTTTTCTCGGCTCCACTGGAGCATAACTCAGTGGAGATTATGGTGGATAGTTGAGTTTTTTTCAATGTGATATACTTTTCTACGAAATTCCGCAACGACAGCCCTCTGGGATCAGCTGGTCTGTTCACGAGAACGATTTTATTGGGAAATTGTACATCGCTCGTCGAACTGATCATCCTGTTTCCGTTTTTTGTTTTTGTTATTTTTTTTCGAAGAGCTTATGCTAACTATAACAAACCTTTTCTCGAGGGTTGAAGGTCAAACTGACGTTCCTGAGGAAAGGGTCCAGTTCTGTCATATCGGGGCCCAAAGTTCGGTCATAACGACTCTCCCTGGTCGAGCCAAATGCTGGAGGATCGACAATACCTGTACGAGAGAGAAAGTCTTAGCAGCTAGCGATGCCTTGCATGACTTATGTTCACACGGACTACTCATACTCGTACCGGGCGGGGGAAGCAGGTAGGCCTCCCACATTTCCACGGAGATCGACAATTCAGGCAGATCCAGGCGAAATGTTTCCATGAAGACGCCCAAAACTCCTACTGAATACTCGTTCTCTATCGCCTGAATTGAATTCCCGGTATTTTCTGCATTTGACTTCGACTTTTTTTCAGTTGCGGCAGAAACGAAACACATTTTACTCCCACCCCCTTAAAATGTCTCGTACGACCATGATAGTAATAGTGGACACGATTTTCTGTCGGAACTGTTTTCAAATACTACTACGTAATAATAATTGATAATGACAATAATAAAGAATCTATCATCGATAATAATAATATAATAAACCACTATTACTTGAACCATAAGCATCAGGATACTAAGGTAGAAAGTTATCCGGTCTACTATTCTCAGTCACCCCGGACCCCCCGGATATTTCCGAAGTGTACTCCTTTTATCCCATCTAAACACCTCTAGGTATGACAGAGAAATGACAATCACGTGACTTGCAACAAAGGAGGGAATCAGATCGTCCAAAAATTCCGTTTCTATCGATCGACGGCCGGATACTGTACCTATTTTCATTCAGAATCAAGGAAAGTTTATCTTTCTCGTGATGTTAGGTTATGCCAATAGGTAGGGTATGTCCTTTATGGGCTAGATATCGATTAATTCCATAAAATTCCTGCTAGACCGGGCCTACGAATATCGCTCCGCCTCATACTTGTAGTATAGCCTCATGGTTAAATTTAGCCATAAGAATTCGAATAGTTTACTTGAAAATAAATAACGCAAACAATGTGAATTATAGTCCGCACTTGTGAACCGTCCATATTCTTCTGAAGGGATTTTTCATATAAGTTCAATCGTCTCTACGGTCGGTTCATCGACATCTCTCACCTCCGCAGCGGTCATTAACAATGGCGAGAACTGAGCAAAAGCCTGCAAGGAAATCCAAGAAATAATCGTCCAACTCAACGAAACCACGACCCACTACATCTACAGACTACGCGTACCGTATTGGACAGGAATGATTTGTAAATCTCGATGGTGTACCGACTTGTAGAAAGGGAGTGATGGTGCCGAACCCACCCCCTGACTCAGGCAGAGAGGAGCCAACCCCTCGGACGGAGACCTAACGAACCCGACCCTGCTACCCTATTACACCCCCGCACCCTTTTACGACAATACCGCACGTAACTATGCCGGAAATCGGTCCAGATCGATATTGCGGTAGCTTTTTGAATTCAATCAACACATTCATGTTAGATCATATGATCGACTATATTTGAGAGCCGCTTCCGCGAAGTATGCGATCACTACCCAGATGTTACTGCAGTAAATATCATTTAGAAGCACGCACTGCGGCCGGCGCTTCAGTGTAACGTTTTTACGACGGTATGCGCCGTGACTCTTGAAACGCGACAAACGGCTGCCGGGAATCATCAATGCTTTCTGTCCTATTACTGACCCGCTACCCAGCTCTGTCGTAGCTTCCCCCTCAAACTGCGTTCGTCATCTGCCCAGGCTAATATTTTAACAATTGAAAATCAGGCCTGATCTACTGGAATCATATTCAATCACGTTTGTCCTACCGCCCCGGCTTTTCATGGTTGTCGGAATGAAACAACCGTGTTTTTAATTTTCTCCCCCCGTCCCCGCTCCCCATCGTCCCAAAAGTTGAAGTATCCGTAGCCTTAACACGTGAAGAAGCGATGTATTTAGATGGTGGTAATGCACTTTACTCACAGTGATCAGGGAAGACAGAGCCAGGCCGACGGCTCCCGCTTGGAGGATATACTCCTTAGCCATCGCGATGGAACAGCCCCGAGCGACAACTACAGTTGCTGCTCACGAATGCACTGTTGGAAACGTGTACCCACTCAACGTTACCATTAGTACCATTGGAAAATTGTGTAATGTTGGGATGAACCCAATCAACCAATCAAATATGTCAACTCCTATTTGTTTGGCCATTAACTTTCGGGAGGCGAGTGTATACTAACATGCATGGCTATCAACTCTTCGCCTAATAGTGTTTAATGTTAAACTTTATTCTGAATGCAAGATAGATTTTCAGAAGTGCTTGCAAATAATAGGTAAAAAGAGTTCAATTCCTAAATTCCCAATAACTCTCCTACGCTTAATCGGATTGACTCGAAACATGCATAGTATAGGCCAACCTGATACCGGCATATCGTCGCATTCAGATGAATGCGGGCGTCGCCATATAAGCTGACGCCCTCTAATTCACCCATTCCGAGATTTTCCAGTTCATCGGATTTGGACGAAACTTGGTAAATGAAGACTACATCACATGGGCTCGACGAAAAATGGTCATTCTATGTCAGCTCCTTTTCCCTTGCATTCATGCGATTTCCAACTATGTCGGTTTTGAACGAACTTTGTGGAGTTATCCTATTTTTGTCCCACAAAACGTGGAGTCATTCTCGCGATGTCATTGGCATAATTCATGTGGTTTGCCCGTTTGTGGGTTTGTCAAATGAAAATTGAGGTGCATTAGAAACACAGTTCGGTCCTGCCAACTTAAGGCAATGGAAAGTCACCAGTATACTTTGATTGCGGGACTCTTGTGTTTTGGGTGCCAATTGCATTCCTTGCCTTAACCTGCTAACCAAGAGCACTGTCTTTATACCAGGCGACCTCGACAGCCACAGAGCTCATACTCCTGAATAATGCTGACGTTGGATCATGTTCAATTCTGCGGAAACGACTCGGTCGCGAACTGATCTTGATATCTGCAAATTGTGAAGCAAACATTACTCATGAATTAAAACAAACCCACCCCACAATCCCAAACGACTTTACTAAGTGTTTTTCAGTAACAGTTGGTTATAAAGCTTGCCAACCCATCGGTCAGTGTTCGCTTCCCGGTGAGTCATACCAAAAGACAACTACGAAGCCAGAGGGCTCAAAGTGATTCCTTGACTGTTGCTTCTCAATCTGCCAAGCTAACACTGGTCCTCGACGGCTGAACGTTCCTGACTTTGTGTTAACAAGATTTCCGTACTTTGACGCTTTCCCTACCTCAGATTAATTGACCTGACCCTGAAACACTACTATCATGTACTCTATGGGAACTCACATACCAGATGAGCTTCGTCATCAGGCGGGGTCGAGTTATCGTTTCAGCAATTTGGCCAAATAGTTTATTTTTCTCACCACTTACCCATCTCCTTCCCTAAAGCGACCTGGACCACAACAATGCATGGGATTCTTATACCTTCCAAAAAGAAGCTGCATACCAACTTCCTATCATCGGACCAGCGTCTGGACTACGTGTCAACATGATTTGAGTTCCGTGAATGTTACCTGTAGACAGAGCTTTATCAATTCCGTGGGGTTGACTTATTGTTAACGCGCAAAATTGGCCAAAGTATCAACTGCCACCGGCAACAATTGGGTCCTATATTCCTCATACCTGATCTGGAGTTTTTCCTGTACTTATTGGTTAGAGCGAAGCTCAGACTTCGGCCCCTCTTGTCATAAAGATGATCCCTGCCTTTACCCCCTACCCCTCCCCTCGACAAGGAGGGAACTCGTTATGGGAAACCCACATACCAAGTATAAACTTCATTCATCCAGGTAAGAGTCGATTTTATCTTGTTTGAACAGCTTGATTGGCCAAAATATCGATTTCTCCATTTCCCCTAACTTTATCCCATTCTACACCAAAAATAATGGGTTATGTGGTTCTATTGATAAAGTTGCATGCTCCGTTCGCCCTCCGGTTCCGAGGAACGGTCGGGTCCTGAATTCACGGAATAGTTTCGGACTTGGGACGTCCATGCGGTTCTCGGACTAGACAGGGTCCCAAGTGAGCCTTATTGGCTTCCGACCAGTAGAAATCAAATCAAATGGACTCATTTTTTCAGGATATCCGTTTTCGAACCGATAGTCACTATCGACTATTACAGTAATCGCCAACTAACAGTGAGCCACGATTTGCTAATATAGAGAGATAGATAGCATGTTATTGTCCATCTTTAGCAAAACAGAATTGGTTGCCCCAACAAAAGAACAATACTAAAATATTTTATACATACAAGTATTGGAATGCATATACAACAAGAGAGAACAGAAGAAGAAAAAGTTGAAAGTCCAAAAGTTACGGAGTTAAAGAGGTGGACTAGCCTATGGAAGAAGGAATTACACATCTGCAACTTCTAGTATGGGACCCATGCTCCCAGTCCCAGATATCTTATACTGTTTGAAAATGAAGAGTGGGTTGGATCTCTTATCAATGCTATAACTTTTTAGTATGTTTTTTCTCGTGGTTGGAGGTGAGCGTTGGGGTAAGCTGCTCCAGTCTGCTCTATGCTATTTGGCAATGCTACCGAGGAGCGGAATGATGCAGAAAGTGAGGACTCTTTAGAAATGGTTAGTAAAATAACGTAGTTCTTCGTTGCATTGTTTTAGTTTTTGAGAGGCAGAGTCATTGGCAAGCGTTTCTTTTTATTGCTTCAATTTGGGCATTTCAATTATTTTTTTGTCAATATGGGTACCACAACTATACTTATAAATATCTACACGTTCAACCATTCTACTATCGATTGCAATTTGATCATATATGGTTTTGCTTCCTGAGGTAAAAAAAATTCTCTATACTTTGCCAATATTCAAAATTAAGCATGTTCACTGCACCTTCTTCAAATCCCTGAACTCCTCGATAACACACACTGTCATCATCATGGCATAGGCTAGTCAATACAGTGTCATCAGGCGTAATTTACAAGGGTTACCTCGTTGTCTCTAACGTTCGACTTCACTTTGTGGTACAGGAGAAAAGCACTGATGAAGAGTACCGCCTGGTGAGAACCCGTGCACTCCCACGGCGCGGAATTCGTAGGTGCAGTTACCTATTCGAACCATCTGAGTCGGTTAGCATATAGTTCTACCCAACGAGCAATTCTACCGTTGACTCCCATATTTATTAACCCATTCACCAAAATATTGGGCTCGATAGTATGAAGGCGTGTGGGAAATCGATACATTAGTGATCTGACAGCGGCCTATGGGTTTTCGGATGCTCTGGAACGATGTTTGCGGACTGATCTGCATCCCTGATAACTCCTTTTTTCTGGCCACTAGATGTCTGTGACCAATCTTTCCCGGCATTCCAAGACATTAGGGTACTCTTGCACATTTTGATGACCTTATTCGTGATTAGGTCAGGCAGTAGACCATTTACTTTGACCTTCGAGAAACACTTTTTCACACGACTCAGAGTGCACGACTCCATTATGCTAAAGCAATTGCGCATATCAGTTTTTTTCATTGTTGTCATCAAATCTGCAGTAAAAATATTGAGGTTTTCAGCCAGTCTTTTTGTCCATCTTTATCAAACTAGTCCTGTTCTGCTCTGACGGCCAGTTATATGTTTCCTCCCTCGGCCCAGGCTGAATGCCCCTTCAAATTTACCTTCAGTTCCTTCCCATACTCCTCTTACATACTTACTCCTAATTTACGTCTCCCGATGTTGACCTCGCCCAGGGCATGGTTTTCACTGGCGAATGAGGCTTCTTTCGAATACAAGGAACCTGAGTTTCTCGAGCCCCGGGGTTCATCGTTAGGGGAAATCCGAAACGTTCCCGGAATATAAAAGGGTGAACAGGGAAGATTTTGTATTCAGTAAAAGTTTGTCGTTCCTGCAGGTGGGGTAATCGAAGTTGTTGTTGTAAAACTGGCTAGCACACCTGACTGTAATTTTGAGACCTAAAAAATTTATTATACTGGAGTTATAGTAGTGAGTATGCCTAGGGGAATTCCCAGAAGATGGATGGACGATATGATCCCCCGCGTCCGACCCAGTGTCCGTGCGAGCCCTCCCAACTAGTTTATGAAATAAGTTGCATCGGTCTTCGCGTCCGACTGCCCCATTCAAGGCACAGCTCTATAGGATTAACGAGATTTTCGGACTCCGACCGGGACCTAAACTGAGTTCCTGAACTCATTACGGAGAGCCCAATACCGAGTATTGCTTGATCCATCCAAAAGAAATGAGTTATCGTGTCAACTTTTGGCGTCACATATACATTACCCAGCATACACCTCTCGTGCTTTTAATAGTTTTGTTTTTTTGTTTTTTCGACCTATTCTCGGTAGTATACCACATGAAGACCCTACACAACCACCAAATCAGCCATTATACCACTATCAGTACAGTAATTTTTCATCTCTTCTGCCTGTTATCTTGATCCACTGCCCACTGCGTTGGGTTAAAGAAACATCGACGAATTTACTTCCATGGTAACGGCTATGCTATAGTCATGCATCTGGGATTATGCCTCACCTTTCCAAAATACAGTTGTTACCCATATTCTAACCAAGGCCGAAAGGCCTCAGTGATTCCTGGACTCTTTCTTACAACGGAAAGCAGACACAGGACAAATGGTAGATTTTACCAGCTCATTATGGGCAACACATAACGCATGACAAATTTTCCCCTTTCCCCAACCAATAAGTGTTCCTGTACTCTTGAAAGGAGCTCCACACTAAATTTACACGTGCTTTTCAGATTGACCTCTGTACCACATTACCTCTGTCTACCCACAACAAAGGGTTCATGTACTCATCATGGAAACAATACCCGTAGAGCTTCATTCAACAAGTTGATCGATTATCATGTTTCCAAGCCCAATTGCCAATATATCGACTTTCCACAAGATTTCTATATTTGACTACAATTAAGCCCGACCTAACCCAACACATCGGGTCCTGTACTCTCAAGTCTCCATAAGAAAGCTCACAACAAATTTCAACCTGAACAACCACCCTTCTGGCTTACGTGTCACACGCTTTTCAGGTTTCTACTTCTGGTAACTCGTAGGACTCCGACCTGACCCCCAAACAATAGGGTTCATGTACTCATCATGGGGAACACATATACCAAGTATGAGGCTTGATCATCCAGGTGGGGTCGAGTGTTACTATCTCAAATCGGCCAAAATATTGACCTTCTCGAACTTCGAATTTTCTATTTCGACAAAACATCACCTCCGACCTTGAACAACCGCCGAACAGAGTTCCTGTACTCCCATAAGAAGCTATACCCAAATTCCAACTAGATTCTGACCACCATTTCTGGGAACTTCCTGTTTACAACGTTTTCAGTCTTTGTCCCTGTGACTCAATGACCTCTGACGCAGACCCCAAACACTAACATTCATGTCACTCATCATGGGGAACACACATATCAGTATTAGCTTCATCTGACCAGTGGGTCGAGTTATCGTGTGTACCAGCCAAAATTGGCCAATTTATCGACTTTCCACAAAATTTCTATATTTGACTCAAATTCAGCTCGACCTGAACTAAAAACAATATGTTTCCTGTACTCTTCATAAGAAAACTTCGCCCAGTCTCACCTGAATTTCTACGGCAAGTTACGAAAGGTCTGTTTCTTCTCCTTCAAATTTGACAGAACTAATAATCTGCATTAACCCACACACTCAGCTATAAACAGGCACATGGTGTCCCGAAACTCACTGCTTTTAACATTACAACGAGTTCATAACATCTTCTTTGGCTTGATCACGTCAGAAGGCTTTATTAAAAGTTTTATTAGATTCAGCTCAGCTTCCGATACCATCAAGTCATTAACCATACTATATACTTGATAGGCTCACAAGGCTATGGATTCGATGGCCCTGTTAAGAAATGGTGGTTTTCGTCCATATCTCTATCGTTCACAACTGTTTAAAAATTGAACATGTTTTTCTTTTCCGTTACCAATGGATTGGGGTTCCGCAGGGTTCAGTTTTGGGAGCCACTACTTGCAAATGTATGCGCACCAATATGATATTAATATTTCCCCATGTCTTCGTTCTATGATTTATGGCTGCCCGCGACACCCAGGTTTTACGTGTTACTTTCCCTAGGCGATGTCAGTTGGTCAGGTTGATAGCTACATCAGGATATCGTATCCTGGTCTACGAGGACATCTGCTAAAACCGAGGTTAATTCACTTTGTTTGTGTGTTTGTTTGTATTTATTCATAAAACAACCGAAAATACAAATAAACACATTAAAGAGCACAAACAAAAAAGAAGAGAATTGTGTCCTTTACGAGGATAGAGCCTTCGAAAGTCAGGAGACTTATTTCCAGAAGTGTCCTCAAGGAAAACAGAAACTTAACAAGTAAACATTGCATTTCAGGGTCATAAAACATCAAAACCCACGATTCAAATACAGAAGAAAAAGATTTAAAATCCTAAAATGACTGCAAGTTCCTTTTTTTATTGCACGCTTAAACGAGTTTAAACTATCAGAGAGCTGCATTGCGTAGGTAGGGTTTGTTCCAATCATGGATAGCATTTTTAAATGTTTTGGCAGCTTCATTTGCTCACCCGAGGGTACACCAGATTAGCGACGGGATCCTCTGGTACAATACCCATGGACCGTGAATAGGGATGAAATTATGCTGAAGGTAACGTGGACTAAGCCCATTTATAACTTTGTATGAATGGCTAAGTCCATCTTGGCGTACCTCTTGTTTCGACTCTAAGAAACCAGATTGGCCTGATTTCTGAGGCAGTGACACTCACCCTGTTACCCAGGAAAGAATCTACGAATCATTTTGTTTTGAGAGACTTGGAGTTTTGTTCCTGTAAACTTTGAGAGGCCATCGAACCAAGAACAACAATCATAGTCGAAATGGGGCCTTAATCATGCCTGACACAGAAGCTTTCGAAGATCCTGTATCTAGAACATCCCTATACCGATATAACAATTTTAGCTCTTATTGGTTTTTTCCTAAGAAAGGAACTGGCAACACGATTTTCTCCGGTCAAACAGTTATCTAGTTCAAGACCAAGATTTTACTTTGGTGGATGTGGCAAGTGACGTCCTTATCACGATAGGAGTCGTTAATTTTCTTCAATTTGTGTTTAATACCAAATAGTATACACTCTTTTTCCCACATGAGAGAGTCTATTATCATATAACCAACTCATTACATAGAGACAGTTTAGAAATGAACGGGGGTCTTTAGGAGACACAAAGATACAACTACATCAGCAGATAAAACTAACTTATGTTCAAACAGCACATTTCATGCATTAATATAGCAAAGAAATAGGCGAGGTCCCAAAATGCTACCTTGGGGGACTCCAGAAGTCACCAGTCTGGGATCAGACAAAATGCCTCTATGGCCCCCTTCGTTTTCTGTTGCAAGATACGAGAGAACCAATCCACAGAATTGATCCCCATGATGTCGAGTTTTTAACACAGTGATAGTATGATCACAGTCTCGAATGCGTTTTTGGTAATCCTAAAAGAGCATGCCAACATATTCCATTGGATAATTCCGTTCTAATATAGTCCCAATATACAGAGCAGGTATCGTTTGAATCGGAACCGCGAAGCCTGACTGATACTCATAAGGATTTCATTTTCTGACAGATACTTTTCGAGTTGAAAGTAGAACTGCCTCGTTCAAGGATTTTGGAGAGTGCAATCAAAATATAACAGTCTGTAATTACAGAGTCTCCAAGTTGCTCTGTTTTTTTATACAACGGCTTTACCCCGTGCCCCTTAATAATCGGAACATTATTTGTTCTTAGAGAAAGATTAAGATATGGGTACCGGAACCTAATGCCTAGTCGCATATTTCAAGACACGAGCCTCCACTTCTTGTTTCTGTTACTGTTGATGGGGTTGTTATTCCTCCTTGGAAAGGCTTTTAACCTGGTTATCGACATGGATAACGCCTGCCAATGAACAACATAGTTCGAAAACCTGTCAACTGCGAACGCTTCCATTTCGTAAAATCGAACAATATTCCGCTCTACCTTGATAGTAATCCTATTGAAAACCGCTCACAACAGCTCCTCGATTATGTGTCATTGTGACAACTGCAAGGTTCTCCTCTATGGGTTGCCCATGAAAGATATGGATGCAGTGAATTCAGAACACTGGTTTAGGCCCGCTCTAGGGGACCTATTACTCCCATCATGCACAACGTCATTGCTACTGTTGAGAAAGTGTCGTTTTCAAAATTCTCATGATGAGCTTCCAACGCACCGAATCGGTTCTTTTGCACTACTTCATTGTCGATTCCGCGTGTGTAAAACCAGTCATAGGTTGGTCCGCTCTTTCTCTGTTGGCTGCTTCTGGTCTTTGGAATTCCTCTCCCAGTAAATATCAGAAACATATCCCTTCTTTGATACATTTGAGAAAATTTCTTTCTTTACACAAGTTGATGTTTGGTTTTTTCTTTATTCTTTTTATGAATCGCAAAGGTGGTTTACCTTTGATAATTATTATGCTCCTCTATAAAGCGATTTATTTTATTAACTTGCAATTTGCAAATAATTTGCCGAAGATAACTTCGCCATTGATATCTTCTTCTGTGACGCGCCCCGGTTCTCCGGCGCTGCCTCTGATTTTGGTGGACTATGGCATTATGTCGTTATCCGTACTTACGTGCGCCGCGTGCGCGATCGGGGCATCTCCAGAACTTACTCGGGGCGCGTCTACCGCGTATGCTATTCGCCCAGACGTACGAGTATACGACTTAGTTTATTTTTGCCTACCGCGCCGTGTCCCATACATGTCGGTAACACTAAATCCCAACGTTTTCGGACTGCCCCGTCCTCTTCGCGCGCACGTACTACCGCCTAGTCGCCTGTCTCTGCAGATATCGCCATTTCTCTACGATTTCCTCGTTATGGATCTCTAGAGGAAATGAGCCCTTTTCTGGATAGATGAGCCCAGCCACGCCCACTGTCTGAGTTTGGGCGAATCAGATTTTGGACTGATCAACTCTATATTTGGATTCTTTTATGTCATATAAAAATAAGTTACATTTGTTAATCTAAAGCATAATGGATGGCGGTGGGTTAGTTCGCTAACCCCCAACTATGGAACGAATAAGATTACTGACTAGAAATCACATGTCAGCTCTTTTTCCAAGTGTTGCTTTCGCCCCTCAACAACGGACTTCGTCGCGGTCGCACCGGCACGCTACAATCACGAATGGTGCTCCTTCGTATGTTTTGCATCGGGTCGCTATCCGAAGATCGTTATCGCTATTTCGAAGGTCGTACTAGAATTGAGAATCGGGTCGCTCCTCCGAATCGGTCGCTTCCAATTTATATCTGGCCGCTACCCTTCCGGGTCGCTACTGTCGAACTGACCACCCGGACCGCGTTTCGGTAAAAACTCTCACTCGGAGTATCGACCCCGATGATCAATTTTGAAGTCGCGACTCGTCGATTTGTATTTTGATTTATTTGATGGGTCTGGAAGCCATTAAGGCTTCATTCTCGGACCCTGACGTATTGATCGTGTATGAGCATCGGCGATTACTCGCCTTTCTCTTCCCGACTAGTGCTCAAATGATATCGAGGAGTGGTGTACCCAACCAATCCCAACCTACTCCCCCATCCGAAAAGACTATACCAATGAACTCTAGGACCGACCACTTTCTTGGACCTGGAGGAGCGGAAGTTCAACGGACTGCTCACGCGATCAGACGAGACCTTATTCGCATATCCCATAACCAACCCCAGTAACCCACGCAATCCACTGTACTACACGGAACCATTAATTACGACCAACCCTGGCCCATCCCGCAACTGTAGTACAGCCACCTAGTGAAAAACGTCGGCGACTGCTGGATTTCGAGCACGGGGGGACTTTGCTTTGTAAAGTGCCACTGATACCATTCTAACATTCGTCTGCCCCTTCAAGTACAACTGTCGGAATAGCGACCTTCCGGAGGAGCAACCCTAATATCAACTCGAGTACGCCGTTTCGGAATAACGAGCAGTTACCCATTCGATTTATGTGGAGAACTTACCCTACGCCACGTCATCGTTGGTAATCCAGATTATGGTCTCTGAGAAGTGGTTGAAGAGCGTGAGACTGATATACTCTCCAGCCGCTTCAACTCCCTGTGTGAAAAAGCAGCACACCGTCAATATGATTTTTTCACTCCGTAGACTCTCTGAGTTTAGGTTGGTGCCTATGGAAATATGAAATCTTCGAAAAAAAACCTCGATTTTTGCACTGCTAAGTATGATGTCAATGCGTCGAGCCAGTAACTGACCCAGTCTTCGCAACAATGATTCTGCAGATCTTTATTCCCATTTTCACCAACCATTTTCATCCACCAACATTAGCCTTCGGTCTAAGAAAAAAAAAGGCTTAGCTAATCTTGCTGCTGAACTCTACCTCATGGACCTTCATTCAAAATCATTACTTGGTCACGTATCTGGTAATCCGGTATGGTCTCTGAGAAGGGTGAAGCGGCAGTGAGATTGATATAACTCCAGCCGCTTTTCATTTCCCCTGTATAAAACCCCGAAAGCCAAAGCTTGTGATTCCTTGCTCTTCTGACCACGTTAGCTATACACGAGGACAAATGGAGACCCGCTCATTATGGGCAACAAACATCTGACAAGTTTCCCATTTTCCCAACCAACCAACTATGGGTCCTGTACTCTTGATAGAAAGCTACACACTGAATTTCAGATTTCAGACTTTGAGCTTTGGTGACCTCCGATGACCTCCTACCTGACCCCCCCCCCAAAAAAAAAAAGTAGATTATGTACTCATTGTGGGGACCACACCTACCAAGAATGGGCTCATCCATCAAGTGAGTTTATATCCATGTTTACCATCCAAAATTGGGCAGAGATATCGACTATTCAAATTTTTTGACCAAGACTCCCCCCGGACCTAAACCAAAAACAATGGGTTAAATGTACAGCCCATAAGAAACTAACACCAAATTTCAACCTGCTCAGATCGACCAACCATTCTGGGACTCTCATGATTTTCACAAAGGTTTCAACCTTTGACCTCTGGTGACCTCAGATGACCTCTGGCCTGACCCCAATACAAGAAGTTCATGTCCTCCTCAAGGGAACACCATACGAAGTTATGAACGTATCCTCCCGTTGAGGGTCGAAGTTATGACGTTAAAAGATCTAAAATTTGCAATTTACCAAGTTTTACACTTTCCCCCCATTCGTCCCCAAATCTGACCCCGCATATACCACAAACAATAGGTTCCTGTACTCCTCCTAGAAAGCTGTATACCGAAGTTCAACCTGACCAGACCAGCATTCTTGACTTATTGTGTTAACAAAAATTTTCAGACTTGACCTCTCTTGACCTCATATGACCTTTGACCTACACAAAACAATAGGGATTATTTACTCATTATGGGTAAACCCATATACCAGTATGGGATTCATACATGGAAGTGGGGGCGAGTTCGTTGTTAAACAAGCTAAAATTGCCAGATCACCGGACAGCCCCACACCAGCCAGATTACAGCAGACACAGACCAACCCCACAGACAGATCAGCCAGAGATCCCAAAGCCAGATAGGCAGATTCCGCCGAACCCCAGAGCAAAACCAATTATCAATTTCCACAATTTCCAAATTTTTCACAAAATTGACTCCGAATACACCAAAAACAATAGAGTTCCTGTATCCTCATAAGAATGATGCATACCGAATTTCAACCTGTCGGACCAGGCATTAGGGACTTATCATGTTAACAAGATTTTCAAACTTTGACCTCTATCGACCCAGATGAACTTTGACTGACCCCAAAACAATAGGGATTATGTAACTCATTATGGTGAACCCATATACCAAGTATGAACTCGAACTATCCAAGTGGGGTTCGAGTTATGTGTTGGGTTGTTAACGAACTAAGTGAACGGCCCACCAACAAATTAAAATTTTTCACAATTTCCTAATTATTCCCGAATCTGAACCCACGAATTACACAAAAACAATAGGGTTCCTGACTCCTGATAGAAGCGGCATACTTAGTTTCAACCTGATCGGACCAGGCATTCTTGGACTTATCGTGTTAACAAGATTTTCAAACTTTGACCTCTCTTGACCTCGGATGCCTTTGACCTGGATCCAAAACAATAGGATCTTGTACTCATTATGGGGAAGGAGCCCATTATTGCAAAGTGTTGGTTTGTAAACTTGATCCATTCAAGCGGGGTTGAGTTATCGTGTTAACAAGGCTAGCGTAACACAACACACTGTCATGATGCATAGATTCCTCTGACTTACGTCAAGGAATCGAAAAGGCAGGACATGAGTATGTGAAGTTTCATTCATAATTAAACCCCCTGGGGTGTAGGTAGTGCCTATGGAAATATGAAATCTTCACGCATTTTGCACGGCTAGCATAAAGTCAAGCAGCGTGCAGGAACTAAACCCAGTATTCGCAAAACATATATGAATTCTGCAGATATCACCTCCATTTTTGTTACTAAACAGCCTGCTTTCGGTCTGAGGAAAAAGCAAAGGCATAGCTATTCCTTACTACCTATAATCTACCTATAATCATTATTCAAAAATGAAAACTCTTGTTTATGCACTTGGTTAGGGCAAGCATTGTAGACGTATAGGATGGAGCTTGGTCTATCCTAGCATATGGTTTACTTGTTGGCTTAGAGCCATCTTCAGGAAAATATGTCGTCCTATAAATTTACTATGCTGGAAATCATCCCGATCACTAATGAAAACCAGGCAACCTCCCATAGGAAAAAACTCCACTAAGAATAAAGTTCATGCAGACTTTGTAATACGGGTTTGTCAAGTTTACAAAGTTAATGTACTTTGAACAGTGTAAATCCTCAAATGACCCTGACCTCAGGGCGTCGATACGTTCTAAAGTGTGGAGGGGTCAAGGAATGCAATGAGTTGGTCACTGACCAGGTACTGCCCAATTCTATCGAAACCAGTAAAAAAAAAAAAAAATGAAAAGTTAAATAGCAAAAAAAAAAAAAAAAAACGATTTGTCGACGAATTGTGCCAACTTTTAAGGCGTGTTCCAGAGCATAGTTGTGTTGGTAGCCCGAATATCAACACGTTCAATTTCTACACGATATTAAAATAGTCAATTCTGAGAGATTAGATTACCTTGTAGACGTCAGGGAATACACAGTCAGATAACGTCGCCAGTAGAAAACGGAAGGATGAAAATGAAGAAATATTGCGCCACGAATAATGTTGATGACGATGCTTGCGGACTAAGAGAAGAAGACATCATGAAGAGGGAAGCTTGCAATCCAAGATTCTGCGGGATTGTAGAGAATGAAGAGAATATTTAACAACAGGTAACGGTACCACTTTACCAAACAAACAGAAACCATAGAGTAGTCGGATATCAGGATATGCATGATTGCCTTAGTGGTTTTGACCACGGCGGGACGGCCTTGAATTCCTCTGGGAAACAAAGGGAACGATTAACGCCAACGTTCAGTATAATAGATTATTAGATTAGACATCGTGGATTGTGTGTTAATGGGTTTAGACGTTGGCCGTATTATCACGCTTGACCATCGACTTGTCAGTTCCGACGTCCGACGTCTTGCCTTCGAAAGAGGCCCCCATTTTTTCCCGTTTGTGTTTTTTTTTGGAATGTCGTTTGTACGCACCACACCTCCGTCGCTTTTAAACACAGCTTTCACAAGTACGCAAACCTATCCTTAACCCGACTCCTACCCGTTGCAGGATGTTGGGTTGGAGGGATAGGCTACAAGTGACCTCTCCTCCACACGATGTTTCAAGCAGATTCAGACGTATGCCTACGACAATCTCGAGTAAATATTCTGGTCAACCGCTGCCGAGGCCATGTCGTCTTGTCCTAATAGGCAATACACCCACCCAATCAGCGATCTCTAAAAACTATTCACATTTTCCCAACTGAACAATGTTCTTTTAAACATGAGGGGAAAGTACATTTTTAACGTATTATATGATTCATACCGCACCCACACTGTAGCTGTGAAGATCAGTCTCCCAGTTTTTGCTCTTCCCATCGAACACGAAACGTTGTCGAAATTGTTTCCTATAGGTTTTTCGAAAATATTTTATGTTGAGAAACAGGAATGTTACGGAAACGTTTTCCATACATTTCAGAAACATTTTTGGAAAATATTTCAGAACAATTTCAATTTTATTAATATTGAAAGTTACAGCAACCTAGAAACAACCGAATATACTTTGACAACACTGACGTAACTTTATCCTTTTTGGCGCAATCTTTTGCCACCAAACCCTTTAGAACACTTTCAGAAATTTTTTGGCAATGTTTTCAAAGCGTTCCTTCAGAACGGTTTGTGAAACGTCGGAACATTCTCTAACCTTCTGTGTTACTTAACAAAAATGTTTTCAAAACAATAGCAGAACAATGTTTAAAATGTTTTTTCAAAAACGTGTTGGTGTTTGTAGTGTTAATACTTCCCCATACCTGGTCTATCCAGTTGATAATCGCGATAACCGGTGTTCATTATGCCGACCCCTCGGAGTAACGTCGAAGAATCTGTGTTAGAATGAAATCATCAAATTCAAACAATTTACATTTACTAAGTCATTCTCATTATTCAGTCGGTAATATGGGAAATAAAACACATATCATCAGCTGACAAAGTGCCTATGAGATTTCACATATATAACGCAATATCGCCTTGTGGCGTCACAAGAGAAACTACACGTGTCTCTGACGTAAAACCTTACTTTCCTCAGCTCAAATAGTAGTCGGTAGCTACGAATCGGTTGTTTTTAAAGCTAGCCACGATATTTAATAGATTCAGAGGCAATATCATTTCAAAATGGAAGAAAAAGCGTCTGCATCATTTGCATGACGAGAAGGCGTTTTTCTTGCACTCTAATATAATTCCGATGACTCGTTTTTCCAACCACTTCACGTCATGCGAACGCACTGTCCATTTTCCGCGAGGTACTTCAAGCTAATGAGTCTCTGTAAAATCCTAAGAACAACTGTACAGTAGCCTCCATATTAGCCATAGCGACTTAGTTATAGATTCCAAATTGTGACTTAGAAAAATCTGGTGACAGATGCTAGTCTTGCTATCCTATTAAGAGATACAAATGCTAAGGCGCGAATTTGTAACTAAATGGGGAAAAACCTTGTAGAATCAAGTCCAGGGTACTTGATCTGAATGGATTTTTTGTTTTTTTGGGTTGGGATAAGGACCCTGTGGTTGCAAGTTAGGGTCAGGTCACTGTCGCCAGAAAATGAATGCTGCTAGGTGGAAAGGGCTGCGCGGCTGTTGTATGAGATCAGTGAGGGTTTATGTAGTTTTTTCTTCGATCTACACTCACCTCAGTGGTGGATCGGATTCACAGACTTGATGCTGTTGTTGTGAGCTTCATGCCCGCGATGAGACCCAATCCAAGGTATGTCCTATGCCGCCGAAAGGCCATTTGTGATGATAACAATCAAGCCGAAAAAAGCGTACACATGTGAATAACTGTTATTGTAGCTGCTCAGGTCCTAGTGGTGGAGAAGAGAAATCGGGATATAATACCTGATCTGCTTTGAGAGCTCATTTATTCCTCGCCAGGGGGGGACATCAATACTGACATAAGATCGCCGGGTTTCATCGAGCATCAGTCAATTGCCCTGCGACTCAGGACAACCTTTTGCAGATTTTTAAGATCATTTCAGCGTTGAAGCCCGATCAGTAGAGATGTCTTCCCTGATCGGCTCCGAGAAACCTCGTTTTGACTGGGGACAATGCTCTTACGCATGTATTTCTCTGTCACGGACACTCTAATAAAATAATAGTTCAAACTGGTCCCCGCAGTGACGGACACTTAGAGAATTCGTCAAATTTTCGAAGGGTTCCAAGTATCAACACACACAGGAAATACACCTGAATGGTACAGTAGGGTGTGTGAAAATATATTAAAAATCGATCGACCTCCCAGAATGATGAATTCAAGCAAAGATTTCAAGTTTTCACAGGCCGTCACATCGCTGACATCCGATCTTAGAACATGGTTAGAAAGCGGACACTTAACACACTGATGCAGTACGTACTGATGCCTATGCATCCATATGGAGTTCCATACTATCAGCGTTATAACAAGTTCCGATAATTGAAGCACCATGCTACGATGAAGGTCATTGTCAAAGCGAGTTCAAATCTCTCATTCGGCCCATTTCGATGGATAATAATTCCTCCCGGATTAGTTCCGCGGAGCTGTTCTATTATCGTGGTTGCTAAAGGTAAAGTCGACGAGATTTTAGAAGCAGTGCCACTTTTACCCAGGAGTGGTTTCGCGGGTGGACCTGTTTGATCCAGGTGATAGTATGTGGTTTATTTCGTGTATAGGTTATCTGTAAGATAGTGCAATGTAGTACCGTGTATGGCGTGGTCCATGCCCCCACCTCCCCCCCCCCCCCCCCCCCTCCCCCTCTCAGTAGCCTGACGACATACGGGCATGATATGGGTCTACCCCACTTTTTCTCAGGGGGTGAAATGGAAGGTACGAGAAACATGACATTTTTAAAGAACTTACCCCGCTGTTGATGGCATCTTGGCCACTCTGTGACCAACCGTCACCCAGTACGGTTGAAAACACAGAGATCACGTACCAATTATTGCAAACATCCCATAATTAGGGGAGCGATACCCTGGCTTTACTATTCCGAGAGTACCCGTTCCAGCCGACAGCGCCAGCCTGTCGATCTTCTATCTGAACGAGCTTCCCCTTGTTCGGGTTGTCTTCCTCCTCGGTAGCCTTCATATGGAGTTCTACGACGTGGAAACGAGAGAGAAAAAAAAATGCGCAATTTGCAACGGTTTTGTGAGCAGAACAGGGATGACTTAACAGCTCAGCACGGGGTGACCACGTCCCCAAGTACCGGTACATTCTACAAACACTATTTAGACAGGGTGTCAAGAATTGTTTTTAACACTTAGTTGACACCGCTTATTAGGTTTTCCGAGCGATTTAGTTGCTAAATATGTTTAAAATAAATATGCAGGTCTCAAAAGTGGTGTGTCTTGTAAGGTATTTAATTCCCTAAAAACTATTTGATTGGTAGTGTAAAAGGATGAAGGATTCTAAAGATGCATTTTTGCCAGTACCCTTTCAATACCTTCTCCCAACGAACCAAGAACCATACGTTTTGGTTTTTTCATTCAGGCGGTTTAGCCATGATCAATGAAGAACCGAACTTTTGCCATAATGCGAAGAAAACTAATATGAACCGTATCTCTCTCCTAGAGTTTGATATAAAGTTCCCTCAACCCGATTGTTTTCCATTTTCCATCAAGGTTGACGTCACCTTGAGTATTGTAAACATGGTTCAGGACCCCTGGTGTATATGATCTATGAATTTCACGGCTACGAACCGACGAACGAAATGTGGACGAATTTCCAATACACAATCGCTATCGATGGTATCGCAACTGCATGACTGATGCCGTACCTGCAAGATTACGGTGACGTGGATATCTAAGTCCCCCTCCACTGAGCTGACCGATGACATCCGTCGGTAACCGCTCTTTTCCTTGCCTGCTCTGAGATCTGTCTGATGAGACGCAGGCCTCTTCCCTTCTCTTAATCCTCCATCTCTCGTTGGTTTCCTCGGTTTCCTCCCTCCCCCTTCCCCTTCGCAGCAGTCCTGCATTGGTTTCCAGAGCTTCGGGTTGTTTTTCCCGGATGTCCGTCTGGGGACCTTGGGTGAGACCGTGCCGTTCTTCATCACAATGAACCCTGGCCGCAGGAGGAGGAAGGTAATATCGCAGCGCGAGGGCCTTTTATAGCAGTGTAGAGAGCTATTGTGATGCACCACCTAACAACGTATCTTTGCCAGTATTGAAACACGGGATACTGGAGAAGCAATGGGTATCATCGATGGTCTTAACCGTAGTGTCATAACTGAAGAGTCGGCCTAGAAACAGTTCTATTATTCTTACATGCATCAAGTAGAGCAACTATTACCATTTGGGCCTTGACTGTCAAAGCTGAAGCTATTGAGGATCTTATTTTTATCTGTTGTTCCTTCCTCGGTTGTGTGGTTACGCGGTTGCTCCTTTTCCTCCGTCGCATTCACGAGTTCTACACCATTGCTGTGCTCAATTGTCGGCGATCACCCTGAATTCAACTCGCCCGGGGTCGAGCACAGGAACGTGAACTGATTTTGTTTTCCATAATAATCACCTCCAAGAAATGCTCATCTGAGAAATACCCTGTAGGGTACTTCATTAAACAGTAATGATGCGGAAAATAGGGGTGACATGTTTTGCGTGGTCAGACTTATCTTACAAAACACCAACAATGATCGCCAACAGTGAAACTTGTTTTGGTTCCCTCGTATCGGGCATGCACCGTCATCCTCCGTTGTATTGTTACAGTTGGACGTTTCTTACTCTTGGTCATACCTCAAGTCACGTTCGCACGATCAGATCCATTTAATCATTATGGATCACTCAGAGCAACCAAGCATGGGTATTACGCGTGTATTCCCTATTATAAAGTCAAGCCCCTGAAAGTCGCGCTACAGTGTAGCGTTTGCTACCAAGAGACTAATACCTCGGTACAGGGATACGCAAAATATGTAAAATACATTAGACAACGTCGGACGCTTTCACAGGTGGCAGATACACCCTGTATTCTGCACCCTGCCAACTTGCATTGTCTCGAACAGTAGATTAGCGCAACCGAAACGACCGTCGCACTTGACTCCTCACTCCTTCAACTTACTCACGTCATGGACGCCATGCCTCGAAGACACTCAACCCACATCCAACACCGTTTCCTATCACCCGACACGACCTGGGCGAGCAACAAGTCTGTGCGTGACCGTCTCTCCAACTTCCCTTAGTTACCGGAGCTTCGTGTCCGTCCGTCCCGAGGGAAGGCGCCAAACCAACGGACATGAACCGATAGAACACGGTGGATAGATGGTTCACGTTGACGGTCACGAATAAGCAAGTACCATTCATCCCCAGACGTTCATCCTCCAGGACCATGGCAGTGGGCACACGGTCCTGCCTGGATGAGCCCAAGATGCGGCCGAAGTGAGGTATTGAAGAAATCGCCCCACTTGGCGTCCCACCGTCAACCCTTCAGCCTAACTAGATTATAGCAGGACTGGAGTCAATATCACCTCGGTTTCCTCTGTTCGTATATCGTGACTGCCACACGACACTATCTAGAAATCTCACGACACCACATTCGAACCCGTGTCGTTTACTACCTCCGGGTCGCATGCACGACACAGGGCTACTAATGACAGCGCTGACTGATCATATCGATGCCGTGGACTCACATTTAGAGCTATGGCAATGCCTTATTATTCAGACTCTTGCATCCGCTGCCTTGTATACAAGGACCAAATGTGACTCACGTTGTCAGCGTCCTCGATTTTGTTTCAGGCGGTGCGTACACCGGATGACGGTGTCGGGTTTTCCTTTTTCCTCCACCAGCCACCCCTGTATCCCGTCCATTGAACACTTGGGCACCGACGTGGGAGTGAGCGCTGAGAGCGGATCGTCCTAATCTGTAATAATGGGAGGGAACACGAAGGGATAGATAGATGATGCTACAAAGTAATGATCAATGAAAATAATGGATTCCTATGACAACAAGGTACGTATTTCTTCCTTAAAGTATAAACCAGTGGTTCCAACGTTCTCCCCAGGAAGCCGGTCCCCTTATGAAATACATATAATTGAAAGTTAATAGGGGTGGGAGATGCGGGAAGGATGATTTAAACTTGCCTATGGCCAATTGTGTTTGTAACCAAGAAGAATTCACAACTGAAAAATCCTGCCAAAATGATTACCTTTGTATACATTATTTTTCTCTCTGGAATCTTGAAAATATTCCCTGGTTGGGAACCATGCGCTTTAAACCATCCTGCAAGGGCGGGATTCATGTGGGGGAAAGGGTGGGGACGGCGTCCCCCCCCAATTTGGGTTGGGGGGGACGCGATGCATTTTGGCACCCCCAATATTGAGCCGACTGCCTATTCGCTGGACACTGTATCGACATATCATCAGAAACCATTATTTAGAACAAATGCATGATGACCTAATGATCGAGTTGAGGGAATTCTGCTGCTCCTTTTCGAAATTTTGCGCGCTGCGCGCGGAATTATGTTGTCGGTAGTGTTCAGAACATATGATGTGCCTTCTGCCAAAATATATATGTTATAAAAAAAAATGCCTGAAATTCTCTGGGGTGTTTAAATTATCAATGAGAAGAAAGGGTTATCCTCCAATCCCTATCGTTTATATAAGATAGCTTCACCAGCTTTTAAGGTGTGTTCTCCTTCATTGGACGTTGGCAAACAAATCGCTATCTTGAGGTGAAGGGGGTTGAGCGACGGGGGTGGGGTAGGTTACCACCTGGAGGCGATCTGTGATTTTTTGATTCATTTATGGGACGACCAACGTTGAAGGTGGTTGCACTAGCTGTACACATACGATCACTATGAGGGCACCGGTGCGGATCGGAAAATGCAAACGGGGAACGCCACCCAAATTTACGTTTGTCAGAAATACATGATTAAATTTCAAGTGAAGAAAAGGCTGTCCAAAAGGGAAGTCCAAATTTGCCTGATGTTGATGGAATGCCCCCAAACGTGTAAACTCTGTTGTCTTTGAAGGAAGAATTGTTGGGGCGATGAGGCTAAAAGGTCTACCAACTGGCGGACCTATATTTGTGTTGGAAAAATATGGTCTATCTGCAAACTGCAAAGTTAAAAATAGAGTATTCGGCAATCACTTTATGGGTGCGACCCTTTGTTGAAAAAGTTGGTTTTGCAGTGCACGGTGCACATATAAGGGGCAGGCACACGGTAAGGGTGGAAACCCCATAAATTAGTCATCGAAGATTCGGCAGGAAACGCCACAATTCGTGCAAAGACATGATTAAAGTTTGGTTTGGAAGACAAGGTTTATCCAACGATTGCTGTCTTTAGAGGGAAGTCCAAAAGTGTAAAATTTTCGCGCGCGTTCGCGCGCAGTTGCGGTTATTTTGTGTTAGACTCTTTGGACACAAGTCTGGCTCCAAGTAGAAAGTCCCTCCCATGCGCCTGTGGTAGACCAAAGAAGAAGAAGATAAAAACGGGGGCCGTAATCCTTAAGTAAAAATAAGGCCTGCCCTATCGTAAGTGATAGGTCAGAGGGTGGTCAGTGCAATGTCGATCGATGGTCACATGGATCCTGAAAATCTCGCGCTTCGCGCGAACGTAGTGGGGGTGCATTGTCCATTTCGATTGAACCGTTAATGATGAAACGCACTGGCATCGTATCAGAGTGTCACAGCACGCAACGCAAACCTTGAAATTGCTCCCTATTGCGATAAGTTTTTGAAAGAGAACCTTCCCAGAAATAATAAAAATGTATCAATGTTAGGACGCTGCTGACTGTACCATGAGGCATGGGAAGTGCCGTTTCCTGCACTATAGGGGGGTCTGGCAAACCGAAAAAATTTCTAGTACGCTTCGCGACAACCTGTGGTGGCGCTCGCTTAGATGGTATTCATCTTGTCCGCCCCCCAACCGCCAACAACAAATCGCCGCCCTTGGCTCATGTAAATGTCAAGGAGTCTGGGGGAGAAGAGAAACCTCTAGGGAACGTTGCTTGTCGGACCCAGATGTTCATAACTGGTGGAGTCGCCTCTGACTCGTTAAAGAATCAACGGTAGAATTACTACTGTATAGATATTTGTAGTTATCAGCATAACGGAAAGTAAAGAAATCAGCAAGGAAATTATTATAATTATCGTTGACAATGAACGTCTATGCCTACCAGTAGACCGATATCTGACTTGCAGTAAAGGCGCGAGCGACCGTTAATTCCGTTGTTTTTGCACTCCACTAATATTGCCTCCCCCTGCTCCTCCTATTTCCGTCTCAATCCCCTGCGGGAAGAATGCGTATATCCGCAACCGTGCACAGTACTCAATAACTCTCTGTTACCTGAAATACAAGCAGCAAATAGTTAATGGGTGAATAGGTAATAGATGTACAAAAAATATATATCCGGTCCCGGGGCGTACCCACGGATCAATAAATTTTGACAACAAACTGATTTTTTTTTTTTTTGCAGTTTCAGTAAGAGGTTTTTGCAGCTGTTATTTAATCAATATTGCCGTCAGCATGTGGTCCATAGCCCATACTTGGTACTTATTGCCACTAGGAGGGTGAGGCCATTATTTTGAGCGCACTTCCCTAGGCTCAGACCACCCCCTCCCCACCCACCCCGACAAATTAATCGGTACGCCGCCTGAAATCCGGTCAATGTGTTATTCCAATAAGATAGCTATGGTACGTGGATGTATAATTTTCCAGATGTGATCAACGGTGTCCAAATGAATACAAGGATACTGACAAGCATTGGAATATTCTCAATCTCGCCATCGGAAAAGGCGATATAGTGATATCTCATAGTATATTTAATGAAATGATATTGAAGAACAATAGGGA
Source organism: Sclerodactyla briareus (assembly GCA_026419785.1). Classification (NCBI taxonomy): domain Eukaryota; kingdom Metazoa; phylum Echinodermata; class Holothuroidea; order Dendrochirotida; family Sclerodactylidae; genus Sclerodactyla; species Sclerodactyla briareus. The sequence goes on along the minus strand of JAODTK010005617.1, from coordinate 53,112 downwards.
GCAAACTACCTCCAGCTCCTCATATTGTCAAGAATGTACATTGTCTCGCATGTTGCGTTCCGTACCATGCTTGTGCCTGGGCAGCGATGCCAGCGCTGCTCGTGTCTCTGTTGGTATGAAACCGGCTTATTTTTGTCCTGTCAACGGGATGACCAGGGTACAGAGAGAATTGACCAGAAATGTTTTAATTTACCTGGAACAGATCTGTGTGACATTGATGACCTGCTAGCTCTTTTTGTTACACCGAAGTGTTCACTCTGTTCCTCTTCCGTCCCTATTTGCTCAGCAAGAGGAGCACTGAGCATCACACCACTGAACGTTACTACAACAACGAAGACGAGTTCCTCGTATTATAAGTAACAGGAATCTACACCAAAAAACTATTTCACGCTAGTCCTAGCCCGTTTATTGACCTACAACTTAACACAACCAATTGGATAAAACCTGATGTGCTAATATTTGGCTTGGACATATGGGATTAGATTGTGAGAAAGAGGAAAATCTATCTATAGGTACAAACCCCATTTCAATACGAGGTTTTCCGCTGTGGAATTTATTGGCCTTCAATCTTTGTGGCCATTAAGCAGAAAAATTGGGGAGCTCCCAATTGCGTAACAACCTCGCCATGACGTCACACGTGGATAGCACGTGGATAATTATGTTATGTTACGTTCCAATGTTTCATGTTGTTGATAAGTCAACATTTAGCAGAAGTGTCTGTTGTATTTTCTCACCAAAAGTAAACCATCAACACCTACCAATCCTCTCCGCATGACTTAAATGCTTTTCGAAGTGAAATTAATGTTTGGATTTCAATAGAAACAAAGAATGATTGCCAGGGTTGTGCAAGTATGGACATCATCAATATCCATGACGGGATGTTTTTTCGATTTGCGCAATACACAATCTTAAGAGGACGATAACGTCCGTAACAATTAAAAGCTATGAATTCCGGTGTGGACTGACGCAATTTAGTTGTTATCAAGCAATTATATTAGCCCTAGATAAAACCATCTGCAGTTGGACTTTAAGACAAGGGAGTAGTCTATGGTCGCCATGGATGGATTTACTGTTGCCAAGTGACCTGACGCCTACGGTTTTCATCTCCCCAGATTGCAGCAATCAACAAAGACTACCGCTGCCGACCTCCCCCACGATCATTGTCAGTTTAGCTATAGGAGATGGAAAAGAAAACATGGGCAGGAAAGAAATATGCATTCACTGGGCGGATTTTTTGGTTAATCCAGTTGATTTTGCGAGCGGGTGGATGAGTCAATGGCAAACGCGACAGTAACGATTAAATAACAACAAGATAACACTATACATGTGTTTGCCCCCGGGACAAACAAACCTCCTCTCGTCCCATACGCCTAAATTGGGGGACTAGGTATCTTTGAGTTTATAGTCTTTTCGGTTCAACTGATCTGAATTGTTTAACACCACATGAGTGCACTTGAAGAGATATAAAATGGTCAATGGCTCTTACCTTTAATAAAGGCCAATAAATACCAGGGGAACTTATTCCTCTCTGAAAATGTCGTTTCTCGGCTGTAAGGTACATCGACGATGAATATAATGTAACATATAATGTAAATGATTCAGTGTGCGAGCATGTGCATGTCTCAAAACCATGTTAACCAAACGGGAAAGGGTTTCCTAGGCTGCCATGAATAATCTAGCTTGCACAACGTCCACAATCAGAACAAAAATGAAATTCGACACCCGAACTAATTCCTCTTCGATTCAAACCATAGTGTTGTCGATTTATCTCGTTCACATTTCAAGGAGGCTGATGGTGCCATACATTCTTACCAGCGGGTATTTCTATATCGATGCCATGACGCGCCGGTTCTTCCTTGGTCAGTTTTCCAAATGAAGGTACCTCGAGATCTGTGATTCCGATAGAAAAACGACGAGGGCATATCAAGAGAATATGGTCTCGAGAATGTTTAATGACATAATACATACCAAGCCACTAGACATCCCATTTCTTTCAAGTTCCGAGTCGTTATGAGTGCTCACGGAAATTCCGTGAGCTTTTAAGAGAAGCCCAACCCACGATGTGAACCTGAACCTCGTCGACGGATAAAAACCTCCTATATTTGGAGCATGAATAATGTGGCAATCGAGACAGAAATTATTACATCGACTTCCATTACTATACCACCCAGTCTTTGTGATTGTTTGGGACATTCTGCAAATTCTAGCATTTTCCCACAGATTATTCATTTGAGGGGCGTGGAGACTCTCATTCGGTATTTTTGTCATCATTTCAAAGATTCTTGATTGACAAGATGTTTTTTTTTAGTGTTTTTTCCTCTTTTGCAACAACGCGAAGGTCACAGGTGCCAGATCATGGCATTTAGTTGCATTTGTGTTTGAAATAATCCTCTCTGGTCAACTCCACGGATTGCCACCAAGGTTTTTTTTAGCGAAACAAGAAATTGTGTATAATACATACCTTTATAGCGACGTTCGAGGCAGCGGTGTTCCTTACCTGGCATTGTCTTAAGTTCCTCTCTGCAGCTCCAAGAGAGAGTGTCCTGGAGCTTCCGTACTGAGGTCGAAGGGCAGTATCAGCTTAGCCGAACTGGGCTCTGTTCTTTGAACTCGTTGAAATCAGAATATGAACTCGTATTAGTCCGTTGGCCATCCGCGTTCGTGATGGCACAAACATGGAACTGCATTATCTACTATCCCATGGCTCAGCATCACTTCGAATCTATAGGCAGGGCGCGAACAAATTGTCCAATATTGAAGATGACACTGTGGCGTGGGAGTGACAATAACCATTTCAAATCCTTTACCCATACTGTTCACGAGACCGTCCCATGCTTCGCGTAAAGCGCCTGTTCACTGAACAGGAACGTTATTCAGTTGCGGACTGCGAACTGACGAATAACAACAAGTCGCTGATCTCGTAAGGTAATCAGGTATTCCCAAGAGTCGGCGATTCGTTCAAAATATCAGGGGGTGGGGATATTAACGTCCCCCAGTACATGCGTAGATCAGAAGGCTGTATACTTATTTTTGACCAAGACTCCATACTAATTAATTTTATCCGTTTCGCATACATTGATCACTGTCCTACCCAGAAATGTCACTGGTCGTCACAGAGAATTATGCTTTCATGATTCCCCATAGCTGAATAAGGCAAACCTTTCGGATCGAGCAGTAATCCGAACCGTCGAGTTAAAAAAAAGCTGTTTTCAGACATTTACTCCTTTTGGGACTACATGAATTTTTACTGACTCCCAACAGTAATTATCAGGTACTCATTAAGAGGAACTTACATTACTGTACCATTGTGTTCGCAAGCCAGATGAGCCGAAATATATTTCCATATTTTCCCGCTTTTCACCAAAAACACTACAACACAAAACACAAAACAGTGGGTTCCTTTTATTGTTCGCTTCCGAGAAAGTTGCATGTGTCGCATTAACGACAAAGCATTCTGGACTTACATATTGTGTTATTTTTTTCCTTCAAATTTTGACCCCTTTTGGCCTTAGATGGCTGTTGGCCTTAGTGCCGTTGGACCAACTCCATAACAATCGCGATCATGTACCCATCATAGGAAACCACATACCTGTCGAGAATTCTCCGTCTAGCTCTATTCAGACCATAACGAGTTACCATGTTTGCTATCTGAAATTAGCGAAAATACCAATTTTCCAGTTTATATCATGTGAGAAAAGGAGGCTCATGAATTTTCGATAGGCAAGTAACTCAATTAAACCAAACACCCTAGATTCCCATTTTTCACAATGTGTTCATAATATATCCCCGCAACACTGTAAGTGTTCGGGGATATATGGTTTTGGGGGTGTACGCCGCCGGAAGATTTTCATGTTTGCGCAATAACTCTTCAACGGTTTATCGATCTGAAACTTGGAGACATGTCCGCCCTAGCAAAATCTCGGAAGAGTTCGAAAGGTGGCGTCACTGCATGTTTGCTGGCTCTATTTCTTTGCAGGTTGTCGAACGAAAAAAGAGTTGGTCCATTTACTAAACTTGGTGGGTGGGGACAACAAATGTCCGAAAACATGACGGTGATTCCGAGGTCACTCGAGGTCAAATTCGTCGTTTTTTGCGAAAAGACAGAGTTGGCTACTTACATAAACCTTGGTGTGTGGGGACAGAAGTTGGTCCGAAATGACGTAATTTCAAGGCAAAAAAAAAAAAAAAAAATCACCAGGGGTCAAATTTGTGATCTATCAGAGATTTTTCTAACTTTGTCGGATTTGAACGAAACTTGGGAATGTGAACTACAGTTGGTCCTTGAACCACAGTAGGGAATTCAAATTCACCAGAGTCACATGGACATGAACTTTAATGTGCTTTCTACAACGAGGTCAACAAAGCTATTCTGCGGGATATACACGTTGTCGGTTTCCGCTGCACATGTCAGTTCGTTAATGTTGACCATGCATTTGCATTGCTGACTTTCGACCTGAGCCCAAACAATGGGGACCATGTACTTTTCATGGAATACCCACATACCAAGAACGATCTCCCAAGGATTCATTTGAGGTCCATGCATAAAAATTGGAATGAAATGCATCAACATCGGAATGAACAGACCACCCGCACCTCGAGATGGTTTTCTCCCTCGCCTTGGACCTTATTCTCGATCTCGCCGCCATTCAGGAACTTCTCATCCTCCGTAGGCTGATAGTGCCGTTGATACAGAGCGGCAAGACGAGGGAAGTTGACGACCTGTGCAGTTTATACCCGATAGAAGTACTGTCGCTGCGGAAAGGCGATGTATGGCGTGCAGGGGGGTAACCGTCATTGAAAAGAGAGAAAGTCCCAAGCGCCTGGAGAGAGGCAGGATTGCTAAGAGTAAAATAGTGCTTACGCAGTCAATCGGGCGGAGTATTCCACGAGAGAGCTGCCTGTGGTGAAACAGACTCAAAACATTTTATATTATTGTATATGGTAAGATTCTTTCACCTTTGACCCTGACCCAATCATTTTGGCAGTCAAACATACAGAGTAGGAGCTTGATCATCCAAGTGGAGTCGATTCATCGTTCCCCAGTTCTGAAAAATGACCCAAGGTCTACATAAGTACAACAGTGTTTCGGTACTCCCATAAGGAAGCTGCAAACCATATTTCAACTTGAATAGACAAGCATTCGGGGATATCGTGGTAACAAGCTTCTCATACTTCGACTTATCTGACCCATGATGACCGTTCGAAAATGACCCTTAAAACAATTAGGATCATGTACTCATCGGAAACCACTCATACCAAGTATGAACGCCATTAATCTAGTGAAAAGTAGAGTAATTGTGTTAATAGCCAGGCTTCTAAAACACACACAAACAAATCGTAAACAAAAAGCATTTACTGTCGTGAAAGCATAGATTCTCTACGGCATCAAGAAGGCTTGATCGCAACTTTCTTCCTGATCAAGGGAGTATGATGTAGGCTCATCTCGGTTCCCAAAGCGGTCGAGTACGGTGTGTTCACAAGCTAAAAATAGGCCAAAATATCCCGTTTCCCACAATTCTCCCAATTTCCCTCCTCTTGTGAACTCATATGACCTTTGACCGGACCCGAGCAAGAGGGTTCATGTGTCAAAAATAGGGAATCCATATCCCAAGATGAGATTATCCATATAGATGGGCTGAGTAATTGTGTTCGATGCCTAGAATCTTTTAGCCAGATATCGTTTTTCATTGGGCTTGAATGCAGTTTCCCCCTGAGAAAGCTTCACTTTGAGTTTCAACTTCGGCCGAAAGAAAAGGAGTGGCAAGGCAGAGTAGTATCAGTACTGCTTCGAAAGCAAATATTCAAGTTCAAGCCTATAGGCAGTCAGTGGAAGGGGGGGGGGGGGGTCTCTGGTGACAGTGGATTTGTGAATTTCTGGCGTTTCTTCGTGGATTTGTCCAATCTCGTCGGTCGGCTGTTAGCTGTCACGTTACGCATTAATTTTCTCTCCATGTTCGGGGGGAATGGGTCGGATAAGGAAACTCACTGATCGTCTTTTCGGATGGGGACGTGGGATGGCGGTCCTGGGAGGCAGGTTCAAAAATTAGTGGCAATGCTGCCTTCAAATCACCAGTGGCATAGTCGAGAAGAGAAGACGAATGCTAATTCACGATCATTAAGGCCAGTATCCCTTGATGAACCCTAATTGACAGAAAATTCAGTACTTTCATTTCAAACTTGTTCCCATCGTCCAATCTACTTCGTGAAATGATGAAATGAAAATGTCCCAGGCTCACCAAACTGTACGTTCTCTAAGAATGATATCGAATGAATAAACATTTGTATCGGGACTTGCAAAATCGTATCCAGTTATTTAGATGTGGGAGTTTGTATTGTATCCGTTGGAGACACTTTTTATCAACGAAGGATTTGATCCAGGAACAAAAGTCATTACCTAAATGAAGGTTGTTGGATAATATGTTAGTAACTTACAGTACAAGGCGGCGCGAGAAGGTTTCAGATCATGTCATCGCTATGGCCTATAAAATGAAAGTCACCTAAAAGATAATGCTCCTTAAAATCATGGAGAGGGTTTATTCATCGTCAAATATTGTTATCCGTCTAACACTCTGGGAGGGCGAGGTGGCCAGAAGATCTTACACGCAAAATATGGACAAACAGCAATTTCCTACCAACTGCCAGAAAATTCAACCAAACTTCAGATTACAATTTTTGCCGCAACGCACGCAGGCACTGTATTTTGTTGTGTTCTACACTGCCATTGCTTTCAAATTCGGGCAGAACTGCTTTGCCTAAAGCCACAGTTTTAAATTGGAGCTGAGACGCGGAACAGGTAACTCGGTTGAAGATTCACAATTGGGAGCGTTCTTTGTATATATTTGAATTTAAGTCAGATAACACTTCGAACACGGATAACGATACATTATCTCCAGGAACCTCGGTGTGCCTCTATGTTCGCGTGCGTGCTTTCTATGAAAAAAAACCCTAAATCCGTGTTCTGAGGGTCTTACTAATTTTGGCAAAGCGCCTTTCTAGAAGAAATACGTCAGATTTCTGACTTCTCATGTGGGGCTAACAAGCAGTGAACGATCGCATCATTATAAATGTTTTTGCTCGCAACCAGTACTGAAATAACCTGAAAGAACAACTTCTGGAATTCCACTTTCTGGCTGACGATATCTCAGTATTAATGTGGTTTCGTCAGAGATTTTTTTAAATCGCCCGTGAAATGTCATATCTTGAAATTTGGAGAGCCCCAAGGTAAAACTCGTCTTGACCGCTGGGAACGAGATATCAAAATCTGCAAATTGACCATCAAGCATTTTTTCAATAGGCTAGTACAATTTTATAAATTCTGAATGGGACTAAAATATACAAATAGCGTCATGGTTAGTGAGCTGAAGGCGTGGACATACGAGGAGAAGCTCCCGCCTCCCATCTTAGCACTCGGATAAAAGAAGTTTATTTACTATGTTCCAAAATGAGACAGCTGAAATGGATATAAATAAAATTGAGAGTGAGAATATCTAGGCAAGAATTGATCAAAATTTCAAACCGACAATGCGAAATTCAGGAAAAGATGAGGCGAAGGTTTTTTTTTTTTTTTCAAATTGAATTTATTAACAAAATTGTGCAAAAGTTTTAGCGCGCTTCGCACGCAATATCCTAGTGTTGTATTTACGTAACAGTTCCCGTCATCTGTGAACGCAGAATTTTGGATATAATTTGATTTTCGGGCGATCTTTTTAAAGATTTACGTCGGAAGGAATGGGAACGTGGCAAAAAAAATCTATGACCTGGGTCATCTAGTATGGACTGACTGGAAGATCTTGACGGTCCCTGAAAAGTGAGATTTCGACCAGCTTACAACGATGAGCACTTACTGCCCTTGTGGTGGCAGGGCAAACATATAAGGATTCAGAGCAACGAATTGCATCTGAAGGACATGTGAAAATGCCGACCGGGGGGAGGGGCAGCCTGCCGTACACATTCTGAGATGAGAAAATTCGGTGCAAAAATGACAGAAGATACGTGAAAAAAATTTGGCAGCGAAAAGGCCAAAGTAAAAAAAAATATGGTCGAATCTCCGACTCTTTTGCCGGACTGGCCGAATTTATGATAAAATGCCCGAAAAAACATGCACGATTTTCCGCGAGGTACCAGTCCTCCGGTGATCCACCTAAGAAATTCGGGCAAATTTGTCGGCCCCTAAATAGGAATAGTCCCGTATGCCTATGTCGGCGGTCCGTAGGAACTACACCAACTGCCCGAAAGTAGAGCCTACTTACTGCCCATTGAGCTCAGTATAATTTGGCAGAGAAAAAATCAAGAGATCCTGAGTAGCGAGTCTCATCTAAGGACGTGAAAATGCAAAATTATTTCTGGAACAAAGTGAGTGTTAGGAGTGCCATAACGCATCAGACTGCATCTAAGTCCACCTGAAAACGCAAACATTTTCGAAAGTGGGAGGAGGGGGGGGGGGGGGGTTTCAGAGCGGTCCTCTGAAAAGTGAGATTTAGACTTACTAAATCTTAATGCCCATGATTCTATTTGGCAGAGAAAGGCACAATATTCAGGGCAGCAAGCCGCATCTATAAGGACATGTGAAATGCGAAATTATTTCTGGAATGGAGTGATGTTTTGGAGTGCTATATTGCACCAAATTGCATCTGTGGCCACCGGAAAAGGCAAAAAAATGCAAGGGGGAGGAGGAAACCACTCCCCCCTAGCCTCTCCCCCAGATCCGTCATCAAACTACAGCCCACCACTCAAAATTACGTTCCTACGCCACTAGGTTCTACTACCCCCTCTCAACAAATTCCTTCGATCCTTCCTCAGACTCCTCCTGCCATATCGGCGGGAGCCTTCATAAGCGGAAATAACTTACACGATTTGCTCTATTTAAAGTGCCATTTTCTGTGACGGCCGCGCGACGCCCATGATTGGTATGAAGACCTTATAAATCGTGCGACGATGTACGTGCTTGACCCCAACGAGTTCTTGTCTAGTTGTGGCATTACACAAACTTTTACATTTTCGCCCTAACTGGTACACGTATATACTCGCTATTCTGTAAACTTTTAACACAACCTTAAGTATCTAATTCATGATAGCGACAGTACAGTCAGGTGGCATAGGTAACCACGTTAGGGTAAGGCCATCATCACAGGCATCCGAATCAGTGCATAATCAAGTTGAGATCGATCCGAGAACTCGAGTGGTGCAAGTGAACATAATTCGAGCGAAAAATGGGAGAAATACGAGCAGGGGAAGCGAAACTGAAATGTTCACCTACATGGCCTAGGCCTACATGACTTCAATGAAATTTAGGCAACTTTGTTTTGAGATTTTGGTAATTTTTATTGAATAGTATGACAATCCCATCATTCCAATACCCTGGGCCTCTACAAAATACCATGGCCGCGCCACTGCATCAACTACGTAAAATAAGTCAAGAGAGACCCTATAAACTATTTCCAGCCGAAAGTACCGTTTCCTGCAATCTTAGTGACCCAATTTCATTCAAAATTCTCTTAATGATCTGTTCCAAGGTACCCAAATTGTAAACCTTCAGTGGGTTCATGGTATTATTTGGTTTTGTAATCACTCGCTTAATTTTCTTTCCCCCAAACCAAACAACCCCCAAAAAATAAAGAGGTCGAGAAAAAATGGGTGCACTCTTCACATTTTCCGTCAATTAAAATTGCCACTGATGTTTGCAATTAGGCACGGCAAGTGCCATTTCCGGCGGATCTGGGGAGGTATAACAAGCCAAATTTCCTTGCTGTACCTACGCGCCAGCCAATGGGGACGCTCCGCTTTGATAGTGTATCGCATTCCGCCCTCCGTCCCTACCCCCCCCCCCCCCCCACCGTTTCGAAATGGATTGACGCCCATGATCGCACTGACGTACTAAAACACTCCTATCAGGCTATCACACGCTGTCTCCAGTTATGTCCTCTGTAATTGACGGAAACAGCCTCTAAAACACTAATGGATTTTAGATCTTTATGTGACTTCCCAACGAAACATTTAGGGGATTGGCGGAGACTCAGACGTCTTTGAACTTTTGACCTAATGACCTTCGGACCTTCTGAGTCAAGTATTGTTGAAACAAACCACTACGTAACGTTGCACTGACGTCCTAAAACACTTCTATCACACTTCCTCCATTTATGTCCTCTGTTCAAGGCGGAACAGCTGAAAAAAAAAAGTTGATGAATGTTCTACATGACTTCTCGTCGCTGAAACATAAAGCGAAGTTCTGTTAATCTGTGTGGCTACCACTATATACCCACTTTTCCATGAACACACAGAAGTGGACAATGCAGTAATTGTAGTCTAATGAACCAGTTCACATGATTCTTTCACTGTGATCCCTGAAGTGTCCCATTATCCAGCTACTGTGTTATGTTTGTTAACACATGTCCAGATTATTGATTTACCCATCTCCAGACTCGGTGGCATAGCCACGCTCACTTCTCTTGATCTATGGTAGACTTGTGAACAAAAGGTCCTATGTTTACCCAGCAACCTTCTGGTACAACTTCCTGTTGCTGAGTGAAGAGGGTGGCTGAGCCTACACGGTGGGGGGGAATGGGAGGGAGGGGGGCATCAATGAAGCATATCCCCCACTTGAACGAATGAAGCAACGTTCCCCACTTAAACGAATCGCCCTCCCCCACCACAAATAATTTGTCTGATTCGGTTGAAGTGCCCGATCGGGTATGCTTACATTTGAAATATTCAAAAAACTTCTCTCTGAATGCCGTCTGCCGGTTGCAAATGTACCAACATTATTCAAGAATAGGTTGGCAACTGTAGATTTCTCAAAGGTCTGTCCTTGGATTCTCGAAGGTCTCGGTATGCTCTGGTGTTCAGGGATCTCTGAAATCTCCAGCTAATACCATTAAAACCACTACATGGTATTCGCTTGCAAAGTACACCCAAAATGAATATCTTTTCTACATCTGGGTTAAGGATGACATTCAACCATGAATTGGTATGTGGTTAAGTTCATTATTCTGCTACTTTGCCTGCTTCAGAAGGATTATTCCTTTTCGTGATCACTTGGAAGTCTCCTTTCTTACAATGAGTTTTGATATTACTCAAAGAAATGGCAATGAATCACTACGCATACTTGCGTTCTTCGTTTTCGTCTGTCGAAAAGTGACTTACCACTACTGCTGCTCCAATACTCCCCATGGCACCAGCTGGTACTGTAGATACAAGGACAAACGAGAGAACGCATTAGTTCAGCGAGAAATGGGTTATTTATAAATATATACACGAGAACTTCTCCATTACGTGCATGTGCGTGTGAATGTGAACTCGTATCATCCTATGGACACCATGATCATGATATTAAATTGCGTTCAAGAACAGGCTTTTCCTCTGAGGAAAAGTATTTATCCTGTAAGCACATAACACAGATATTCCCCGCACTCAAGGTGACAAGTTGACTCTTGAACCGTCAAACAGTAGTTCCAACCCTTCTGACCAGAGGGACGGAAAAGAATAGAATAATAAAATCAGAAGCATGATGGCAATGTTCCAACCATTCTCTTGAAAATAACCGATAGGTTAACACTTTCAAGTAAAAATAAAAGTCACAACTTGTGTAATGATTGTTGAGGTCACTACCGTTGTAATAAAAAGGTTTTGTAATGAACACTCAAATACTTTTGTAATGAACACTCAACTATTTTTTCTTGATAATGAATGCGGTATATACTTACTGAGGAGGCCTCCGACGAATATTCCTTTCTTCAGGTAACTTAACTGTTTCGTCACGAGTCAGCTATACTTTTAATCGAGAAAATGTCCTCCCCCCAAAGAGTTTGACGACTTTAATCCCTTGTAGAGCCTCATTAGTTATCTTCAACCTCGATCTGCTCTCATCTGAGAGGGGAAAAAAAGATGACTGGGTGCATTGGAGTTTTTGATGACACATCAACATTAAATAGTGAATCAAGATCTGAACGGATACCACAGACTTCCAACAACAGGACATGTCCTAGTTGGACTGATCACGTGATGGAAAACCCTAAACACTTGTACAACATGACTATACATAGATTTCACGATCTAGTCAAGAAAACATTCAACGGCCATATACTGCACCACTATCGTTTGGCGCGGATTTTTTCTGGCATTAATGTCGTTTCAGAACAGTGAACGCCTGTTCGGATAGTTGCTGAATATTAGTTTGCGGAGTTTGAGTAGCAGCTTGTAGTTTTCAAGAGTGAAATACGAACGAAGGAATACATCTATGACAAGGAGTTAAGCAGGGAAACACGAACAGACGCTTGGTTAATATTATATTCTCGAATTAGTTGGCGAATCCGAAGCAGACAGAAAGGGCAGATCATTTCAATAGTGAGTCAACGAAAAAAGAGTGAGAGTTTGGGCAAGTGGGAGAAGGACCCCAAGTTTACGAGAGTGGACTTGGCAATTCACAATTTGAGACTTCCACAATTACCGTGGAGATTACACGGCTGCTACACGTGCATGATGACACACTTCGAATCGGCTAAATATCGGTTGCAAAGAACGCAAAGGTCAACTTACCATGGATTTCATTCTTATACTCGAGTATGTTCTGAGGATCAGTGCTTTGCCGAGGAACAACCATGAAATACATCACGAGGCAGATTAAACCACCAGGACCACAAGGGGAGTTAATGAGGTACACAATTGAATACCATCTTGGTAATATAATAATAATATTCAGTACTATTATGATATCGGCCAGAAGGCCGATGAGAATCGCAATAGGCAGTAATCTTTTACCTTTTATCACTGTTACTGGTTATAGCAACAGTTGCTATGGTACCTTATGGGGGCACCCGATTTGTGGGTTCCGAGGGTCAAGCAGTGAGTTGCAATCTAAAACGTGTATACGTGTATGCCGGTGTGTGTGTGCGTGTGTGCGTGTGTGCGTGTGCGTGCGTTTGTGGATCCAGTAAAAAAAACGGGGACACACACGTGATTCTTTTCACGTACTGGGGTTCGGGCCGCGAACCGGGGATATCCCCGTTTGTTTGTGTCCGTTTTCATAGGAAAACGCCCCACAAAAAAAGGGAATGGGGGATATCCCCGTTCCTATGTTCCTTAAAACTGTTGAATGAAATACTTGAAGTGGTAGGGGTACCCATGTTAGGTTTTGCACTGATGTCCCCATTTCCATAGGTGAAAACTCAACTGTCCCGTTTGTGTGTCCCCGTTAGGCCCCCTACACAGGTGTGTGTGCGTGTGTGTGTGTGTGCGTGTGTGCGTGTGCGTGTGTGTGTGTGTTGTGTGTGTGTGTGCGTGTGTGCGTGTGTGCGTGTGCGTGTGTGTGTGTGTTCGTGTGTGTCCACGTGTCTGCCGATTATTTACGTTTCTCCCAACATCTTCGTCTGGAGTAGCCGACTGATCTTTAAATGTTATACAATTATAATATAATTGTATAATAGTCACAATACACATTTTCCCTTTCTAAAAGTAAAAGTAGTACAAGTCCTCAATGTGGAACTTGAGGAGAACCCAGTTCGAAAAATCACAATTATTATTTTACTGATGTCCTCGCGATCTACAAACAGCCGAAGAAGTCCGAATAATTTCTGTAACAAGCTTAATAAGAGTCCCCAAAATGTTTGCACCTAGTCAAAAATTACCAAAAATGTTTTTTTCAGGTGGTAAACTTGATATCCAGGTCTATGGCGCCCCGCCCCGATTGCCGTCCACCCTTTCATTATCGTCTAGTATCTAGGTTTGTTTCGTTATTCTCTTTGTACAAAGATGTACTGTTGATTTTAGAAGTGGGTTTGTCACATATGCTAAGGATACACCCTATTTGATGTGGCATTAAGATAAGGTCATCGAGAACATTCCAGGAAGCTCGTCATCACGATAGTGATAACGAAACATGTAACGGGTCAAATTAGGTTGGGATATATTCGTTGCTCATATAGATAAGGAACCTTGTGTTACCGCTCCGGGTCAAAATTAGTAAGGTCAGAGCAGGTCAAACACACTTTGTCAGCATGATATCTATAGAATGCAAGTATCTATCAAAGTCATATTAGTGTAGGAGTGGTTGCTTGTAAGACAGAGGAAGACCTCCTCTTGTCTTGTATTGGCATCAGTCTGCGATCGTTAATTCCAGGAGAGGCTCAAGCTGTCGCACCGATCTGGAGAAAGCAGTATGTATCAGTTCAAATTTTGTATAATTTCGATATCATGTTCATTATGTAAGTAGGTATCATGTTCACGTATGTAGTATGTATCATGTTCGAATGTCAGTAGGTATCCTTTTCAGTACGTATCATGTTCCAATATGTCATCATGTTCGGTATGTCCTCATGTTCAAGTATTCATCATGTCCAGTATGTATCTTGTTTCAAATATTTGGGCATCCGGGAGAACGAAGGAAAATTACACATGTCCATACGATGCACAGACCGTTGTGCCAAGGTGAATGACTTACCCTATTTGCCCTCTTCCTCCCCTCCCTCGCTAGGCTAGGAGACCCTCCCATCGGTTCGCTCGGGACAGGCTCGCGCTTACAGGTGCTATCGTAGGGCTGAATATACGTCGTGTATTACCTCATGATTCGTATTGCACGTTATAACGTAATGATTCATGAAAACCTATATTTTGAATAATTCGTTTTTGTCATTTCAGGATCCTAAGCAGCCACATCTGATCCAACTGCAGTGCATAAGACAAAATATTTTAAATATACATATGCCAAGTTCCCACCTCACACCCACGTCCCCCACCAGCAGTTCGCAGGGCAGTGCCACAAACTGACACGTTGGGTTTCTGTTTGAGAATCCACTCCTCAAGTGTTAGAGGTATTCACTCCATGTTTTATCTGTTAAAGCCACAAACAACAGGAAAAAATACTGAAACCCTCAAACCTAGCATTGATTTACCGGAGCACATTTCAACAATCTGTGGGTTGGGGCTTAAGATATTGCCCATGGCTCTACCTTCACCGTCTTAAAAATGTTGTATACGAATGTAAACACACTGTACTAGCATACTTATCCCGGTGTTGTGTTAAGAAATTATCACATTGTGTATGTATGTATAGGAAAACCACAATGTGCAGATTATACACAAGGATGTGGAAATTTCTTATCACAACACCGTGGATAGGTTGTGCTAGTTACCCAACATCTTTGGACCATTTTTTTCAACATTTTTTTAAACAATTTCAAGACTGTATCCCTTCCTTAAGGTGACTCAAGCAAAGGACAAAGGCAAAGGCTCAACCAGCATAGCTAATTTGAGCTAAACCAGTATACCACGCGTAGGTTTATGTTCCTTTGAAACCTACCACCTCTTGTCCAATTTTTGTCAATATTTATTTTTCTATTGTTTGTTCTATAGTTGTTTTCTCAGATATTTTGTGGACAGAATATTACGAGAGCTGTTGATTTTTGGTTTCAATTATAGGGAAGCGGGGAGCTCGTCGTTACCGGGTGTCATGAGTAAAACTGATGGCATTTAGAACTAGTATTGTACACTATAAACTAGGTGAACGACAGATGGAACTGAACCGAATTTCTAACTGAATGGCACTAACTGTATGGTACTAGTGTGAAGGAGTTTCAGGAAACGATAGAGGATTCCCTTTCATTTTGATATTTTAATGGAGTATTTTATCCTCTTTACTGCAAATAATAAATAAAAAGTGGGACACCCTTTGGGAGAACAACCGAGAAAGACCCCCTACAAATATTATTTTCTGTTTTCTCCCGGGTGGCAGAGACAGAGAATGCCAAAACATTTCTGGACCAACAAACCCGGGCAATGGGAGGCATACCCAAAGAAAGGGGAAATGGATGGGGGACTGGTGACGTGGAGGAAAGACTCTCCCCGAATCTACCACTCCTCACCCCCATCCCCATTACTCAGCCAATCCGCTACCACCTCCGATCCTTCCCTCCTCCGAAACAACACCTAACGACGTTTTTTTTATCTTGTTTAGTGGGTTTAGTATACTTGCTGTTGAACTAATTTCTTGATGGGGGATCAGTATCTTTTGTTTGTTAATTATATGTTTCTTATTTACAGTTAAAATCCTTTCCTTTAACGTAAGTGTTGTTGCGGCAACAACTTTTTTTCTGTTTGTAGCTCGGAGCTTTGATTATTTCTCTCAGGGCTTCTAATAAATACGTTCCAACCGGTGAAGTTCTGTGGTACTAGCAGTGAGAAACAATTCCACCGTACTCCAGTATGGAACGTAATAGCTTGGAATCTTATTAAACCCGTCCTTGGTAGAAATAAAGTTTTTAGAGGCAGAGTTTTCTTGAGAGTAGTGATTTTATATGGACTTTGGTACAACGTTGCTATATGAGGTTTGAGCTTTAAGATTGAGTCAAGGTGACCCCAAGGAAGGTTGTGGACTTTACCACCGTATTGGGGTATTGGAGTATTCTTTTCTCATGAAATCTCCTATTGACTTAGTTTGTTGTTCAAAATGTAGTAACTTTGACTTTGTTGTGTTTATTTTATTCTCCGAGGCAGCACCAGTCTGTTATTCTTTTAGGGGCACGCCTGAATCCTGTTCATATTAAAAGGCGAACCCCGGGGGTACACCAAATAGCTATATCATCAGAAAATTGTGAGATATTGATACCACCGGTGTTAGGAATATCATTAACATAGAGATGTACAACAGCGGTCTTAAGCCTTAGCACCCTGTGGGGGCCGGCCCCCAGTTCGATAGTCCTGGAGTACCGCCCCAAAATAAATAACAGACTCCGATAGAAAGGGAGTAGGAAAGGCAGGCCTTAACTATATAGTTCTTAGACCCATCACATTCAGTTTGTATTTAGGGCCATTAAACCAAGTGTGGTCAAATGCCTTTTCCGCATCTAGGAACGCGTATAATTTTCCTCTTCCGAGCTATTTTTGATATTTTTCTGAGAGTCGCAGAAGGGCATTAAGTCCCCTTCCCTTCCGGAAGCCAAACTGATTTTTGCTAATTATGTTGTTATTTTCCGCAGGAAACTCCTTAATTTAGAACTGACCAGCCGCTCAAAAACATGGGAGAAGGTTTATGGGGCGATAGTTGTTTGGGTTTGAACGACTTTTTCCAGGCTTGGGAAGCAAAATCGTTTTTGCTTTTTCCAGGGGGCTAGGAACAATCCCCACACAGGCCAGGCCCGTAAAGTTAAAAAGGGCAAGATACAGCTTGGCATTCTTGTCAGTATTTCATGTGGAACATACTGGACTCCGTCTTACCCGAATACCCCGATCGGAGTTTGTTGAGGAGTTCGTCATGGCCTTCCTTACATTCATTATCCTTAACTGGTAATCCGTGTTAGTATGCTCTGAATATTAAAATCCATGTCAAAGATGTCATTTTCCTCAACATTCCGATTAACTCCTTAAAATTTGTTTCTAAAATAGAGCGTTGTTGGAGTTTGGAAGATTTGTTCTCGAAGGTGTGTCAGCCATAAGATTAACATTCCTGACGGGTCAGAGAGAAGGGTCCCATCTGCCGACTTGAGCTGAGTATTAAGATTACTGGAAGTGTTGTTATTAAATAACCTTTGACCCTTCTCCAATTTGGGAGGGTTATTTTCGGTTTCCTATGTCGTAACAGATCCCATTCCAGGGATTAATTCCTCTGATTCCGGACCGCCTTTTTTATTTCATATTGGAGGCGGTTTACTTGCATTTTTGTCATACGTCCCTGGTCCTGATATGTTTTTCCCTCCTTAATTTCCGGTGTTGGCCTTTATTACCGAGTGTATTTTAGAGTTCAAGTTTCCATTATTCCTTTTTCTTATAGCTTGTTGGACAAGCTGTATGGAAGTTCTCTATAATGGTCTTAGATAACTTTATGAAAAATTATCCAAGGATAACTCCCCGGAACAACCCTGGGGTCAAATTCATCGGCAGGGTTAAAAGTCAGAATTATTCAACTCTCATAAAGATTCCATCAGTTTTATTCAGGTTATAGAAAGTTGTTTAGTTTGTTTAGTTTGGGATTATTTGGAATTGAACCTAGAAGAACTAAGTAGTGATCCTTAGGTTGCTTTCCTCTATTACCAGGTCCAGTAATTCTTCTGAGCCATCCTGGGGATTCCTGGTGGTTCTAGTATTCCTATTTACAACTTGAGATTGTTATGGTAAAGAGTCTCCAGGAGATGCCTGCCATGGGGAGTAGTCTATTGGACCCAATATGTTTATTTGGGCAGTTTAAATCTCCCATTATTATGTATTAGATACCCAATTTTCGGAACCAGAATTTAAAGTATTCATTTGGGGTGGTCAATGGCGATATGGATTCCTTCCCAGGACAGCTAGATTAAAATATTTGAGTGAGAGAGAGGAGGCAGTGGCGATAATGTTACTAGAACTGACTGGGCCACATTGGCCTTCTTGATGAGTCAGTCATGACCCGTTTCAGTAACAAAGGAGATCATGAACCTTGTCTTTATTGTCCATTTTTTGTTTACTTCCACTACTGTGGTGCGGCTAGCATAAGTTTTAGTGTCTTAGGCCCCTCTCTCATAGCTTTCTTTGGTTTTAACTTCTCCTTTTTTCCCTCCTGGCCTCCATGAATTTGGGGCATCCCTTATAGAGTGCCATATGGGCTCCCCCACAGTTCGCACCATTTCTTTCTTCTTATTAACTGGACAGTTTTTTTCATGAATGGTCCCCCCCCCCCCCCACCGAAGCATTTCTCTTGATTGGTACATTCTTTGGTAGGTATCCAAATTTCTGAACATTTGTTAACATTGTTTTACATTTGGGAGCTGTTTGTAGGCCTACAACCCGGTGGTGGGTATATCCGATATTGATACCATGTTTCATTGTTTGTTCTTTATCCATTCAAGATTGCGTCCTCTTTCACTTTCCGTGGGAGCTCCCAGGGCCCGGGAAATAAGCCCCTGGCAAAAGGGTGTTCAACGCCATCTTCCTTCAGCTGGTGGCTTATTTGTGTTTTCGGTAATTTTAGGGTTTACTCCACGATACCACGTTACAGGTGTTTTTGAGTTTTAATTTTTGAGGTATCCGGGCTTTAGGATTTCCATACTGAGTTTTCTTCCAGGGGTGAGCAGTAAGTTATGGCTGTGTTCATTTTGTGGTAAAATGCATAATAGTACTACAGCTCCGTGTTGATTGTTGTTAGTTTGACATGTGGTTTCTCTTTCTTTATGACGAAAGCTACAATATATCATCTTCTAGGAACGACCTCTTTCTTAATACCATGGACTATGCTTTAGGGGGGGGGGGGGGGGAGTGTTCGATCTTGTACGTCCTGATGGGGTGTGGCTTGTTTCTGGAGGATGAGTACCCGAGCTGAGATCTTCGGGACGGCTTTATTTGGGTTAACATAAACCTCCCACTCACCCATCTGGTCCCCGCATCTCTCTCTCTTCCGCCACCGAGGGAGCCTCCATCACCGACCAACAAACTTGGTTGTATTCGCTTAATAGTACTGTTGTGGAGTCTCGGAAGTTTGTAAACCCTCGATCTCCGTTGTCATCGTCCAGTCGTTTTATTTTCGTAAGTTAATTCAGTTGGGAGTCTCATTGAGTGGATTTTCTGCTAGTGTTAAAATTGGATGTGTAATACTACCATCCCGCACCGTCCATTCAGATGAGGGCTTGGGTATTATCAATAACAGTCATTAACGTTTGTCAATGTATTTTCAATGTCCCCCTTCCCCCATGACCCAAGTGATCAATACTTTTTACACAAGAACTGATTTTGCACAGTTCAGCAGAGGTTTTGCACTTTTATCACAAATATTGCGCAGCATTTATCTAGAGGCGGGCATGTGGCTAGTCATTTATGAAGGGCAACTTCCTTGGTTTTCCGCCCTCAACCCGTCCCTCCCCCCCCCACCCCCCCCTCTCCCTCCCCACCGCCCCCCCCCCCTCCCCCTCCCCCTCCCTCCCAACCCCCCCCCCCACCAAGCCATCTCTCGTACGCGCGTTGGAAGCGGAATTAGCTACGATGTAGGCCTATTATCTGCATCTGTTCGTGGTAAGGGAGGACTTGTTACTGAGAAACTCGGAGCCAACGATGTGGGCTGACATCTGTTCCTGCCTGCATACCCCACTTTTTTGGAAGAAAATCCCCTTCGTTCAAAAAACTGGGTATCAGCCGACAACTGGCAATGGAATCACTACGCGGTATTGCGTTCTTGTTATCTCCTCTGTGTCCACGATCGCCATCGTAGATAGGCAGCTAGCTTTTAGTTACGTTCACGTAACGACATAAGTTTACGTGTAGAGTGTAGAGCACACACAGTAAGGGTATGACCTATGTCAATATTACCTACCCAGTAGAGCGCTAAAAACGCCGGGAACCAAATAGAGCATTCAAAACCTGGTTAGGGTCGACGACATTAGGTTCGATTCCTGCCCTTGTTCATACGCCACTGGTTGAGGGAGTTCGTCGACAACTTCAGAGCCTTGTGGTAGACAATCGCCTGTGGGAAAGAGGAGGAAGCAGGGCGTTTGATAGCTGCTGTGACAGGAGGGTGGTGACCGGGACTACATTTACTGCCTTCTCTGGCGCAGCATGGTTTCCGCTCTACAGTGCACTTGTGGCAGGTTTTTTTGTTTCAGATAAGTTGTCAACATGTTGCCCTTGTCGTCAGCTGTAGTAGTCACGTGGCCATGAACCCTCTGCTCCTCTCCTGGTTTCTAGAAGTTGGTTGAACCCCAGAGTTTACTGGTTGTCCTTCCGGATTCGGACGTGAAATGGCGGTCCCGAGAAGGTTGGGAATGGTTTTAACACACCTGTCTCGATATCATCTGAGCACCAGTCGTGAAGGCGAGTCATCGCCGGTGCTTATCCCCGATCAATACAGCCATAGTTCATTGATGAGTTTTGACTGGCTTCCTAAACTCGTGGAAAATCACATCAAATAAGAATCAAATCAAGTTGTGGCACATGCCAAGGCAAGAAACCCGCAATACAGTCAAAAGTAAATGTTTTTACACAAAACTATCACACTAGTGCTCCAACTTCACAGTTCTCGTCCAAAAATAATGGCGTATTCCGTTTCGCGAGCTTTCGCTTGGTTCTCACTTCAGAGCTCCTTTATGCAATACTGTACAACGGAATTCTGACTATATATTTATACATACACGCTCAATCACATTACGTCATTGAATACCCTCCTCTATAAGCCAGTTTGAGGTGCGCATGCTCACAACTAGTCTGGTATACCGGGAGACTATTTTCCCCATAGCTTACCATTATACCGCATCAATGAGCAGGCCTATAGTGAAACGGCATTGTACAGGCGCCCTCTATTACAATTCGACTTCAGCATACGGTTCCTATAATACACTCGTGTTCCCGTTGCCATCATTTCGATACATATCAGACATCATGCAATTACCTGAGGTCTGTGCGGAGTTCCTAGACTGCGGAACAGTCGTTCTTTTCAATGCCTCTCAGGCTGCTCGGGAACATCGCCGTGGTTTTGCAATAAAACATTGTCACGTCTCATGGATAATATGGGCCTACTGAACCACCTGTATGGCTGCTCTCGCTGGTACGGCGAAATGGCACATGACCATACTGCTCAATTGTAAGAGTGGCAACAAGAATGAAATCACCCGAGTAGAACCGCCAGGACGAATCCGTTACTGAAATACCCTCGATAGTCACGATATGTGTAACCTGCCAAAGAAAAGATTAAACTAGAAAAATGTCCGGGCGGGTAAACCGCCCGCGTGTATATCCCCGCCTCTCTTATTAAAGAAATTTGTGAACATGAAACGTACAATATTTTCGTAGAAAGAGACATTTATAGACTTGTGAAGCGACGACAACGTGTACAGGTTAATGGGTGCGTCCTTAAATAAGCACATTTATTCAAGATTCGACCTTTAACCACTGGCCCACCCGCCAGGGCAATTCAGTTCAGAGGTCCACACAGCAGTTCAACAATATTTCAATGGTGAACCATCCAGCCTTCGCTATATTCAATCTCCGATTAAGCCAAAAAACATTTTGACCCCTAAGTGACCTCGATAACTTTAATTATATGACAGTTTTTATGAAAATTGTTACTACTCCCAGGTGATACATCCACTCCTAGGAGGCATTTTGCATTCTGATGACACACCCAGTGCTATTGCCGAAAAGTACTACAATCAGTTTTTGATCCCTTAGTGACCTTTAATAACCTTCATGACAGTGCGGTTTTATGAATGTTACCCTCCATGTGATGCACCACTCCTAGAAGCAATTGCATTCCAATGAATATGTTCAATGTTATTGCAAAAAAAGTATTAAATCATCATTTTGACTGATCAGGAGAACTAATATGCAAATTAGTCCCACAAATTTACCCTCAGTGATCTTGATGCTATTGAATAAATTTATCATACCGGTGGTAGGTCCTTTCACGAAGTTTCGTCGAATCGCTGTAAGTTGGAGAAAATAATGCATTAATTATTCTAATTATGCTAACGAATATGACATAAACACACATAAACTTTCAGTGATTCCAACGCAATTGAATAAATTTATCGGACTGTTAGAAGGTCCTACTCACCAAAAAAAAAGTTTCGTGAGAATCCTACAAAGTTTTTAAATTTGCCTAATTGCTAATTGGGGCCACTATTAGCAAATTAGTCCATGCACGACATGGACCTCCAGTGACTCGTCACATCATGAATTCATCGTCACTGATATTGGCCCTATTCACCAAGTTTCCTGATAATCAATGAAGTTTGAAATTCACTACATTCTGCTATACTTAGGCTACTGGTCAAAGGAAAGTGCAAACTTGACCTCGATGACCTTGAAATTGTCGACCATGTTTTTCGACTCCAACAACTACCCACAACCACCAGTTTCGTGTAAATCGCAGGAACTTGAAATGTGCGAAAACCTGCAAATAGAGGGCGCAAATATACGATAAGCGCATTTTCGAACTTACCCGAGTTTTACTCATACGGACATTTGTACCAGTTTTTGGGTCACTCGGATAAAGTGGTTTAAGAAAATGAGAGTCGATAACGCCTAAAGTTTCCGGCGGCGGCGGCGGCGTGGCGCGGTGGCGTGCTCGGCGGCGGCGGGGATGCGGCGGGCACACGGCCAAAACCATAATATCCCCGAACACTCACAGTGTTGCGGGGATATACTTCTGAAGCGTCCAGCTACTTTGTACTTATAGTCGCATCCCATAGCCGGGATTGGCGGCCCGCTACTTCCATTCATCATATTTTCGTTGTCTTTTTCTGAGAAATCCGGGCCTCAGATCGTCGGGGCGGGCCCTCTTCTGATTCGACCTTCTCACGCAGTCCATGGCCCTTCCATCTTTATTTCAGTGGGGAGGGGTGGGTTCGAAGAATTTCGTGGGGATTGAAGCTGTAAAAGCCCGTAACACCGCGCCTGACGTTGACGATCTGTTTCGTACAACTCAGAGTGAATAACAAACCTTCACAAATACGCTACTCATTATAAACTAATCACGTTGTAGAGGCAGAGGCCCCAGGACCACTGTGTACTTTTTCGTCGACGTAGCTGAGTGAGGCTAAAATCTCCATAGCCGTGCTTGAGAACTGGTTGGGGGCTTTGGGCGGCGATTTGTAATTGGGCGGACATGAACCTGCTCAATCGCCGCCTCGTTATACAGGGGACTGTCGAAGGCCCCTGTGGATTTTTCCAAATTGGTTTGAATTGGAAGACATTGTACGCAGTACCCAGAAACCCTATAAAAAAATAAAGGTGAAAGTGGACCAGACCTGTGTTCATGATTCTAAATGCAATTTCACAATATGAAAAACATCGCCTTTTTAATTCTACCAGGGGTGTGCAAGTATTTGGAGCTGCTCTTCGGCAAGGAACGTTGATTTTTTTCTCACCTAACTGTGAATAGGTGTATGAGTTTTTCTAAGCAAAATAGCCAGATTTTTTTTCTTCCGGAAAATCCAATTTTTGCCGATCACAATCTGAATTGATTTGTCGAAAGTGCTGGCGAGGAGTGCATTTCTTTTGGAACGAAATTGTTCCGAAACTACCTAAATTTGTCCTCGGTTCATATGGATCATGCTTGGAGTAGTGGCAATTTAGTTGGAATCTTATGAAATAAAGTTTCGTGTTACTGTTTTAGTTTAGGAAGCCTAAAAAGTAAAACTTTGCTACCTTCCGAAAAACGGATTCAGACTGGTTGCTGGAATCTCCAACTATGCATTTTTTGGCGGGGTGGAAGCCCCCATCGCCTCTAACGACGTCTGTGAATATACATTACAATACATGGGAATTGGAATCCTACTTCTATAGACATCAACATTGATGTTTTGATAAATTTCTCTGAGCGATACGATTTCACAATTTTAAGTTTGAAAAGTTGAAAACAAAATGTCCGGGTTATGTTGTTTGGTAAATTGCGATATTTGATCGAAGGGGGCAATGTCGTCTGCTAGCAACTGGCAAAAAGAGAGGGTGATCTTCGCATGACGTCACATTGAAAAATCGTCCTACTGGAATTCGATATCATACGGTATTCTGTGTATCGTCATGATGTCAATGACAAGATCAGGCCCTATATACTGCGAGGCATTTTTTTATCGTGACGTCATGTGAACGGCGCCTCCCATTGCTCGCCGGGTTTTGCGACCGTTAGTGCCTTTTGAGTGCACACCTGTTTTAGTTTTGCGCATACTATCTTGTGAAAAAAGAGTGTCCCCCAATGTTATACCAGGTGAGTGACCTATCTCTGAGGTTAATAATGTCAACATCGTTATTAAGATTATTGGTTTAATCTGGTTCAGTTTTAGTGAAAAAGGGTCAGGAAGGACAAAATCTTCAGGAAAGCCACAACTTCAATATTTATGAGGATGATAATTGTCATGATTATGATGATTGCGATTATGATGATGCTGATTATTATGATTATTATGATGATGACGATAGTTATGATCATGATGATTATGATGATGAATTTTATAATTATGATTACTATCATGATAATTTTTAAGATTATGATTATTATCAATATTTTGATTATATGAATATGATTATGAATATTATGATTATTTTTTTTCATGAATACTATTATGAATATTATTATTATTACTATGAATATCATTAAGAATATCATTGTTATTATTAATATTATTGTTCGCATTCATAAGAGGCAGGTATCTAATATCGAAACCATGTTCAAATGCGCTCCGCCATGACCAGTCAGTTCATATATTCCTCAAACATAATTATCGTTTTCAAGACTCTTCCTCTGTCGTTGGGACGGGTCTTAGGATTTGTCGACATACCTCTTTATACCAGTCATCTACAATGATCCTTAGGAAATATGCTTTCTCAAAGACATACGTAAACACCACACAGATAAAACCGCGTTTGCACGAGCGCTTTCATTTTCACCCTTAAAATGTATACAATCTGACCACGCGTCACTGTCTACACGTATAGGCATTAGCCAAATACTTGTTTTCATTGTTTTCCATTGTCGAATCGTCACAAATGTTCTTGATTTTTAATCATTTGACAGTGTAAATGTTCATTATCAGATTACATCTGATTATATACCTAACGCTGTAACGCATTAATAAACTAAAACTATCTAAATGCTAGTGATGGGGTAATTCGGACCCGAGTCTATCATGGCAGCAGTTTGGGTTGTTCCTAGGAGAAATCTGTTCGGTGTCCGATAGTACTGATTTGATCTAATACACTTGCTTAACTTTAGCGTGGATTAGCAAAATTTGTTTCAATTACTGGCGAGACTTGCATGGTGTGAATGCTTTCAACGTAGTTGAGAAGTAGCTTTATAATGTGGGATTGATCACATCGGACATGGATATCATAATCCTCATGAAAATGACGGCCAGCATAGGAACCCCTAGAAGACGGAACATTATCGGGTAGAGCCGTACTGAAGGTTCACTGCCTTCTTTCATTGCTCGTTGCTGTAGATAAGAATGAAAATATAATTATTAATCAATTAACGTGAGTAAGGTTTCGAATCACCATTTCCCAAAGCCCAGAAGGCGTGATGGACGCGATGCAACGTCACCACTGCGATGCAACAGCGGGGGAGCGGGGGGGGGGGGGGTTCTACAGAGAACCCGGTCATCACTCATGACTGACTACTCATCAGCAACTACCAGCGATCGACGAACGAAACTAGAAAGCTACTAACAACTGAAAATACTAAAATTGCATCACCAGTGCATCCAACGATCATAAGATATCTTATAGCACAAGCATCGGGCTAGAAATCGGAGCCGCACGAGAAACTTGACTATGAACTTCTACACAAAACTTCAGCATAAGGGTATTAACCGCACATATTGACATACCGACAGACAGGCAAGTAGACAGACGGAGGAACAAGCAGACTCACGTCAAAAAGACCACTATGTTCCTCCTTGAACAAGGATCAGGTGGGACAAAAAACGATCCACCGGAAAAATGACTTACTGAAACCCGCCAAACAGCCAAATACAGGACGTTACCATAACATTGAAAAAACTTCTAACATTGTTTTCATAAAGTTTTTGAATGTGGTGTTATTAGAACACGTTGAATGGTGCGTTCTTAAAACGTCAAAGACGTTTCTAATGGACGTAACAGGTTTTTAACGTTTTTTACAATTTTATATTGTTGGTACAACGATGAAATGCTTCGAAAAATGTTTTTGTAACATAAACTGCATATACAAAATCATCTTATTGAGACATCGGGACGAAACATTCCCACTGAACGTTTTTATCAACGTTTTCGAGTTCGCTGGAAGCTCTACGCCATTCTAGACTAATCGTGTTCAAAAGCTTCTCAGGCGTTGAACTCTATTGACCTCAGTTAACCTCCGACCCGCATGACTCCAAAAACAGCAGAGACAATATACTCACCAAGAAGGACATACATGCCAAGTAAGAGCTCCGTCGGACTTGATTGATTTATCGTGTTCATAAGCTGAAATTGAATATCTTCCTCAAGAATTTACCATTTTTTCTAGAAAAAATAACCCCGATCTCAACTGAAACAATAAGGTCTCTGTACTTTCCACAAAGAAGCTCCACACTAAATTTCATCTCGATCAGACTGACCATTCTCGCCTCATTGTGCTTACAGGGCTCACAAGCGAGGCGTCACACACACACACACACACACACACACACACACACCACACACACAACACACACACACATACACACACAAACAAACACACGCCGCAACACACCAAACACCAT
The DNA here is from genome assembly GCA_026419785.1 of Sclerodactyla briareus. Taxonomy (NCBI): domain Eukaryota; kingdom Metazoa; phylum Echinodermata; class Holothuroidea; order Dendrochirotida; family Sclerodactylidae; genus Sclerodactyla; species Sclerodactyla briareus. The sequence goes on along the minus strand of JAODTK010005617.1, from coordinate 25,951 downwards.
GCTCTCACTGACATCACTGCTTGGATTCCTCTGAATCGTCAACGATAAAAACTGTGTTTAGACATTACTTGCTCTGATACTATTCAGTCATCACTCCTGAAACGCATGTGTCAAATCCTGAAACTTATGTGTTCTCTGGAATTGAGTCGGGTGGGACGGATATTGTTCAAAGAGACAACTGCAGAATATGAATTAGAATGTAAAACTGAATGCGTCAGTCCAAACCCGAAGTTCATACGAAAGTTACTTACATCCTTTGAAGTTTCTACATGTGTATGGCGCAAGATCGAAAAGCATCCCATCATGCAATAATAAATGTATTCTGTCATACTTGCACAACTCTGCAAACAATCTTTTGTTCTCTATTGAAATTCACACATTATTTTCACTTCGAAAAGCATTCAGTCTATGGGAGAGGATTGCTGTATAGAGAGAGTCGGTTTTAGGGGTTGATGGTTACTTTGGTGGCAGAAAGACAACAGAACTTCCGCTAAATGTTGACTCATTCAACAAAATGAAACAATGAAATACATGGCATAACTTCCCGGGTTGCCCAAGTGTTGCGTCATGCGTTAATAATTGGGATTCTCCCCGATTTCTCTGCGTAATGGAGCAAATTTGGAAGGCCAATAAACTCCACATAGGAACACAATATTGAAATGGGGTTTGGACCTATATATACTGTTTTCCATTCTCCGCAATATCACCTCTGTAGTTGTGTAGTAACATGCAGTTGTCCTTTAATTACTAAACAAATTTAGCAACTGATGTCGCGAGGTAAATCCAACAGAGGCTGACCTTTTGCCGTTGTACTTCCGATTCTAACTTCTTGTAGCCATCCTCAGACTTGAATCGTTCTGCCAGTACTCCGAGGTCATTGACCTCTAACTGTCTCTGTTTCCCGAGCCGGAAGAGTGGGTCCAGCCAGAGCGTGAGACAGTAGGAGTAGAAGTTCGAATAGTGGGCAAAATACCGGAAGCCATCGTTCAGAAGGTCGTCTGGTAGGTCCTTTAGGAGGTTATCCCTCCCCAATCGAGACTGAAATAGAACATCAGTATAATGGAGTAATTATGAGTCGATCACCCAAAGGATATTTCTCTTTTCTATACTGAACACCATTTAGAATACACGCAATTTGGCAACATCATCTATTCAGAACAGATTTTCCGGATATCATCAGAGTATGTATCGTTCACATTGTACACTGGAAATGGTATGCCTGAGGTTAGTCACTTTGTCACAGCTCAGCTACTCTGACTTTTTTCGAGCCAATCACTGGTAGAGTTGTGCAATTGCTTTTGCTAGAAATGAAACACAAAATCTGACAACATGGAAATATGTCTAGCTGTCTAGTAGAGTAGGTTCTTTCGACATGAGAATTGAAAAAAAAAGCCAGTGAATCAATTACTACCCGTCATTCGGTGACCATTTGAAAAAAAAAATGTGGTTTTTTCCAAAAAAAATCAGATACCCCAAATTTGGGAATAATCGTAAATTGGCATTCTCTGAGTAAGAGAGAAAACAATCATCCTGAAAGTTACTCGGTTCAATGAATCTCGATAGACTGTTTACATTCAATTCATATAACATTACTTATTCCAAACATCAAAACATTCATTCTTCGTTCATGATAACACATTCATGGGAATGATAAACTGATATCATAGAGAAATATAGGAGCGGGAACATACTGCTATTTTCATGGAATGAAGGTAGTGAAGTAGTGACCTAATTGATACTAAAAATAGCTTCAGTTTGTTTGTCAAGAATTCTGAAGCTGTTCGTCGCACTGCCCGCGTTTCTTTATTTTGATCTGGCACTCAGTGCCAGAAATGTACAGTAGGTCACTATACTATTCACGTCTCGGGCATCGAATTGTCGAATGGTTAAATTACTATCACTTCATGGAACTGGCATACATGGGTACTTTTCATCCGATGTCATTTTACCAATAACGATCTTCCAATGGTGTTAAAATGGATATTGAAGTGTTTATATATTCAGAGGATGGATGACATTGCTACATATATATATAGAAGACTGACAGATAGAGAGCTGCCAGACTTCTTTTCTTGATAGTTCACCATACTTGAAACAGAGATTACATAAAACTGATCCACTGGGAGAAGGTTCTCCTCTAGAATATTTAATTAGCTTTAAACAATTCCGACCATGAACGTTGAAAACGAGCCATTTAGAGGACGGGCTTTTTGTCCGTCCGTATTTTGCTTTCGATGAGCTCTACTACTCAACTCTACAAACTGTTGGTGTAGCGCACCGCCATAGAGAGTTAGACTGGGGGTTTGTTACACAAGAAAAGCAGCGAACTATTTCTATCAACCGCTATTTGACTGAAGTGAACGACATATGATCGTCTTGAATCATGATTACAGTAAAGCTGTGAAGGTAATTATTTCAGAACTGTGTGAACCTTATTGATCGGATTGTGGGCTAATTAGGTTAGATGGAAAAACTAGAGCGAAATAAGGTGATTCTCCGATGTTATACGGTGATTTGGCTCAATGTGCTTTTTAAATTATTACAAATGACGGAGGATAACATGGATTATGCATGATCAGGAAGAACCTTAATTTATTTTTCGAAATTGTGTGGATCTGGCCTGTGGCATGTTGCTGAGTAGAGGCCGAAAAGGGGTCATTTTTAATGAAATTTCAGCCTATTACCAGGTGGAAGTGTATACTTCCGGATCGCGACTTGAAAGTCCAATTTATGTCGAACGGCTGATTTATACTAAAGAATCCAGTCGCGTGTTACAAAATGCCTCTCGATAAACGTGAGAATTCTACTTTCAACATCATGCCTCGAACCTCGAATTTTGGGTCATAATTTGTTCACATCTTTAGAATAATAATGAGGCTAAACAGCTGTTATATGACAGACGATTCCGTTGACCCGTAGTCACGTGAAACAATACAGGGTCAATATGAAGAAGACACGTGGGTGACGAAAATACATCTATGACCAGCCCGGTGACTAGCAGTTCCAGCACACATACTTATTCGTATAGCATTGCCAGGCCGTGGTAGGCTTCCATTCTTTTCAATTTGACAATATAAAAAAATGTCGATTCCATTGGAATTGTAAAACCCCCATGTTCATTAAACTGTTAAATCATAGATACGGTAGTTTCCAGTAAAATACCGGTGAGCGATCTCTTCGTCACAATGCCATAATACTGTCATATTTGCGGTAATTACTAGCCGCAGCAGAGTTTACGAGTATGATTCACGTCAGGTATTTACCTTATATACGGAGACGTACAACTCTATGACGATGAGCCCTGCGTAGCAGACGAGAAGCATGAGGCTAATCGTTAGCCTTATGACGTCGAAGTTGAGTCCATAGATGTCGACCAGATTCCCGAATCGTAGGAACTCGACGAAGAGCGCACACACACTGGACTAGCAATAAGCCCAGTCCACCCGGTTGATTCCAGACCTCCAGCTTCTGATAATAGAACATCGCCACCACCGTATCCAGATTCAATGAAGAGGGGTATTAGAGCTGTGTGGGCTGGGTGGGGAGGGTCCCCCTGGTCTCCGTGTCTGTCAGGAGCCCCTCCCCGACGCTCATGAGGTGGACCACCATGAAAGAGGATGAGGAAGGCTGTGACTCTGATCCTCTCTATGGGAAGGTCAACTGGTAGGGTTTCCCGTAGTTCGGCGAGCGGTCTATCCTCCCCCACGCCCACCTGTACAGCAGGGACAGCAGTAGGACGGGGACCATGACGGCGTGGGGCCATAGGTACAGGTAGCTGGTGTAGCACTGGTTACCCAGCTCCTTCGAGGACGTATACGACAATATGATGTCATCGCTAAGAAAGCTCTGATTGGCGGGCTCTCTTCCGCAGAAATACGAGTTTTGGTGGTCGGTTCCCATGTTGAAGTGGTTAACCATTCTGATGGGAAATAGAAGGAAAAAACAGCTTTAGCGATTGTAGCGAAGGCTGGCCTGTTCCCTTGACCGAGGGGACGATTGGTAGTCTAGGGGTCTAATTGGGCATTGATGATCACACCGACGGTTACCTCTTGCAGATATGGCAGGTACTAGGCCCTGTAATCGTTGGCCGGTGATTACTAATTTGAGTCCGCTGACCCTCCGTATAAATCCACATGTTTATCGCCTGCACTCCGCTGAGGTCATACGATCGTGGTGTGGGGGGGTTGGGGATTCCGATATAACGTATAACTGGGACCTTCGGTCCCAAAATTTGGTTCAGATTGACCCGGGTGTTGTTTCAAAAGTATTTCTGCTCAATGGATCCATCAGCCATATATAGTGTTTAGGGAATATTCTACTGGTGTCATTAGTCGATTCCTCAACACACTGGATTTGTCGCGAACGGTTGTGATGCAGTGAATACACCGTATGCGTAAATTTAATTACCCAATTACAAAACGTTTAATGGTCAGATTAATACGCCATATGTTACATGACATTTCTCTCTTTTGGTCGCTTCAGCAAAAGGTTCGGTCACATCTATCCTAAGCTTACTGACATCGTTTAGAGAATCGATATCCCTTAAAACACAATTTTACCTCACTTTGAACGCTACTCGGAACAGTACTTTGTTGTCCGTATTCAAGTCACACTACGGTTTTAGTGACGTCATATGACAATGTTAAACCTTTTATATAAAACTGTGATCTCATGTGCCTATCTGTTGGAAGTATCCTACATTTTCTAGGCGTATATGCAAGCCCCGGACATGCTGTACTGGACTCCATATGCCAAGCAGAATTCAGTGTGGTAAGCGTGTGCTAACCCCGACATCGCCCTCCTGACAGTTGTTATAGTGACATGTTATTTTGGCGACATGTTCCTCATTTCGTCAGAAGATAGAAATGCTCTCTTTGACGGCCGTCCTCTATCGAGCTTAACAATAATAGCTCTAGTTCGCCCCTGAGTTTACTGCACACGCCTATTTGGTGTTTCTGCCACGCAATCGATTCGTATTTTTTTTAACTAACTGTGTTGTTTATGTGCCTCCGTATTGGATCAGCTGCAGGGTAACACGCACTGGAGATGTCTCAGAATCCTGCACTATGACAAACTACCATTAATACGAAGCAACAAAGGAGCGTTGGGGATATGGTCGAAGAAATTTCTCAGATATAGAGCAAACGAACTGAATGTATTTCACGATGTTACACACAATAGGGGCGCCTCCTCACTTTGTGTTTGTGTTCGCTGACGGAACTTTGAACAGGACACACATACCAGTCTAATGTCCTCTGCAGTTAATATGATAGCTCCATGTATTGGTGCTGCCTCTGAATCACACACCAACCCGTAATGCTTCGTTGTTTCTACGAGACGATTGACGCTGACGATTGCGGTGTATTCGTTCAATGTAAGGTTCGCGCTGGTTTGATATGGGGGTCACTGTACTCGTTTTTACTTTCTGCATAGCAACGTACATTAATGTTCAGATCCCTAACTACATGTCTACGATATAGTGTTTGTTCGCCCAATTGTTGTTTGGGACTCGGCAACCTCCTATGTAGAGCAACACTTCAAGCTGCCACCAATGCCTATCCTGTACAACTCACAACGGACGCCTCGTATGATGTTTCCCTACACGTTGTTTTGAATTGTGCTAACCCAAAATAGTGCCTGCAAACTTTTCGAAACCTATTTTTCTGTTACCTATAAATATCTGATAGGTTGGCTTGACCTGCATTGAAAGGGCTTATTTTGAAGGACATATGGTGTGAGTGAATGGGAATCCAGGTGGATTCTAACTAATTCGATATTTTACAGGAGACTTGGAGCTAATTGGTGTTGTCGGGCACTAACGTTTGGTGTGAAATCGTCTTCCAACTGGCCCCACCATCCGGTTCCTCTCCTATAGCGAAACCGAAATTTTCAAGGTATGGTTATGGTGTTTTGTAAGTGCCATTGTTGTTACATTTCTCAGCTTCAAATGCAAGTATGTCCCCAAATTTGTGGGCAGCCTCCAGTACCCCTTCACGGGAAATTTGGTTTGTAAGTTAATGGAATCTAAGATGTCTGCTATCTAAAGGTTTACATTAGTTTGCTCAATCGACATACCATTTATAGTGTTTTCTCTTCTGAACAAACGTTTGGTTCCGTAATATGTATTTTTAACATTCCACCAGTCACGCATAGGCATCCATGGAATCCCAGCCTTAAGGGCCGCACACTATAACGTTTTCTATCGTCTGCCTGGCTATACACGATCTTTTCAGATTTCAGGCTGACCCAGGAAGGAGAGGGTCTGTGTGGTAACAATGGTCATGAATACTAGTACACTATCACAACACCTTCTCAAGATCGAAGGAGTTCGAAAAAAACTCATTCCTAAATGACGTCATATCGAAAAATGGTAAGAGTCGTACGATAAATCGTTGAGCTCAAGATCAATAGGAAATATGTGATTATCAAAACGCCGGGAAGGGCTTTCAGCATTGGAATGGTTTGGCAATAGCGAATCAAGTCGCTCCATCCATGTGGCGGTGTTCCAGCCGTCATATTAATGGGCCCGGTATTAATCGGCCTGAACCAATAATATCGGATCGTTGCACGACAGATATCGTTGTAGTGTGACCGTCCCTTTAACCCGCGAAATAATATCCAAAACACAATACACCGGGTACTACGCCTAATCGGTGTTATCACGCCTGTATTTTTTTCCCCCCGTTCAATGTGTACTCCTGTAGACTCTGCATATATTAAGGTTCACATTTTATTAGGTACTGTAGAAGCCGGAGTAACTAAACCAATCATCATGTGATTTACCAGATGACCAGTTTCATTACGAGCATTATCATACCAGTAAGTTTATCATTCTATAGGAAGTACCATGGCAACGGGGCCTCTCAGAGATCTTAAGTATGATGTATAGGCTGCCTTGGTTCGATTTGTAGTCTTCTGGAGGGTCCTTGAGGTCTAGTTCATTGGATTATGTAGACTTATATACTGGCAGTTGAAAAGTGACTAATTTAGGCCTAATTGTCTGTGTAATTTAGTGACTGAATATAGGAGACAAATGAACATCGGACGTGGTTTACTCGCTGGTAGGTCAATGTATCGTTACAATGGGCCCAGAAGATTATTGTAGGGCCGTTTGAGATCTACTGATCACGAGTGCGAAGGTTTTGAAGTTACTCTCGTTGAAGGGTTAGCAATTTTGGGATGAAAAGGGGTGAATTTACTCAGTTTCATTAATTATAACTCACTTAAGGCTCCCGTTACGACTTATCGCTCAACATGACACCGCATGTGCGTAAGGCCATTTTTTTAGATGGGGGAGAGGGTGACTTGAGGGAAATGTAATGGGAGGCTCTTATATATCTGTACATTGCTGATGGTAAATTTAAGATTGAAAAAAAAAAAAAAAAACCTGACTGGTGGAACATAGTGCAGAGTAAAGTACATTTCCTATGGTTCAAATAATGTTCCAACAACATTCCATACTGTTTCAAACACTAGGGATGATTCTTATACATATGGTCTCTATTTTAAAACGGCCATACAAACCCTATTGAACACATATTTGCATTTTAAACATTGACATGTCAAGTATTTGCTAATTAAATCTCCAAAAACCTGTCAATTGTGAAGTTATAATGTTGGGCCGTAATCGTTGACATTCAGAACAATGGTTTTTAGAGAAAAAAAAAACACCGGTGTTTAGTTTTAAAAAATAGTATGCGTCCGGTGTTTGATAAATAATAATGAAAAAAATAATAATAGTAGAATAATAATACACGGTTCTTAATCGCGGCATATCGCACAGTTGAAAGAGGTGCATGATTGTGTTAAAACGCGGCACCCCCCGCCCCGCGTGCATGAAACCCGGTCAATCCTCGTTGTCCGCGTGCCCGCCCGCCCGCCCGCGTGCATGGAAACGGCTCCATTAGAATAACGGTTATTAGTGTTATTATCATTATCATTATTATTATTATTTATCAAACACTGAACGCATAGGCCTACTAGTGTTTAAACCTAACACCGGTGTTTAGTTTCGCAGAACCATTGTTCTAAATGTCAACGATAGCGCCTAAAATACAAATAATTAATTAATACAATTAACTTCACAATTGCCAGGTTTTTGGAGATTTAATTAGCATAAACTTGACGCGTCAATGATTTAAATATGCGATAATGTGTTCAAATAGGTGTCCGGCCGTTAAAAATTGATTGAACATGATTTTGAACATAACTTTGTTCTCTACTCTGCACTATCGAGCTACAAGCCATAGATTGCAGGGAAATTCCGGAAATCGATCACGAAATACCACGCCGCGGCATGCGGGCGGAAAAAAATCGTTGCATGACCGATTCGAGAAACGCCCGCCCGCCAGCCCGCCCGCGTGCATGGAAACGGCTCCATTGAAATAACGGTGAGCGATTTTAGATGCCGGCCCGCCCGCCCGCGTGCATGGAAACGTTGCTTTTAACGATGATCTGTGCATGACCATTGTAGGCCTAGCCGAATACGCCAAGCAACCAAACACATGATAAGTTAGTATTTAGTAACCCCATGTTATTCCTGAACACTAGTTTTAGAGTGTCCTAGAATGTAGGGTTCCCGCCAAAAAGTTCACTCTTTGAAACTATTTTTTTCATCACTTCTGATACAACAGATAAGTGTTTAGGGAAGTATCAATTCCTGTTTCTAGAATGTAGGTTCCGATATCCCTCTCTGTTTTTAAGGTCTCAATCTCGGAGTCATTTTTCCATGACCTTCTCTCTTGTTGGTTACCCTCTCATGCTAGCAGTTCTATTCCACTTAAATTCGTGTAGTCTCGAGTTTCCCAGCCAGGTTTATTATTGTTTTCAAAATGTGAAGATGATACGCTTATGGTAAAATCTGCACAGCATTTGTCGTAATTACATGGTGAATAATTCGAAATCTATAGGAAATCTCGAGTCTGTGGCGATGCTAGATGGACAAATATTATCAGGTTATGCATATAAAAGATAAATATAAGAAACTCACCGAATCCTTGTTTGTGTGCGTCACTGCTCTATATTTCGTGATCAGTCAAGAAAGTTATCCACAAAGTATTATTGGTGATACTGAACTGTTGCCATCGACGACTCTGCTACGAGCAGATGAGAATACCTCATCTGATGACGTTGAAGGGAGATGTGGTTATATCGAAGGCACATACCAAACAATGAACCAGCGAGCTATATGCTGCAGCCAGCAAATAATGCCGTCAGAAGCTGAATCGAATCTATATTATTCTATACCGGCTGATTGTTCTGATTGGATTATCACTAGGCCTATATGACTATACTTACAAGGAGCCTGTCTGCTGGTAGAATTCTAACAAGCCCATTAATGCTAATCGTTTAGCTGTAATAGATCTCGCTACCAAATGAACAATCGGGAGTATACCGACCAGTGTAAGAGAGGACACAAAAATGCATACCAGTATCGTCTATCACGCAGGCCCCCCCCCGATGTACTTGATAGTACTTGTTGATTTAATGTGATCACAAAAACAAAACAAAAAACGCTCTCCAATTGGTTTATTTAACGTTACTGGTAGACAGTACTAACAGCACGGGTGAATCTCATCATGCACCAACGATAAGATGTTGAGAATATATGATAAGGGTAAGGGTAAGGGTATGGACCTATGCTTCAATCGTGGGTAACATTTCGGTAAGACTGCTGGAAATTAACTGTATAACGCATTTGAAGTCTTCACGAGAGCTAGCCACTGTTCAGAAATTTGGACTTGAATGAATACAGTGTGTTAAAGTTGTGTAAGATGATATGCAATGACTACAGGGTCTCTATAGTGCACCTATGTGGGATGAGTCGAACCTAATCAACTCCAGTCGTGTTTTGACACATGGATCAATCAAATTTACACTTCAAGGAGCCAATTGACTCCAGTTGTGTAGGCTTTCTCTACATATTACATGAATCAAATGTACGCTGCTAATCCCCCGGAGCGCATTTTCTCGGCTCCGTCCCAAACGATTTCCCCTGTAATTGATTACCCGTGTCTTGACGTGAAAATAACAGTTAGTGATAACTATTCCGATTGTTTAATAGGAATTACCGGTAATTTTCTTGATCCGATTCGTAAAAGTCCGTGTCTTCAAAGGGTCACAAATATTCTTGACAAAATTAGATTATTCCCAATATTGAAGTATGTTAATCCACTTTTCGGTAGGTATTTCTAGTATTTTATCTCCATAACATATATTTCTCTTCACATTATTCCATGAATATATAAGGCAGTCACCAGTTTCTGATAGCAACAAGTGAGTGAAATAATTACTAATGTCTGCATCTTCCAATTTCTACAGAGCAATTACACGAAAAACAACCTCGCATGCTTTTGCGAAGTACTGCTCCTTCTTGAAATCAAATAATCCACATTTGGATTGGAATGAAATAATTAATGAAATTCATGGGCGTTTGGGATAGCGTGGTTATTTTTGCAACCAAAAGTGTTATATTTCGGAACGTAAGAAGAAAACGTTATCGGGCGCTCAGCCTCATTAAAATAGCCGGAGCAGATATCACCTCTTGAAGGCGTATACCCATCTCTTATACATATGGGTGCTACTTCTTTCTAGTAATTCCCAATATAGGGACAATCACGAAGGGATGTATAATATATTCATTATTATTATTATTATTATTATTATTATTATTAATCCGTATTTCTGCCATCTGATGGCCATATTAGCCCCGTGACCAACCTCACCAGGTTCAACACTCCAAGGAGCATGAGTGCTTACTATATGTCCCCCCCCCCCCTCCTAAGAAAAGGAAGCGGTAGGATTGATTGAACTCAAAATACAGCATGTTCAGTACAATATGTACAGTAAGTGCCAGGCGGCGATCATCACCCTATTCACAACCCCACCACACAAGCTGTAGTCACTCGATCATACCGAGTGTACCTGCTGTCTGCCTTTGCTTACTAAAGTAGAAAAAAAATGGGCCAATGTGAACCGCATTTGTGTTATATAATCGTTATATTGAGCTAATAGGACAACATACCGTAAACTATACTGCGACCCATCCACCAGCATGTTCAAAAGTCCAGGTCCGTATAAGAAATGAGGAGTACATGTTACTAGTAGTTAACAAACCACTCTCCCATACGTGGTAATACCTGACACGCTATTTTCAGACTACTTCTCCATTCTCTTCTGTAGTTTGAGTGTTATTGTTACTGGTGAAGCGAACACTTGTCTGCTTGTTCGAATCCGATAAAGCTTTTCTTCGGTTCTCTATTAACTCACTCCTGGTTATCATCTGATCGGATGATCCGTTCCTTTCATTCCTGATCCACATGTGTAGTGATTAACTCGACAATGTTATTGTTATACACAGTGTAGTTTCGATGAGTATTGGCTTCCACAAGACCTGATTCAGTTCGATGGATACGCAGGCTACTCGGTCCCTCTTCTGTTTCATGGATGACTCTCTCCAAGTAGAAAAATCAAGAAAAGGCAACTAAACCGAATTCTTACAATCGCAGGTATGGCATTATCTAGGAAGAGAAAAAAACAAGTGCCTTAAAAACATTAGGCGGAACATGGTCTAGTGGTGTCAGTGACACAAAGCAAATATTCCGGTTCGAAATCCATCAGTCACCAGACATTTTTTTTTCCTGGTGGCTGTACGTGCAGTTGCGATGTGCGAGGTCTTGGTCTCCGCTTCATGGCTCCCCCTGTGATGCAGTGATTCACTGGGGTTTGTTCGGATTTTTGCAATGAGTCTCGTCTGTCTTGGCTGTGAGCAGTCATTTCATTTCAGTTACCTCCCATAATTATGACCTAAAGACATTGCCTAATAGTGGTATGTATAATCTTCAAGGCTTATCCTGTTTAAGGCGGTCATTCCGACTTATCAACTGTAAGTCGGGATGGATTTTCCTCTTACCTGATAAGAAGGAATCAAATCTTCAAAGTTATGTTCGGACAGACAGTTGAGAATATGAATGACGAATCAATACAACAGCCATTGCCAACGCGACCAAAGTTTTGGCACGTTTCTTCCAGACGATGTTTGAGCTAATTAATGCGCCAATTTTAGGTTACCTGACGATTGCTTCACCTTTCCTGTTCAATCTCTACTCAAACTGCCACCTCGAAGCGACTCTCTTATTGGTCATTTCCCAACTGCCAATGAAACCGGCCATGGTTTTTAACGTGTAATACGTACCGTAGAGTTCTTTCCGCTATCAATTGTTTATATCGGTACTATACCGTTAAATGTAGTATCATAGCAGGTATTCACAAACGAACAAATTCACATGAGACCTCGACTATGGCGGAGAATAGCAGGGTGGTAACGATGACGCTTTGCAAACAAAAATAGCATTCCGGGTTCGAATTCCAGCAGTAACTGGATTTTTTCCTAGGCGGCTTACATTTTGCGTTGCTTCGTTGCGATGGGCGAGGTCAAGGTCTTCACTTCATTGTTCTGCTGTAATGCAGTGGATTTGTGCCTGGGTTTTTAGGGGTTTGTTTCGAGATATGTGCAATAAGTCTCGTCAGTCGATTGGGAGCAGTCCGTGACATGAATCCACGGCACCTCCAGATTCAGAGATAGTGGTCGCATCCTGGAGTCCACTGGTCTTCCTCCGAAGGGCACGTAACGTTGGGATTTGCTACCCTGTTCCTTCGGTATCATCTGAGCACTTGTCGAAGAGGAGGCGAGTTGTCGCTGGTGCTCATCCACGATCAATACTTACAATACCGCTAAGGCACCTTAATGATCCTCATTTGGAATATATACATCCATAGAATCAAATCAAAACTATAACGGATATGAAGTTGCATCGGGTTTCCAGTTAAACAATACAATTGATGTTAATTTGTTCCATTATAGCTATTGGTTATCTGGTTACTGAATATCTCCACATTAGGCTGATTGGGTTTACCATTATCATTTCTTTCCTTTATTAGTTGTTTTGTCACATAACTTCTTTGGAGTTCCATGCACCCGCGTTCGTTACATGGGATAACGTATCTAAGGGGTTTTACATATAACCCTCGCACAGAATCCAAGGATAATAACTTCACTTCGTAGATAGTTAGAATTTCCCTGCCAGAATAGCGCTGATTGCACTAAGCACGTTCTTTCGCTCTTACAAACAATGCGCAATATTGCTCAAAAAATGTTCGGGATTGGTAATCTGTCTCCTGAGATTAGAAATATGTCATCGATGCATTCGATTGGTATCAGTGCTTTGTCAGAAATACCGTACCGCCGCACTTGCTGATTATATCCCCGCAGCACTTCTGAGTGTTCGGGGATAATATGGTTTTGGGGGTGTAGCCGCCGCCGTCTCCACCTCGCCACCGCCGCCACCGCGCCGGAAACTCTAGCCTGAACATGATACATATGTCCACGCCAAGTAAAATCTCAGACGAGTTCGAAAGTTAGCATCGCTGCAGTTTGCCGCCCTCTATTTTGCAGGTCTTACACGAAAATACATAGTTTCTCGGATTTACACGAAACTTGGTGGGTGGGGACAAATTTGGTCTCGAAACACTGCCGTGAGTTCGGTCACCAGATTTTCCTAACTTTGTCGAATTTGAACGAAACTCGGTGGATGTGGACTGCTATTAGTCTTAAACAATATGAAAGTCATTTCAAGGTCACAGGAAGTCAAATATGCATAATCCATGTTATTTCTCTAACTTTGTCATATTCATCACAACAAGACTTGGAGGACGTGGACTACGCTGGGTTCCTGAACACCAGGTATGTCATTTCAAAGTCACCGGGGTCAAATGGATGTATATTTAAGGTGCTCTCTCTTAACGAGATTCGAAAAGGCCATTCCTGCGGGGATAATACACGGGGCCGGTTTACCCGCCTACACATGTCTGGTTACTGTATGAAGGAACTCTAGTCATATACCGAAGTAGCGCCATCACTTTTGGTTTCGCTCGCGTCCTTGCAAGTGTGTTAGTGTTATGAGTGTGTGCATATCTGTTTTGTCGCATTTTTGGTCACTGCTTGTCAGCACGATATCTAACGAACGTTCAAATTGAGTATGTGGATTGCACATATGGAGGGGTTGACCCCTATTATTTTTTTGCGTTAATTCAAGGTTATGCAAGGTCGTGAGTGACCTAACGTCAGAATGTCAGAGAGCTTGTCAGCACGATAGATAATAAAAAAAAAAACGCAATGATGTATAATTCATTATAGGATGTGAGTCACACGCATGCCGAAGATAAGCCCCAATGTTCACGGCGTCCGGCCGAGGTCATTCAAGGTCGTCAAAGAGGAAACCACAGCAAGCTCGTCAGCCAGATATCTAACAGATTCAAGCATGTATAACTCAATTCAGCTTAAATAAATGGGTCGCAAATATGTTGATGTTTCAAACGCTATTGTTCGTGGCATTGGGTCAAAGGCATTGAAGGTCGCGAAGGGGCAAATCTCAAAGAGCTTGTAGCACGATATCCAATAAACGCAAGCATGTTCCAAGTCCGAATTAGGTGTGTTTTTGTTGCACTGACATAAAAGATGAACCTTGTTGTTTTGGTTTTGAAAGGTCATGAGAGACAAACCTGCTAAATCTTGTCAACACGATATCTAACGGATCAAGCATGTGTTAAGTTCATGTTAGGTTCTAAAGCCCGACATCGGAGCGTTCTTATATGACAGGTGAGGAGTTCCATAACTCAGGGCCTACATAGCTGAACGACCCCCCCCCCCCCCTCCGTAAGAAGCAGTGCCGGTGGTTTGTCTCCGCAGAAGAGGGGAAACATTAGATCTCAAGAAAAGGCTAGTACGCAGTATCATAAAGCTTCCTATGTAATTAGAACACTTATTATAGACACCCTTCTCTTAATGAGTGACCAACGCAGATTGCGAAAAATGTAGGAATTGCTATCAATCACTCGTTTTGGAGAGTGCATGTGATCAGTCTGGCGGCAGAATTCTGGATGCGCTGGATCTTGGCAATCTTAGAATCAGGAAGACCGTGAAGAAGGCGGTTACAGCAGTCAGAGGGCGAGTGGACAAAAGCATGTATTAAAATATATTCATGTTATCTTGGTCAAGGTACTCTCTGATTATGCCAATCTTACAAATGCCAGAAGAAGCCCTCTGTGCAATCTTCTGCAGATTACGGTATATCCTCTTTTTGATGAGTCAATATAATATAATATAATATAATATATATATATAATATAATTAATATAATATAATATAATTAATATAATATAATATTAATTTCGATAAACCTAATATTAATTTCGATAACCTTGGACGGTGTTACATCGTGACTTTATACAACGGCACCGGGGGGGGGGGGGGGGGGGGCTATTTTTAGCCAGGTGTCGTGAGACGATAACACCTTTTGAATTTCAGGCCACTGTCAAAACCAGGATGCTATCGGCAGTGTCCTACATACAATTACACGCAGAGTTAATAGATTCAAGATGACGTTGGAGAAGGTCACTGAATCGGTGGTGAATTCGTGATATCAAATCAGTAGTTTCTCAAATTCTTTGCCATTTATCAGTCCAACGCCAATTCCACACCCCACATCCATCAGCGTATAACCCTTCGTTGGTTTAAGAACTAGAATTTGGAATAGACATATGGCGACTAAGAGGAGGGAATTGATACTGTCTCAACTTGGAGACACTATATGACACAGGTATATTGGTGTATTCCTAAAACATTCTTCTGTATACCTATAGTCTACAGGCTATGAATAATAATTTATTCGCTGTGTTCTCGGTGGTTGAGAGGACAAAAAAGTGGAACTGTCTCACAATTCGAGTATGAAATGGCACCTGCTGATATAATGTAGTCGGATCAGTATATAGCGTATCTGCTATAAGGAGGTGGGGGGCCCATTTGAGAAGAATATCGAGAAGGTGGATAGAGCTGGTGAACAGACAGACAGAGGAGGAAATTAGAAGAATAAGATATTAAATGATAGATGATGAAATACCCTGTCTGGGGTCCATACACTGTATGCTATTCTCATGTTTTTTTCTTGTATCGTTAATTTTCATTCCCACGAATCAGGGAAAGCTGTTTGTTTTATCGGAATAATACCCTCCCCCACCCGAGTGGTGACCCTATTCATATGCCATGTATAGATGTCATACGCGCACAATCGAATTAATCGGCATGAAAGCTTACCCGCGGGGAATGCCAGCACTTTCCTGTAAAAAAGCTCATCCCCAATTGTGCTTGTTTATTGTATATAGGGTCCTGGTTATGCACTTTGGCTCCGTCTGCCCCGAATATTGACCATCTGATTTGAAGGAATCAATTGTAGCGTAAATTAGGAAACTCGGTGTTCACTATGACAGCTTGCGGGCACAGTATGTGCTGCTCCGTGGACGAGTTACTCCGAACTGCCTTTTCTCTTATCGCGAAGCCTTCTCCGATCTTGCTCTCGACCTACTTTTCCTCGATTCCTGATCACGTTCACAATTTGTTCGTCAGGTACCGTAGCCTACTTTCCAGCGCAAGCGAAACATGTCAAATCCATCCACGCTTTTTGACCTACATTTCCTGACCGGGATATTACTTATTGTGTGAGAAATCGATCAAAAATGAAGATTTTACTCTGCCGCAATATTCGACACATGCCGAGAATTATGGAGGAAAAATACAATAAACGTTACTGGCAAAATATAGGCCCACCAGCTGCCAGGGCAACACCGAAATGATATGAGAATAGTTCACAGTGTCAAGGGGCGTTCACTATAGACAGATAGGGGTGTCCTGCCTAATGCAACAGTTGAATGAAGGCGGGCGCCGAATTCCGTATAGAATTGTGCCACGGAATACAAACGTTTTCTCCCAAGTTGGTGTAACATATACGCTGATATAATAGGTAACGGAAAAAGCGGTCAAAATATAATTCTACAATCATGTAGCATACCAGAGATTGTTTCCACAAAATTTTCACTTTGAATTGCACTTGCATTGCCAGTTTGCCGTTAATATACCACGTAGGAAGGATGCCGAGTTCCGACCAACGAACGAATTAAATTCAATATTATTATTATTATTATTATTATTATTATTATTATTATTATTATATTATTAAACGAAAAAGCGAAGAAACGGAACGAGAACAGGTACTCATCACGAATATCTTGAACAACAGTATTTCTCTCAAATTCGGACGCTGATTTCTATCCCCTTATTCAAGCCAGAAATGAGTTAAACTATTTATATGACCTCAAATTTCAAGGGATTAGTATTCATTCAGAAGCCCGGTGGGTAGAACAGGGTGAAAGAGTCACTAAACTTTTCCTAAATTTAGAGAACATCATAAAACGTCTGATGTTGTCAGGAAACTCAAATCAAACGATGGTATTAATTGCAATCAGAATAAAACACATTATATACCCGAAGTTATTGCAACATTAATGTAATGTTCCGTGGCATTTATTGTGATAATTCACTCACACAGGAGCAAGCAGATATATGTGAAGGTGAGATTAGTATGAATGAATATCGGGAAGCCCTTATGTTTTTAGCAAATGGTGAAAGTCCTGGCAGTGATGGCCTAACAGTAATTGCAATCAGAATAAAACACATTATATACCCGAAGTTATTGCAACATTAATGTAATGTTCCGTGGCATTCATTGTGATAATTCACTCACACAGGAGCAAGCAGATATATGTGAAAGTGAGATTAGTATGAATGAATATCAGTAAAAGTCCTAGCAGTCATGGCAATGGTAGCCTAACAGCAGATTTATGAACATTTTTTGGCCAAGTATTGGTCAATTGGTTTGCAATTCACTGAATGCAGGTTTTCAAGACATGGCAATATCTGATGAACAAGACCGAAAAATTATTTTTTTTCATTTCAAACCAAATAAGGATCACAACAATGATAAGAAATTATATCGTCCAATTTCTCTGTTAAATGTGGATTATAAAACAGCAGCGAAGGTTCTAGCTCTAAGAGTAAAGCATATTCCACCCTATTCAATGATAAATCCAAATCAACTGAATTCATAAAAAATAAAAATAAATTATTGGTGAAAATATTAGGGTTGTCCTAGATGCTATGGACTACTGTAATCAGAATAACATCCCTGGATTTTTCCTCTTGGTAGACCTCGAAGAGGCATTTGATCGCATTGATTGGTAATTTATATTCCGCAGTTTGGCTTTTTTTTCAGAGAAGATTTTATTCGATGGGTTCCTACTCTTTATTCTCATGCTTCGGCCTGTTAGTGTTTCTTCATTTTTCTTTAATATATCCGGAGGAGTCAGACAGGGCTGTCCCCTTAGCCATTACATATTTATTATCTGTGTAGAAATAGAAAAATTGGCAATTAGAATTAACGGCCCCCCCCCCCCCATATAGTTCATGGAATTACCATTTCAGAAAATGAAGATTTTGCAATATGCGGACGACACGGTTATTATCTTACGGTATACTAGTGACAGCCTAAAGGAAGTTGTTACTATTTTTCAGGACTTGGAACAGTCATCAGGCCTTAGAGTAAATAATGATAAGACAAATATATCTCCGTTAGGTTCTTTTGTCATGACAGAAACCACATTGGTAGATAATTTGGATTTCTAGTGGACAGTTAGACCCAGTGAGGTCTATTAGGGATTACATGTGATGTTAATAGAGATAATCTTTTCCAAAGCTTTCACGCTCACTCTTGTTGAAACCTTAGCATTATCCCAACTTGTTCTTTTATTCCGGTGTTATCTGATCCGCAGCCTCAATTAATTAAGGATTTAGAAGCCACTATTTTTGGTTCATCTGGTCTGGTAAGCCGGATAGGGTAAAACGCAAAACTTTAATTGGCTCCATTGAGCAAGATGGCTTGAAGGCAATCGGACATTGAGTCCTTTATATGATTGGGTAAAAAGATATACTGATAAGATTAAGGTTGGCTGGATATCAATCTTTGACTTTTATCTTAAGGGATACGGTAAAGACCCTCTGTCAGTCTGTTTAGATGTAATTTTCAAATGACTAATATTACTATTGACAACTCGTTCATAAGAGATTTTATTGTAGAGCGTGGTCGAAGTGTTTCTCCAAGGTACCTACCAGTAACTTCAAGAATGAACTTCTGCGGAATAATTGACGTCATGAAATGACGGCGGAATGTTGCATTTTAACTTTATGTATAAAAGGGGTATTGAGAGTGAAGCATTTGCTGGATCCCACGAATAATCTCTCTCGAATTTTAGACAGAAGTTCTTACTAGACCAGTTCCCATTCACACTTGTATTACGAATTAATAACATCTATTCCTGCAGCCTGAAACTGGAAGGAAAGTTGGATGTTGGAACAGGCGTCATATACAAGTTAATTTACGGACATCAATTGGAATCCCGTAATTGTCACGGTACATATATTACACACACGCACACACACACACGCACACCCACACACACACACACACACACACACACAAACATATATATATATATATATAATATATATATCTATATATATATATATATATATTATATATATATATATATAGATATATATATATATATAATATATATATATATATATAATATATATATATATATATATAGATATATATATATATATATTATATATATAGCAAGAGGCAAAAACTGTAAAACAACAATGCTACGTTAATGATAGGCTGGATCTCGAATGAGATGATTATCAATGATAAAGGTAACGGAACAATAGCCAGTATATTTGGAGAAAAAACTGTTCCCTGATTTCCACACACGTTTAATAGTTAGGGATTAGCATCCAGGTCTATTTTTTCATATTTTCATATGCAACCACATGATATCATCACGAACCCTGGTATTGAGAGTTTATCAAGTATGTATGCATATAGTCATTTAGGACGTTAGAATTTATGTCCTTCTTACCGGCAGGCATTGATAAATAATGATGATCTACTACTACTACTACTACTAGTCCGATGAATAGGAGTCAGTATGATGCTGGGAAAATAAAATTAGTCGACTATCTCTAAATTTTACACCTATTTTAGTGAACCAGCCGGATTTATACGTTAGGCTATTATTAACCTTATGGTATACACACAGCTGTAATAAATCTGTCATTAGCGCTTGTTCAGTCCTATTCCAACAGAAAAAATATATGAAGTAAATCACCTTCTACGAAACTAAAGGGTATATGATTTAAACGAATTGTAGGCCCAAAGGAAACATGACCCAAATATAGATAAATTACGGGTTCAGAGACTATTAGGATCATCCAAGGAACCGGTGCTATTTGAATGGACGGCGTGTACGTACCTAAGCGATCGTACAGCAGTGTATATTCATCACGTATCCCCATCCCAAGAAACAAAAAACGTCCTGCTCACCGATGTGGCAAATGACGCAAGGACGACAGTAGTTCATCTGCCATCACCCTCCCTTAACTCCCACTCCTTACACTTCACGCTACGTCACGTCAAGTCACGAGGGGTTTAATTCAGCCCGTTTCTCCCAGTCGACTACTAGGGCACCGCGGCAAAAAAAGCGCCTATATCGATCCCCCTTCCGTGAACACTCCAGTATATGCCCCGTGCCTATAATGGAAGACGCCAGGTTTATCATTGGCCGATCAATTTCACCTCGCGTTCTCCGTCCACGCTCCGACGTACGTCGCTGGCATGTGTACTTGTCGAGGGAGCGGAAGAAATACGCCCTGTGCTAGCTTCCAATATATACAGCACACTAGGTTATTATTTTGTTTGTATCGCCGCGAGAAAAGAAATATCGAAACCAGTCTTTAGCTTCTCTATAATAGTTCGGGATGGGAAAGTCAGCTTCTTCGGAATATTGGGATTTGATTCAATATTTACGTTGGATTTTTATTACTAAAATCGCGGAGGTAAGACCAGGCGTATATATAATATAGATTTTGCCGGTTTTTGCGTGAGGGCCTAACGTTAGTGAACGAACGAACGAAAGGACGGACAGACAGCGGTAAACTCTGTGGATCTCCTAAGGACACAAGAGAGGAGGTGATTTCGTGTGGCACACGGAGCTTCGGCTTGCATAATGTATACAGTGCATGGGGCATGTGCGCGGACATGACTCAATTAGGAAAACAGAAAATATAGTCGTCAGTATAGGCTTCGCATCAATAGGCTAGATCGGGCAGTATTCATGCATAAGGGATGACTGTCAAATAGTATGACGCATATCGACAGTTAAACCACTGGCCCAGCCACGTGAAACCTATGGAGATTTCGGCGTCTCTATAAATGAGATGTTTTGGAACAATGACTTCGCAAATCCCTTCCACGATGGTGGAGCATTTAACTACCTATGGCTAGGCTAGAATTCGTCACCAAAAAAGATCCTACGTGAGGTTATTTGTCACTGAAACCGCCCATATACGATATAGTGCACATCAAAGCGAACAAAGCCTTAGGGTATCTTCCAGCCATATGACACCACTAATGATCTAGCACATATATTTTCATCTAAGTATTAATTGTGATCCAATTGTAAAGGCTTGATGCTAGTCCATGGTAGACTTAGCCGACACTTTATAAAAAAAAAAATTATATAGAAAAACTTAAAAAACAAAAAAACAAAGAGCCAACAACCTCATGAGGCAGCCGATTCGTTCAGACGAAACCGATTAGATATACGGTTGATTTTTTTATTATTAGTGTAGCTGTTGGGAAATCGAACCTAACATGTTTTTACTCTTTAAAAATGTAATGTGTGGATATACAAACACGTTAACTAGCACATTTTCACGGGTTGTGTAAGGAAATTACACAATATTTTGTACAGGTTGTGTGAACAATTACACAAAATTATGCAGATTAGAACAATGATGTGTTAATTTCTTACTCAACCCGGGATAGGTTGTGCTAGATCAAGTCTGGCCACCTTGTTGGCTTTTTTGAATAGGTTCGTCCTCTGCTCGGCACGAATGCCAAAAAACTTATTATTTCCACAACATTTTAAAGTCTATCTCCGATAGTATATCGTGCATGAGTGAGATTTATGAAAATACTAAATTTCACTGTTATACAACGGACTGACACGGGGTGGTATAAGAAGGTCCATGGGCGTCTTCCCGGTGTTTATAAAATTCTTTATTAATTGATTTTCCCTATCAACAGTTGAATTTTGTTCCATGTGATGCCACAGAAGCACTGAAATAGTACTTTAAACATGGATCTCTGTTTACATCGTTATGTGGGCCGCATTGTCAAACAGTCGACTAGCTGCATAGACCAGATGAATACCCGCCCATTTGCGTGCATTTACTTCCCGTATATACCGCAGTCAATATCAAAGGAGATCACCAATAATGGAGCAAGCACTCTAAAACTTGTTCAGGAATAGTATCAGATACTATATCCAAGCAACAAAAAATAGGTACACAGCGGCGATGTTGTAATGCAACCGTCACATTATTCAGCAAACGCTGAAAGTGACCTATGAATGGCACACATAATCATATCGAATGCCGACTATATTAATTATTAGTAAATTGCACGAGGAAACATTACTCGCTGATAATTAACTGAATATTGATCACCCAGGGAATGCGGACTGTTAAATTGAATATAGTCAAACAGACAGAATAGTGAACGCATTATTGAACTGTGAAATCATCAGTATTACTATATCCCCGCTCCGCAACACTGTTGTTCAGTGATTTCATGTTTTGCAGTGTCGCCGCCGCCGCCATTTCCGCCGCCGTCAGAAAAAGGCGTTAGCGCTACGGCAATACTAATTAATGCTCATCGATGATGTGACCTCGGATCTAATTCCAATTCTCTGATGAATTCAAAAGTTGCCGGCATTACTGCATGTCTGCAGCCCCATTTGCAAGCTTTCACGCGAAAAATACCGGGAGTTAGTCGAGGTACACAAACCTGAAGGGTGGGGACAAGTTGGTTCCGAGAAATATGACGGTCATGCGAGGTCACGCAAGAGCTAATAATGTGTTTTTCTTAGCGGCTGTTTTCTAAATTGTCGGATTTGTCCAGGTAAATGGATAGGATGATTCAATGTAGGCCTACTTCTCTCTGATTTTACAGATTAGTGAAACCTGACTGAGAGAAGAACACAGGATGTCTGAAAGTTGAAGGTCGGATATATCAAGAGGGGTTCTTCTGCGGGATATACACCTTGGCGGTGTATTCCCCCCCGCCCCCCACCGTTGACCCGCCTTTCGCATGTCCAGTTACGTCTATGTCACTAATGAACTTTCAAGAGCGCCATGCAGTGTCATATGCTCGGATCTGACGGGTTACTGAAACATGGAAAAGAGACCGGAAATGGGAGAGCATTGGTTACATTAGGCAAATATTCCATGAGTAAAAAAAATAACCTAATATATGGCAGAAACATTAATACCCGTTACCTAAGCGATGCGGATGAGATGTTTTTTTATCTCTTATACAGCATAGCCTTTTTTTTATCCCGACCAGGAGGGGAATATAGAATTAGGTTCAATATTCACCTTCGGTTGCTTAGTAGTATAATGAACTCATAATTCGTTACGCTGAAACTAGATAACTCTGAAAAGTGTTTTTGCTGTTATCCCGTAATGAAATCATTCAAATCATCTGAACACCTATCTTTTCTCGTAAACCTGTCTAAAGAAGCATGCTGATAAACTAACTCAATGAAGGCAGGCTCAGTCAATTCCCTGGTCTTCGAATAGAGTGAAATCACGCAATTTTTAAAAGGGAAGTATGAGGATATGAGCTCGGAGTAAGCATCGCCATATCACCTCCACAAAAAAAACTTTGGGAGTTAACACTTTTTCGAACACGATTTGCATCAATCTCGAACCGCACTTTTCTAAACACAATGTTGAGCAAATTCCCTGCAACCCAACAAAATTGTTAAAACATACGTCTAGCCATTTGAACACAACGGGCGGTAAAAGTGATGACCAAATAGTGTCCGGAGAGGGTCCATATGTACACTGTATATTTGTGGGGTGAGAGGGACAAAGTAGTTCACGCCCTCCTTATTCTTCTCTGAGAAATTTTGGGAGAGGGAGGAGAGAGCAGTCTCGTGGAGAGAAAAACGTCTCTTTAGTTCAAAACCTGTCAGACAGAAAGAAAAACCTTTTTTAGCCTGTGTTGTGCCTACCTTGGTGGAACCCGGACTGAACCTGATCGATAGAATTTCGTAGAAAAGAATAACATCTTCCCATCACTCCAGCGATTGTCTTACGATGATAAGAGCATGACTGAGCAAATTCTACTCAACCAGCTATGAGAGTCCTCGGTTCACTCTTTCGATTAGCCCTGAGATAAGTTGGTATATGCCCTCCATATGTTCAAAAGATACGATAGCTGGGCATGAAAGTCACTCTAAATCGATTCACCCACAATCACTGTCACTCATCATGGCTTCTACGAATTACGGAAGGAAGGTGCGATATAAGAGAGCGAATGTGTGCTAACGTTTGTGATTACGTTCATTATGAAGCAACATAGGTTCTTTCTTCGCGTGCTTCCCGACTAATTATCCACGCAGTAAACTCAACACAGGGTTCAGGAAGATTCTCAAACCTACTGAATATAGCTGCATTAGTGACACCAGCTTGAAGCTGGATATTTTAATCTTACTAGCCCACTGGATGTACTCGAGCGTTTTCCACTGCGATTTTGCTCTGGGGGAAATGGTTGGTATAACTGAATGAGGAGAATATAGCATAGCTGCATGGTAAGAAAGCGTGAGTGAGAATGCTACAATTGCATTGCCCGGGATGCAGTATTTCGAAGCCTAAAGGCTGGGATTCCATTGGTTGCGTATGCGTGGGTCCGGAGGAATTGAAAACACGAAACGCAACTGAGCGTAGAGTGATCTTGCTTTTTCCCCCCGACAGGTTCCCCTTACAAGGTTGTGCATCCAACATGAGATTCAGCTATACAACAACCCTGCAAGCTTGTGTGTAATTGCCAACTCAAACCACACTTGGACACAAAACGATCAATCACCGCATATATTTACTAACCGCAAGAGGATGCTTGTTCTTTTGACAAAGGTCAAAAAGTCATCTGAGGGCAAGTAAGTAAAATTACTGAGAAACTAACCTAGTAAGTAAGTATCTTGAGAGAGAGGAGGTTAAAGTTACGATTTCATAAGAAGTGAGAGGTCTCCAAAGTTTTCCATTAAGTGTGGGAAGTCCCAGCGTCCGTAACACTACGTCAGCCGACTGCAGGCAAGGCTAATTGATGAGGATCACTTTAGCGAAAGTTATCACTCATACGTATAGGTTGGTGGTCAAAAGCAGAAGAAGATGAAGGGGCAGGTTTCTTTGAATCGGACACGACCAACAACATAACATCATCAACAATTGTAAAAAGAGTAAGTAATCTAGCGCCCGAAAATCATTTTGCAGAAGTCGAACAAGTTTGTGCGAGCGAATCAATGATCACAAACGGCATCTGCCAATAAGGAGGAAGGGACGTGGCTTATGAAACGTCCAGTGTGGGTCAGTATCATCAGTGTATATTTCCATTGGCCGATTGTTTTGTCGTATCTTGGGCGCCTCACCTGGCGAATTAGTATATGGAACACGGTAAGGACGCCAGAATTCAAATAGGATGAATTTTGAAGCGTGCTTGGGAAAAAGCGGATTTGGTAAGAGTTTTTCTCGCGCAGTCAATGAGGAAAGCCAAAAGATAAACTATCTTGATTTTTACTCCAGATATGTTATGAATTTGCAATATTGCAATTATTCACTACCCCCCCCGTACATCGCATATGTACACTGGCCTACCGGTCACTGAGCAACAAAATTCATGAGGTGGAGAAGCATAGTGTCATCCGAGGTTTACAGTGTTTGGGATATTGATAATAGACACGCTCGGTCAGTGAGCAACAGATTGACAAATTGAAGTGAAAGCAGAAAATACATTTTTATTAAAATCTTTATTTCTATTTTTTTTAAATACCGAGTGTACCCGTATGCCCATTCATGCTGGGCAGACCCCGTAAGCAT